>JARWKJ010000007.1:48993215-49035715 GCA_029959095.1 Rhinichthys osculus
CTCTCTCTCTCTCTCTCTCTCTCTCTCTCTCTCTCTCTCTCTCTCTCTCTCTCTCTGAAGGGTGTTCGGCACCAGTATGATGGAGGAGTATGAGCTGAACTCTGAGCTGTCAGACAGACACACACACACTCACGAGGAGCAGGACTACGGTAACCATCCTCTGCACACACACACACTCACTCACTGTCTGTCTGCCGTGTCGCAGAAGCCATCAACTCTGCTTTTCTCGCTCTGAATGTTTAGATCAGCCTCCAGACTTTGTGCCAGTCGATGACAGATCCTCCGGGAATCTGATCGGATCTGCCAAAGGTCAGTGCGCGTCACAGTCAGATCCCGAGGGTTTATAATCTGGTGAACAGCTGATGGTGTCTTGTGTTTTCAGACGCTCTTCTCACCATGGTGAACAACATCGCTGCTAATGTGCTGGGCGGGCAGAACGCAGGTGTGTTCTGAGATCACTTCCTGCTGACGCCTGACTGTGTGAAACCCTGACTGTATGAATGAGCTTGTGTTTGTGCTCTTCAGGGAACTCCTCCGCTGAAGGTCTGAACGCGTCAGAAGTGGCTCCCCCTGCTGGAGCGATGCACTCTGGGTATGTGACCGCGCTCGAGAGGCCAGGAGAAATTACCATCAGATTGTGCATCATTTCTAGTTATTTTCAGTATAAATTAGTGGTGCAACGGATCACAGAATTCACAGTTCGGATCATTTACGGTATTTGGTAATTTTTCAGATCAGCAACAAAACAAAAAAATATATATACTGTATATGTAGGGGTAAATGTAACTTTGCTTTTCATTTATTACTTAAAGCTCACTTGAAGTTCTTCGATACCACATCAAAAACTACTAGCCTAACTGATAAAGTTCAAACATTATTAAAGACAAGTGATAAAATTAGAACAAATACACACATTACAAGCAGAGATGAATACCAAATAACAAAGTTACAAAATCTATCAGTAGTATTCGGGTACAGAAATGAATAATTAAGCCTAAATGTACAATAACATGTTCACTGTAGAAATGAAATATAGTTTCATCTTTGTTAAATCTGTATTTTGTTGTTTTATTAACATTAATGACACAGACGACAGTAGGAACATTAGGCTGCTGTCACTTTAAGACCGAATGCACGGACTGAATATACTGACAAACATCCGGTTTCTTTCTCAACTGTTCACTTATGATATAACTTACGGGTATTTTGACATAATTGTGTGTGCGTTTAAAGGGTGTGTGCGGCAGTGCGCACAGATAACGTGCGAGTCCCGATTTTTGCCTCCTCTTTCACATTTCAAATAGTTTGACTGTGTAAATTGGCAAGACAAAACGCGTCCAAATTATAAACTTTCACTCTATGATGGTTAAACTTAGCAGTTAATCTGCAAACCGCATGCGTGCTGAACCGTGGGAGCTGGTCCGTACGGATCACGATCAACTGCGTTGTACCCCTATTCCTCACTGTTCTTCAGCTTATATCATACTCATATAATTCCCGTTCTTTTTCCATCCAGGCCAGTGGCGGATCAGCTGGATGTCACTGGGATCACAGAGGCCGGCAGCGTCACATCAGCGACACACACGGACGCTCCACACACTGAAGACGGGTCTGTCCGGACAGAGCCGGATGAAGACGCTCCCGTTCAGACCGAGCCTGATGCGGAGCAGATCGTCACTCTGCTGCCCGAGGACGAGTCGGATCAGTCCTCTGGAGCAGAACCGGGAGAAAAAGACCAGCAGAACGGGCGTGTGATCGCAAACGCAGTGCGCTCTGAATCCCGCGGCTCCTCTCTTCACGAGTTCCTCCTGCAGCGCTGCTCCTCTCTTCAGAAGAGGAAGACCGTCTCACGCTCCGTAATCACCTCATCTATGAGCTCAATCACAGAGAGTCCTGTCGTTCCCACGCCTGTCCCGCCGGCTCCGGAGCTTCAGTCGCTGGTGTGGGATCTCTCCCCGAGCCTGACCTCAGATCTGCTGGCGTCTGATAGTGAGAGCCTCACAGCGACGCTCCCTCCGCAGAGCAGTGACTCCAGTCCCAATCCTGATCCTGCGACGCTCCCTCCGCAGAGCAGTAACTCCCACCCGACTCCTGATCCTGCGACGCTCCCTCCGCAGAGCATTAACTCCCGCCCGACTCCTGATCCTGCGACGCTCCCTCCGCAGAGCAGTAACTCCCGCCCGACTCCTGATCCCGCGACTCTCTCGGACCTCCTGACCAGCTCCAGTGGAGATCGGGCGGATCCGGAAAGGATCTCGGCCACATCTGCCCTTGAGAAGGACATTCAAACTCCTACTGTTTCCGTTAGTCCAGTGGAAGAGTCTCCGCCTACTCCCGTATCCGCTCCAGTGGATGAAGCAGCGCTGACTCCTGATGGGTTGGCCGAGGCCAGGAGCCAGGAGCTGTCGGAGGAGGAAAGCAGCGCTAACATGGAGGTGGACGGGGAAACGCTGGACTCCGGCGAGGTGTCCGCTCACGGCTCCAGTCAGAAAGAGTCTGTCTTCATGAGGCTCAACAATCGCATCAAGGCGCTGGAGACGAACATGTCTCTGAGCGGACGCTACCTCGAGCAGCTGAGCCAGAGGTGAGTCCTGCGATGTTCAGCCGCTTCAGAGCGAGCGAGATCCTCACGGCCAACTTCAGGGGCATTCTTCACCTATAAAGCAGAGTGAAACACAGAGCAGTGATGTACTGTTAGCAAAAATCCCCACACTGTCCATGTTTAGATGAATAGGCAAGGCAAGGCAAGAAATGTGCTATATGAAATGTGTCATATAGCACATTTCATACACAATGGTAATTCAAAGTGCTTTACATAGGAGGAAATAATTAAAACAGTTTAGAATAAAAAATAAAATAAATTACAGTAAAAACAGTCGGACGAACATTGGCACAGTGCTCATTCAGTAAATGCATAGCTAAACAGATGTGTTTTGAGTCTGGCTTTGAAAGTGACTACTGTAGGAGCACATCTGATCTCCTCTGGAAGCTGGTTCCAGCTGCGGCTGGCATAATAGCTAAAAGCAGACTCTCCTTGCTTAGAGTAAACCCTTGGTATTTCTAGCTGATGTGATTTGGCTCATTGGGAGCATATACAGGTTGAACAGGAGTGGTGCAAGAATTGAGCCTTGAGGGACTCCGCATGTCATGGATGTCCACTCAGACTTATGGTCTCCTATACTCACATAATAACCTCTCCCTTCAAAGTATGAACTGAACCATTTTAGGACTATCCCAGAAAGCCCCACCCAGTTTTCCAGCCTGTCAAGAAGTATGTCGTGATCGACAGTGTCAAATGCAGCACTGAGGTCGAGTAGTACCAGCACTGATAATTTCCCTGTATCAGTATTTAAGCGAATATCGTTTATTATCTTTATGAGCGCTGTCTCTGTGCTGTGATGCGATCGGAAACCAGATTGAAAATTGTCAAAGTATCCATTCAAGCTTAAGAATTTGTTCAGCTGATTGAAGACAACTTTTTCAATGATCTTGCCTATGAAAGGAAGATTTGAGATCGGTCTATAATTGCTTAATATAGTCTTATCCAGATGGCTCTTTTTCAGGAGGGGCTTGACAACTGCAGTTTTCAGTGAGTTTGGAAAACTCCCAGAGAGAAGTGAGGCATTGACCACTTCTAGGAGATCTGCTTCTAAGCTGTTTAACACACTTTTGAAAAAAGATGTGGGAAGTGCGTCAAGGGCGCAGGTTGATGTTTTAAGGTGCTGTACGGTTTCTTCCAAAATTGTGCCATCAATTTCTTCGAAAACAGGCATAGTAACTACTTTCTCAGTTAGTGGTCTGATCTGTTTGACCCCAGCGCAACACAACGATGAGCTGATCACCTTTCTGATATTATTGATTTTCTCAGAGAAGAAAGAAGCAAACTCACTGCACTTGCCGTCTAAGAGCATTTCACTGGGAATCTGGCTTGGGGGGTTTGTCAGTCTCTCTACAGTAGCAAAAAGAGTGCATGTGTTGTTTAAGTTGCTGTTTATAATATTCGAGAAGAAAGTCTGTCTGGCTTTGCCTAGTTCCATATTAAAAGCATGGATGCTGTCTTTGTAGATGTTATAATGGACTACAAGTTTTGTCTTCCGTGCGCTCTGCTCTTCTGCATTGTCTTTTCATGTTTTGCACAGCTGTTGAGTTTCTCCAAGGTGCTTTTTGTCTACCACTATTCTTCCTGACTTTCACAGGAGCAATATCATCAATTACACTTTTAATTTTTGAGTTAAAAGATTCAAGGAGAAAATCAACAGAGTCAGCAGATATGCTTGGTTTTAAAGATATAGCCTTCATAAATAGCACACTAGTGTTCTCATTTAAGCATCTCTTCTTGACAGACACAGATCTAGCTTCAATGGCAGGAGAGATCAGTATATCAAAGAAAATACAGAAATGATCAGACAATGCTACATCCTTGATAACAATCGATGAGATGTTTAAACCCTTACTGATAAGTAAATCTAGAGTGTGTCCATGATTGTGTGTGGGACCATGTACATGCTGAGTCAGATCAAAAGTTTTGAAAACAGTTTTGATTTCTTTTGCCATATTGGTTTCTGCATTATCTATGTGAATGTTAAAATCTCCAGCAATGGCAAAACAGTCAAACTCAGAGGAAATTGTTGATAACAGTTCTGTAAAGTCCTCAGCAAAGGCTGGAGAGTATTTTGGAGGCCTATAAATAATGATAAGTAAAATACGTGGAGCACCTTTTAACACAATACCCAGATATTCGAAAGACGGGTAATTCCCAAATGATATTTGCTTACATTGATAGACGTCTTTAAAAAGAGCAGCTAAGCCCCCGCCTCTCTTTCCCACTCTGCAGACACTCATAAAAGTAAAGTTAGGAGGGGATGTTTCATTGAGGACTGTTGCACTGCAGCTTTCTTCTAGCCAAGTTTCATTTAGAAACATAAAGTCCAGGTTGTATGTGGTTATTAAGTCGTTGACTAGAAGTGATTTATTTTTAAGTGAGCGGATGTTTAAAAGTGCTAACTTAACAGTCTTACTTTTTGTCCCCACAGCGATCTTAGTTTGGCGTGTGATAGGCACCAGATTAGATGGGTTTGCTGTATGGCTTTTGAAGGCCTTAGATTTTCTATCATGTAATTGAACAGCAATAGAGAAAGATACAGGCACACTGGGTTCCCGCTTGTTCTGTAAACATTTAAGAAAGTTACTGTTATCATAGCGGGGACCCGACACATATCACTGAGAGCTGGTATCAGTTGTTTTTGGTTCACCGCGAGCCGCTGGAGGATGGTGTGTGCCCTGGCGCTGTGGTAGAGGCCGAAGAGCTCTCACAGGAGGAGGAGGAGGGCGAGCTGGGCCCGCAGGCTTTGGTGGTTGTGGGGCCTGCCATTTTTTGGTTGACATCTGGGGGCTTGCAGCAAAACAGTGGGATAGTTTGGTTCCAGCATACACCAGTTGTTCCATTTTCTCTGAGAAGCACAGAAGTGGAGTTGCTGGAGAGAGGGATAACGTGTCTGGTAAGACGGGCTGTTGCTCTGGTGTTATCGGCTGTAATATGCTGTCCTGGTTTCCCTGGCTGTTTTCCAGAAAGTCGTCCTTGGGTGCTGAATCTTCTAGCAGTTCTAGTATGTCACAGTCTGTTTGTGGTGAGCTCTGTGGGTAGGGCTCAGCTGAGATTGTGTCCGTGAGCAGAGGTTGTTGTGGCTGAGTGGTGTTATCATTGTCCTTGTGTGATATGTCAACCGCATGTCCATTCAGGTGCTGAAGTGAAGTCCTGTGGTCATTCATACTGTGTCCAGGTGTGTGTGTGCCATTCAGGTTGAGTGGATTGGCACACACTGCAGAAGGATGATTGAGAGAGAAGTAGATGTTGTCCTTTAGCACTCTTGAACCAAGTTTGTTTGGGTGGAGCCCATCCTGTTGAAACAGTTGCCTCTGACTCCAGAAAAGATTGAAGTTGTCAATGAAGTTTACTCCTTTTATATTGCAGGTTTTTTGCAGCCATGTGTTAAGCCCAAGCAACCGTGAAAACCTGTTTGTTCCTCTTGCTTGGAGTGGTCCACTGATGAATGTCTGAACTTTCAGTCTTTTAAGTGTTTCAAAAAGTTCCTTAAAAATCTTCTTAAGGAGTTCTGACTGCTCTTTATGAATATCATTCTTCCCCACATGAATGATGAGTCGATTTGCAGTCTTATGTTTCGTCAGAATGTTATGAAGTTCCCTGTTTACATCAGAAGTCGTTGCTTGTGGAAGGCAGCCTGTAGTTGTATCCCTGCTAATAATGTTTCTGATTATCGAGTCACCCACTATCAGAGTCCTGTGCTCGGCTGCGCTCTGAGCTGAGTGCCGCTGTCTGCTCAACCTTGAGCGCCAGTTAGCAGTGTTAGCTACTGGCTTATTCATTCTGTATTCGATCACATTCATCACATTCAGGGATTACTCATTCATTAATACTTCAAATCTGTTCTCAAGATGTATAGGCGGTGGTAGGAGACCAGTGTTTGCAATCCTTGTCAGAGCCGTATCTGGGGTAGAGGATGCTACTGCGGCAATATGTGATGCTCGTGACAATCTGATGTCTCGAGTGCCTTTGGGTCTCGCTCCCTGATTGTGCCATCGATTTGTAAGTCGATCGGCTTGTTTCTCTAGACTTAGTATGGCCTGTATTGGAGCACTAGATTCATGGGACTCACCGGTTGTATGCTGAGTGCGTCCATGATGAAGCTCTGTTGTTTGTTCCGTCTGGTTTGGTGGTCCCACAAGTAACTTTGTTTCAAGAACTGGAATCCTTTGTAAAAGTCTCTGGCAGTTAGTGCAGCAAGTAGATTCCAGAAGAGGCATTTTCTCTTATCCTTATGAATGTAGGCAGTTGTGTTTTCCCTTCCCCGGAATGTAAGCTTTCAGTGGGAGGCTGGTCGGAGAAAAGAATTCTGCTTTTTTCTAGTAATCAAGCGTTTGAGCACTGTGCTGATTTGCTGAAGTTAAAATTAGGTGATAAAAGGAAATAAAATATAAAAATATAAACGATAGAGCAATAAAAAATATAAAAGAGATAGAGCAAAGCGCGGAGCAGTAAGCAAGAGCGTCCGAACAGTAGCTGAGCAGGAAGTCGATTTGTTGAACTCGAATATGTAAGTCGAATATGTAAATATGTGCTGCGCTTTCCTCTCAATAACAAAATAAACACACCAAAAATGACAGAAAGCATCAGATCATAGAGATGTTTGTAGCAGTTCTGAGATTCAGACTCCAGTCACGTCACGTTTATTTATACAGCACTTTATGCAATAGATTGCTCTAAAGCAGCAGCTTAACAGTATTACACATGATAAACAATGTCAATGTCTCTTTCAGTTAGAATCACAAGTTCAGTTTCTACTATGAAGCTCTCAGTGTGTTCATGTTTTACTCGCGTCTGACCACGATCGGCTGAACAGAAGAAATAAACCAGGGAAGATTTACTCCTCAAAGAAGGCGGAGCCTCAGAGCCACTCCCACCGATTACATCATTGACACATGAACCAATGGGAGTTCAGAGGTGTTTACTAGCTGGAGTGAACTTTTCCTGAGAGTTTGGTTCTATGAGCTGTTTCCACTCCAATTCATAATTCCGTATATATCGGGCCTTTAATGTGTAACAGCATTTAGCAGAGCTGAGCGATATGATGAGAAAGAGTTTACCGTTTCATTGATATCACAGTTTGTAAATATGCCCAGACAGCTTTCAATGAACAAGAACAAGTTCAATGAACAAGTTAAAAGGAACAAGAAACTGCCACATATTGGCAAACATCACCCTCATGCTGCAGGAAGTAGAAAACGAGTCGTTTCAGCAGCGTGATTGCTCTTTTTGCAGAGGAGGAAACTGTATTTTATGTCAAAATATCAAAGAAAATGTGATTCCTCAGTTCATGTCCCCACTAAAATAACGAGTAAAGTTTAATGAGGACTCGACACTGATGTGCGCCTCAACAGTGAAATACACGTCTTCGAGTATTCACATAAAAGTCTTGACACTCGCCGCGTTCTGCTGGTTTCAACCATGCGTGCCATTGGCACCAACACCAATCACAATCGGCGTAGTTTCATTCATGCTTCAGAGGCGCTACGCTGAGGGGCGTTCCCCAAAGTGTGGTTCCTACGCAGTCCGAGTTCCCTCGATAGGGAACACTTTAATGTTCAACAGACAACAGACCAAGAGAAAATCACACACAAAATTGAATAAGAATCATACAGTTTATAATAATAATAATTCATTACATTCATATAGCGCTTTTCTTGGCACTCAAAGCGCTTCACATGGAAGGGGGAATCTCCTCAACCACCACCAATGTGCAGCATCCACTTGGATGATGCGACGGCAGCCATATTGTGCCAGAACCCCCACCACACACCAGCTTACTGGTGGAGAGGAGAAAGTGATGAAGCCAATTGGTATATATATATACATGGGGATGATTAGGAGGCCATGATGGACAGAGGCCACTGGGCAAGTTTGGCCAGGATGCCGGGGTTACACCCCTACTCTTTCGAAAGACATCCTGGGATTTTTAATGACCACAGAGAGTCAGGACCTCGGTTTAAAGTCTCATCCGAAGGACGGTGCTCTTTGACAGTACAGTGTCCCCGTCACTACACTGGGGTGTTAGGACCCACACAGACCACAGGGTGAGCGCCCCCTGCTGGCCTCACTAACACCTCTTCCAGCAGCAACCTGGTTTTCTCAGGAGTCTCCCATCCAGGTACTACCCAGGCTCAGCCCTGCTTAGCTTCAGTGGGCAACCAGTCTTGGGCTACAGGGTGAAATGGCTGCTTTATGTAGTGTTTTAATTTGTATTTTGCTACTTTATTCCATTTCTGTAGTATGTCTTTGTTCTGTTGTATTCTTGTTTTCATGACCCTTTATGGAGAAGTGTTGAGTCTGACTGGAGCGCTGTGGATGTTTAGCACAGATCTCTGTACTGTGATGGTGGTGTGAGACTGGTTGATCTGGCTGTGTGCAGGTACAGGAAGCAGGTGGAGGAGATGCAGAGAGCCTTCAACAAGACCATCATCAAGCTGCAGAACACCTCCAGAACGGCCGAGGAGCAGGTCCGCAGGACACCAGATCTGTGTGTGTATGTGTGTGTGTGTCGGACCCCATATAACCGCGTCCTCCTGCTCTTGACTGCAGGACCAGAGGCAGACGGACTCGATCCAGGTGCTGCAGGCTCAGCTGGAGAACGTGACGCGACTCGTCCTCGGCCTGTCTGTCAGCGTGAGTCGGCTACAGCAAGAGGTACTCATCCGTCGCCTGAGACTAGCAGTCATCCTGTTTCATGTCTGTGTCAAGCCTGCAGGATCAGGGATCACCGATATATAAGCTGCTGATTTGGTGGTGATGGTGCTACTGGTGATGATGATACTGGTGATGATGTTAGTGACGATGATGTGGTGATGATGATGATGTTGCTGTGTTCTGCAGGTGCCTGACAGGCAGAGCTACATCCTACTGTGTCTGATCCTCTGTGTGCTGCTCGCACTCCTGATCTGTACCAACTACTGTCAGATGTGTGAGAGTCCTGCGCTCGACACGTACAGATCCTGCTGCCCTGAGAGGTGAGGAGACGCCACACGGGTCATGTGACTCCTACATGTGTGAGATTATGGGAAATGGCAGAATTCAGGGCTAACAGAGAGAAACCTGAGCGTGTCAACGCTCTTAAAGTCTACTGAACAATACAGGCGTGATAGTTATTACTGCATAAATACACTATAATCAGCGTTTCTTGGGAGTGTATGGCTCAGAGTACTTAATAAAACAACAGACATGATAGATATGATTGAACAGGTGTGTAGGCTAAACATTGATTATCTTTGTGAAAAACAGTATGAAAGGCTTCAGTTTAGAGCGACACAAAAGCACTTCTGCTCATCCTGTCAAACGAAGATCCACCTCAAAGCAACATCACAATTTTCAGGCCCAGATGAACCTTCATAATGAGGAGAATAGTGCACAGATATTGTGTGTGCGCAACAGCTAGTGTACTGCATCTGTTCAGCTGTTTACTGAGCCGTGTTCATCAGGTTTCAGTTACTGTGCGTGTGAATGAGGAGTTCATTCAGTGCGCTACTCCTGACCACAGCATTCAGAATCACCAGTACACCCAGAAATAGACCTTTATGTTCAGAATATACATAATAATGTGAGTTTTACCCTTCGGACTGAACGTGCACATGCTGTTTGAAGATGCTGAATGGCGAATGGTGTGACGGATGGAAGAGTTTCTGCCAACTTAAATTTAACATCCTAATAATATACTGTCTGTTCCTCAAATAAAGCTACCGAATGTCTCCAGAAGACCTGGAATATACTGCGCTTTTATAATACTTTGTTAACCCTTTTTTTTTTAGCTTAACAGTAACAATAATAACTCACAGTATCTGATTTGAATTGGTCAAATACCCGATCAGACAGAAGGTCCATATGAAGCCAATAGTAATTCTAGGTGTTAGATTGTTTCATCACGAGTGCAGAGAAGTACTGCTGTAGAGACCCTGTCAGAGGCAACAGTTGCCTTCCTTAAACATCTTAAACCGTTCTCCAAGGCTAACATCTCACAGTAGCACATACAGCATGAGCATGTGATGTTGTGCTGTTAACCCAGCTCATGCCTGCTGTTTCCAGAGAGCCGCTGTCTGATGAAGAGCCGGCGATCCTGAGACGCAGAGCCTCTGATCCGCCCTCGCTCCCGTCCCTCCAGACGCCTGAAGGTCAGTTATTGACCCACAATCTTTCCTCGCATCATGTGTGTTGTTGAGGATTTCACTGAGTGATCAGACACATAAGTGGCTTTGACATTTTCTGCAGTAAAACACTTGCTGTTGTTGCTCTTTATTTCAGGAGGTTCTGAAGAAACCAGCAGCCTTAAGCAGGGTCCAGTTAGTAGAAAAGTAAGATGGATGTTTCTGTCTTCATGATGCAATGGTTCCCTTTCAAGGGAACTCGAGCTGCGTCTAAACACTGTGGGAGCGCCCCTGCGGGATTGCGTCATGAAGCATGTATGGAATCAGTCCAATGGCGTGATGGAACGTCATCGACCAGGAAACTATAAAGCACACCTGAACCAAACAGCTTCTCTATCTTCAGCAAGCGCACTGTGTGTGAATCTGTGTCCCTGGTGTTATGTCGTCTGTCTTCAGAAGTTGCTAGGCAGGAGTTTTTCACCATATATCTCTAAATATAAAAGAAAAAAAAACTATATAATGGCGGCTGCCGTTAAGAACGCTGCGCTCCCGCCAATCGCTACTGACGAAATTCGAGAATTCGTACCGACAACACATCGGTGGTCTCCTAAATAAACCATCAAGGGGGGTCTGCGGTTGTGCCCCTAAGGCGAGCTGGCTCACCAGATCCTCCTGTGGGCCCAATGGGAAGTTTCTCTCGCTGAAGGCAATCTACATCCCTGGGTATTTAAATCAGGGAGCAGACATCCTGTCGAGGCAGGGGCCGAGGCCCGGGGAGGGGAGACTCAAGGGGGTAATCCATCAGCCAGAAACTGAAGTCTCCCCGGGGGCCGCCATCGGCTAGCAAGCCTTCTCCTGCTGTTAGCATTCCATTGACTTCCATCCATTTTGGCGTCACTTTGACAGCGAATAACTTTACATCTGAGGCGTTTAAAGACTCCATTTGTCCATTATTTATTTCTAAAGAAACACGACAATGTATCCATAAAAGGCTCCATTACCTTGTATCTTACGTTATGGGCCCGTAGAAGCAGTTTTTGTAAAAACAGGCTAACGATTGCGTCATAACCACGGGACGCTCTGTCGCACAGTAGAGAAATTACCGTATAGACAGAAGTAGAAGCTCGCACGCAATCGGGGGACGTGGAGGCATAAAGTCAAGGGAGAAGCCCATAGAGAGTCATAAAGTTGCTCCTGCTGCAAGCTCATGGACAGCTAATACTCACGATCTCCGGCTCTGCAAGGTTCGGAAGGGAATGATTCAGATTCCTCTTGGCACAGCTACTAGAAGACGTACAACTCTGAGACAGGTTGCTCACGTCACACCTACGTCATCAAGCTCAGTTTGAGCCTGCGCAGTGCGCTTGGCAATCAGGAAGTGAGTGCTTCTAATTGACTTCACTTTTCTCCGTTGAAGTCTATGGGGTCGCTGTGTCCATTTCTTTTACTGTCTATGGGGAGACTCCACTCCGAGGTGGTGGAGCTCCTACGGGAGAACAGGCAGAGGTCGACCTGTTCGCATCCCAAGAGACGACACACTGTCCACTGTGGTGCTCTCTCAGTCAGCCAGCCCCTCTGGGGTTGGATGCGATGGTTTAGGTGTGGCCAAGGTCACGTCCGAAGAAGTTTCTGAGAAATATCTCACTCTAAAGACTGTATTTCTCCTCGCTATTACGTCTCTCAAGAAAATTCGAGACATTCAAGCACTCTCGGTATTTCCCTTGTGCCTGGAATTCTTGCCTGGTATAGTAAAGGCTTTTCTTCACCCGAGACTAGGCTATGTTCCTATGGTCCCTGCTAATATTGTAAGACCAATTGTACTGCAGGCCTTCTGTCCTCCTCCCTTTCTGACGATCTTGACTTCAGCTCCTCTCCAGGGACGCAGGTGCTTTCGTCTTAATGTGCGCACTGACTTCACACGGATGGACACTTGCTCTTATGGCGACGTGGGTATTAGCGTTCCCACATCGCTTGGACGCAGTTCGAGTTCTCTTAAAAGGGAACGTCTCAGTAACTGTGTAACGCTAGTTCCCTGAAGAGTCTGAAGAGCTGCGTCACCCTGCCATACTCCCGCCATACTCCCAGCATGCCCGTGATCGACTAGCTTCAGCCAATCAGAAGCTGACGCTGTTTGGTGTACATTATAGATTCCTGGTCGATGACATCACCCGCCTATGACGTTCTGTCACGCCATTGGACTGATTCCATACGTGCTTCATGACGCAATCACGCTGGGGCTCTCTCACAGCGTTTCTTCAGGGAACTAGGGTTACATACGTAACTGAGACGTTTTTATGGGCAGTAAAACCCAGAAAGCATTCATAGTGTTTATCGGTGAGGAAATAATCACTGTTGGTTTGTCTTTGTTGCAGAAGAAGCATAAGCTGAAGCTCAGCAGGAGTCTAGAGACACGAGCCCCTCCACCGGTCGCTGGTGTGATTCCTCAGAGCACGATTGGCCCTCAGGCTTTGGAGGTCAGAGACGTGATGTCAGACGGCTCCGAGGGCTCCTCGCATTCTGACGAGACTCTGTTCTGCGGATTCACCAGCTGTGCACGTCTGTGTGAGACGATTCCTGCGCCGGGACGCTGGACACAGAGCAAACGGAAGAAGACTCCAGAACAGCTGCATCAGCCTCCGCAGCGCACTGGACACACTGACCCCCACTGGACACACTGACCCGCACTGGACACACTGACCTCCACTGGACACACTGACTCGCCTGACCCGCACTGGACACACTGACCCGCACTGGACACACTGACCCGCACTGGACACACTGACCCGCACTGGACACACTGAGCCGCCGCTGGACACACTGACCTGCACTGGACACACTGACCCGCACTGGACACACTGACCCGCACTGGACAAACTGACCCGCACTGGACACACTGACCCGCACTGGACACACTGACCCGCACTGGACACACTGACCTCCACTGGACACACTGACCCGCACTGGACACACTGACCCGCACTGGACACACTGACCCGCACTGGACACACTGACCTCCACTGGACACACTGACCTCCACTGGACACACTGACCCGCACTGGACACACTGACCTCCACTGGACACACTGACCCGCACTGGACACACTGACCTCCACTGGACACACTGACCTCCACTGGACACACTGACCCGCACTGGACACACTGGACACACTGACCCGAACTGGACACACTGACCCGCCGCTGGACACACTGGACACACTGACCCGAACTGGACACACTGACCCGCCGCTGGACACACTGACCCTCACTGGACACACTGACCCGCACTGGACACACTGACCCGCACTGGACACACTGACCCGCACTGGACACACTGACCTCCACTGGACACACTGACCCGCACTGGACACACTGACCTCCACTGGACACACTGACCCGCACTGGACACACTGACCCGCACTGGACACACTGACCTCCACTGGACACACTGACCTCCACTGGACACACTGACCCTCACTGGACACACTGACCCGCACTGGACACACTGACCTCCACTGGACACACTGACCTCCACTGGACACACTGACCTCCACCGGACACACTGACCCGCACTGGACACACTGACCCGCACTGGACACACTGACCTCCACTGGACACACTGACCTGCACTGGACACACTGACCTCCACTGGACACACTGACCCGCACTGGACACACTGACCTCCACTGGACACACTGACCCGCACTGGACACACTGACCCGCACTGGACACACTGACCCGCACTGGACACACTGACCTCCACTGGACACACTGACCTCCACTGGACACACTGACCCTCACTGGACACACTGACCCGCACTGGACACACTGACCTCCACTGGACACACTGACCTCCACTGGACACACTGACCTCCACTGGACACACTGACCCGCACTGGACACACTGACCTCCACTGGACACACTGACCTCCACTGGACACACTGACCTCCACTGGACACACTGACCCGCTGCTGCACACACTGACCTCCACTGACCTCCACTGGGCACACTGACCTCCACTGGACACACTGACCCGCCGCTGCTGAGAACACTCTTACACTGGAGCTGCTTGCACTGTTCCAACACACTGGACTCTAAAACCTTCTGCTGTCTCTATTCAACACAGATTTATACAGTTTGGGATTATTCTTTTGTAATAATGTGCCACTGGCCTTTCAGACAATCATAAATAAAATATAAATAATTGAACTGCTGCATTGATTTTCTTATATTTATAGTGTATTCTGACAAATGCATTCACCCTCAGGTTATTACTTTTTTCAGCTTGAATATGTAAATATTCCGATAATAATTATCATATACACTTACCAGACACTTTATTAGTAACACATTGCTAATACCGGGTCGGATCCATTTTTGTCTTCAGAAATGGAAGCTTTAGCGTTTTTTAGGCCAAAAAATTTTTTGTCACATACAGCAAACATCTCCTCACTAACCGCTGGCTGCCTGTCCCCTGAAAACACTGTAAAGAAACGTGATCTCTGTAGACAGCCCAGGCTCCACAAACAGCAACAAAAACAAACTGGGCTAACCCGCTCCCCGAAACATGACAAACAGTTCCAGCCAATCACCGACAAGAAGGACTTGGGGGCGGGGTTTGGGGGATTAGTGCGCGGATGAGGAGGAGGGAGGGTCTAGCTAGCCTCCGTTCCCTATCAAGGCTACGGAACTTCGACATTACGAATGTCGTATATGGGAACTCCTCTCATCCTTCACTTCCGCTGAAATCTTATAGGCTAACGCCAGCAGAGCTGGCCAATTGACGCGAATATGCAAATACTGACACCTCGTAGCAGTATATATGCAAGTGAGCGCCAATTCCTTCTTTAGAATCTCTCTCTTCACGCTCAAATCGTGTGCTAGAAAGCTGACACTACTCTACAAACTTTGGATCAATTCGCTGTCGTTGAAGGTGCGCCGGAGATACCTGAACTGTCTCCAGCATCCGATGGCGACCGTTTGTAACCTATGCTCGGGCCCCATAGTCCCCCCAGACATGCACCTGTTTTGCGTCGCGTGCATGGGGCTGGCCCACGCTGAGTCAGCCCTCAGGGATGGAGGGTCCTGCGATCTCTGTGCGGACATGTCCCTCCGAGCCCTCAAGGCCAGGCGGGACAAAGCTTGCGCTGCTGCGGGGATTGGGCCTGCTGCCGCCTCCGTGCTGCTGGCAGGCCCCCCCAGCCGTAGAGTCGAGGTTCGACCCCCGGTGAGTTTCCCCGACCCTTCCTTTCAACCCCCTCACGAGGTCGCTGACTTCGTGTCCTTCGGGGCGAGTGAGGAGGAAGACTCTATGTCCTTGTCGGCCTCCGAGAACGACTGGGGTGCGGAGCAGGCCGCTCTTCTGGCAACCACGGAGCAAGAGACCCCGGCGGACCTGCAGGAAGAGCTCTTCCGTATCCTCTCGAAGGCCGTCGAGGAATTGGATTTATCGTGGAAAGCCCCCGATGAGCCATCAAAGAGCAAGCTGGATACGTGGTTCCTCCAATCGAGCCGCCGTCAGGCCGCTTCGAGAAGAGGAACACCGTTCTTTCCCGACGTGCATGAGCACGTGGTGAAGTCGTGGGCGGCCCCGCAATCGGCGCGCACCCTCACTTCAACCCAGGCCATGTTTGCCCCCGTGGACGAGGCGGGAGACCATGGCTACCTCCGCATCCCCCCTGTCGAGGAGACCGTCGCCGCACATCTCTGCCCGTCGGCTCCCGCCCTGGGCTCAGACCGCAGCCTGCCGTCCCGAGCTTGCAGGTTTACGGCTCACTAGGCTAACAAGGCCTACGGCGCCACGGGGGAGGCGGTTTCTGCACTACACGCCATGGCCGTTCTTCAGGTGCTGCAGGCCAAGCAGTTGAAGTCTCTGGATGGCGCCGCCTCTGTCGACGCTGACGCCATCCGGGATCTTCGTTCGGCCACGGACCTCGCGCTCCTGGTCACGAAGTGCTCGGCCCAGGCGATTGGCCGTGGTATCTGGTGATCCTCCACAGACACCTGTGGCTCACCCTATCGGACGTGCAGGAGGCGGACAGGAAGACGCTGTTAAATGCACCGATCTCCCCTGCAGGCCTGTTCGGAGACGCAGTGGAAAAGGTAACCGAGCGATACTCCGAGACTCAGAAAAAGGCGAAGGCGATGAGTCACGTGATTCCTCGGAGGGCGCCGATGCGTCCGCAGCCCCGCTCTCGCTCGTCTTCCGCCTCGGGTCGTCAACCTCAAGCTGCGGCCAGGCATCAGTCAACGCCGCGCCCGGGACCGGATGCCCGTAAAGGCCGAAGCGGCCAGTGGCATGGAGCGGGAAACAGGAGGCCGGCTCAGAGGAGCCCGCGCAGGAAGCCCACCGCGTCCCCAGCGAGGCCCAAGCAGTCGTCCTGACCGTTCGGGCAAGAGGAGAGGAGAGCGCCAGGATGGCCCCGCGTCCAAGCGACGCGCTCGAGAGCACGTGGTCTCTCAGCGTTCTGCGAGCGACACAAGCAGTTATGTTGTGAATGTTGTGTTCAAAAATAAAGCAAATTACTTCTTCACAAACAGAGCTTTTTTCTCCTCTTGCACCACACACTGTGTTACCCGCCCTGCCCTCGAGCAGCACAGAGTCACAGTCATTAACTATAAAGGCACCTCACAGGAAGCGCGAGGTGTCTATTTCCAGCCCTCACATAGCGGCGATGACCCCAGGTTTAGTTCAGCCCACTCTCAGTCGTTTCCAGACAGCGTGGGAAGCTATTCCGGGCATTTCGCCGTGGGTGTTGAACGTAATTCGGCGCGGGTACACACTTCAGTTCAAACGCAGACCTCCCCGCTTTCGCGGCGTAATTCAGTCATTAACTTTGCCCCAAAGTGCTCACATACTGAGACAAGAAGTGTGCAGCCTGCTCGAGAAGAAAGCGATAGAACCCGTCCCCCCGAGCGAGCGGGAGAGCGGGTTCTACAGCCGCTACTTCGTAGTGCCGAAGAAGGGAGGGGGTCTCCGCCCTATACTGGATCTGAGACCCGTCAACAGAGCGCTTCACAAGCGCGCCTTCAGGATGACCACACTGAAGCAAATCCTGGCGCAAATTCGCCCCGGGGATTGGTTCGCTTCGGTGGATTTAAAGGACGCTTACTTTCATATTCAGATAGTAAAGCATCACAGGCGTTTCCTGAGGTTTGCGTTCGAGAATTCAGTGTACCAATACACGGTGCTTCCCTTTGGGCTAGCTCTCGCTCCTCGAACGTTTTCAAAATGCATAGACGCGGCACTTTCACCCCTCAGATCGAGCGGGATGCGCGTTTTGAATTATCTGGACGACTGGCTGGTTCTCGCGCAGTTGAAAGAAACACTGGTCAGCCATGTGGAAGTCCTCCTTCGTCACTTGGAGATGCTCGGTTTGAAGGTGAACTTCCAGAAAAGTGTGCTCACACCGAGTCAGACTTCCTCTTTCCTGGGAATATGCTTGGATTCGGTGAGAATGAGAGCGCGTCTCTCCCCCGAGCGAGCGGAGGCTCTGAGCTCTTCTCTCGGTCGCTTCAGACCAGGCAGGCTCGTCCCTCTGAAGGAATTTCAGAGACTATTGGGAAGGATGGCAGCGGCTTCTTCAGTGTGTCATCTGGGGCTGCTGCATATGAGACCGCTTCAACACTGGCTGAAAACGCGCGTTCCCCCGAGTGCGTGTTATTCCGGCCACAAGCGCATCATGGTCACCCGCGGATGCGCCCGCGCCCTGGCCCCGTGGAAGAACCCCGAACAAGCGAGCGGAACGATCTGCCATCACAGCCCCGGACTGTGGAGCCTTCATGTGTGGCCGCTGCAGGGTCGCTGAGCGGGGGGGATGCGCTACACGCGCGAGTTTTGAATACCATCTCGGAAGCGAGAGCCCCGTCCACCAGGCGCCTGTACGCTCTGAAGTGGGGTGTTTTCTCAAAATGGTGTCAGGATGACGATATAGACCCAGCGAACTGCTCTGTGTCGGTTATTCTGCGCTTTCTTCAGCACAGGATGGATGAAGGGAGCCTTCCATCCACTCTGAAGGTATACGTGGCCGCTATTGCAGCGTTTCACCCCCATGTTGATGGACAGTCTATCGGCAGGCATGCGTCGGTGACTCGGTTCCTCAGGGGAGCTAGGAGATTACGCCCTGCACGGCCGCCTTCGGTGCCGCCGTGGGATTTAGCTTTGGTCTTGGAAGCATTGTCACGACTGCCGTTTGAGCCCTTAGCTTCTATTGCCATTAAGGAGCTTTCGGTCAAAACGGCGCTGCTTCTCGCTCTCGCTTCGGCGAAGCGGGTTGGGGATATACAGGCTTTCTCTGTAAGGTAGGATTGTATTCGCTTTGGGCCGGGAAACTGTAATGTAACTCTCAGCAGACTGATCTCATGAAATGGCGTATGTATGACACGCCAATTCGTATTTTCATTTTTGGCGTGCTATCAACACGCATAATCGCTTTTCAGCGTGTTTATCAACGCCTTTGACTTTACGTTATATTACTGTATTATGTATATATAAATATATGACCTACCCCAACCCCGTCCCTAAACCTACCCGTCACTGGGGTTAATACCATTTATGAGTCTTCTCCTACCATCCTAGGAAAAGAAATATCGCTCCACAGATGTAGATATAGATTTTGCTTCGTTTCGCTCGGACATTTAACGGCGTACACATACACGCGGAATCACTCGGACATTTAATGGCGTAGACATACACGCAAAAGATTTCGGCGTGGACATACACGCGGATACCTCAAAATGCGTATAGATAGCACGCCACTTGAATTGAAAGTGGCGTGTATGTTTACGCAAAGTCATGATGTCATGTTGCTCTCAGACCGAGGCCGGGCTATGTCCCTAAATCGCTCAATACCCCGTTCAGAGCGCAGTTAGTTTCTCTGCCGTCACTTTCTGCTGAGCCATCAACCTCCCAGGGTTCGGATGCTCAGAGTGCTATTTGCCCAGTCAGAGCACTTCGGGAATACATTTCTCGCTCGGCTGCTTTTTGAGTATCGGACCAGCTTTTTGTGTGCTTTGGTGGGTGCAACAAAGGACGGGGAGTCTCTAAACAGAGGCTTGCTCACTGGATTGTGGACGCTATTGTTTTGGCTTATGATCGCCTGGGGCAGGAATGCCCCCTTAACGTCAAGGCTCATTCGACTAGGGCGGGATGTCTATTCAGGATTTATGTCTTGCGGCTGGCTGGTCTTCTCAGAACACGTTTGCCAGGTTTTATAAGTTGGATTTGCCCTCTGTAGCGTCTCGAGTGCTTTCGGTGAGTTCATTGTGTACATAGCATTGAGAGAGCTGCTCTGCGCTTTGCTCATGAGCTGTTCTGTGCTTTTGTGTATTTTTAATACAGTGCAAATAATTCAGTGCAAACTTTCCCCGGTTATACTGCTCGGGATATGCAAATTCTGGCAGTGTTTTGTAAGCTTGTGATAGGTCCCTTTGGGCCTATCAGAGGTTAGTGGTTCGCTATTGGCCAATCTCAGCCTATCGGAAGCTTGCATGCTGGGAGGGCGGTTTTGTGGTATTGGATCTGTGTCAGTGGTTTATTTTGGCTACCACGGCGGGATTCTATACTGTTCCCATATACGACATTCGTAATGTCGAAGTTCCGTAGCCTTGATAGGGAACGTCTCCGGTTACTTACGTAACCTCGGTTCCCTGAGAGGCAAGGAACGAGACATTACGCTAGCCGCCGTGTTCGCTATTGATTATAGCGTTTTGTTCGATTCTAAAGAAGGAATTGGCGCTCACTTGCATATATACTGCTACGAGGTGTCAGTATTTGCATATTCGCGTCAACTGGCCAGCTCTGCTGGCGTTAGCCTATGAGATTTCAGCGGAAGTGAAGGATGAGAGGAGTTCCCATATACGACATTCGTAATGTCTCGTTCCTTGCCTCTCAGGGAACCGAGGTTACGTAAGTAACCGGAGACGTTTTGTTTGACAATACTTTAAACGTCAACAAGAAGTGACGTCACCCGACATCGCTTAGAGAACCTTTAATAAAGGCATAGAACCAGTCTATTTGTAGCACACTGACAATATTACATAATTCGTTTTTTTTTATTAAAATGTAGTTAATTAATAATTAATTCTGCATTTACTGCATAAACAATTACACTGGACCCGAGTGTAATTGTTAAATAGGTTTCTGGACTGTATTGACTGGGTCTGACTTAACTGGGATCATCACGGGCATCGGTAAGAATGCGCAACACTCCAAAAGTCCAATCACTGGTTTTAATGGTAGGTTCAAGCCATCAACATCCTCAATGCAGTGCATGAACAGATGTATGTGATATTCAGGGTGTGTGAGTGTGGTTTCTATAATAAAACAGAAATATAAATAATCAGTCTACAGTAATAAATGATGAACATTTAACTCAAAAAGAATAAACACGTGAGGATACATGGCTATAATGTAAACAATTGACTATTAATATACACGTGACTATCGTCTTATAACCATCTCTTAATTGAGTGTAATCTTCACAATCCACATAAATATGGCTTAATGACATATGTAAAGTGTAAACACTAAAGTAACATATGGAACATATGATTCGTTATCATTCTCTCACTTATACAGCGCGCATCGGAACACACGAGCAAAGATAATGCACAGTCATACCGCTAACATTAGCTTCACGTAAATACGAATACTCAATTTCAGAACGAATTTCAACACATAATACAACAATTAGCAATATAAACAAGATTAAAGACGATATGTGGCGGAAATTACAGCGAAACATAATCAGTTGCGTCAAACTCTGGGGGCGGGACTACGTTCGGCCGTCAATAATTCACAACCCACCAATAAGAATAAACTTACTGAACCTTTCCAACAGTAATAATTGTTGGTGCTATGAAATGTAACTGTGTCCTCCTCATAACTGGGCCTGCTGTGTGTGCAAATGTTTTCTTTCTGCACCTGCTATTACCACACAAAAAATAACTTTCACCTGTTCTGATTAAGTTGTAAGAAATGTACGGAGCCCCTAAAGGGACGTGGTGGTGGAAATTTTTTTAGGATGGGAGATTTTTTTTTTTTTTTTCAATCTTTTGCGTTCCCTCGCAAAACTTTTGCGTTCCCCCGAGAAACTTTGCGTTCCCTCGCAAAATGTTTGCGTTCCCTCGCAAAGTTATTTGCGTTCCCACGCAAAAGTTTTGCGTTCCCTCGCAAAGATATTTGCGTTCCCACGCAAAACCTGTTGGCAGCTCGGACAGACACTTCCTGTTTAATGTCCCGCTGGCAGTGTTTCAGAGCTCCGTACGTTAATGGAGCGTTTCATAGTGTTTGAACTTGGACTCTAATATAAAGAAATGCGGTCAGTGCTTAACTCAAGGAGTTCAGTGAAGTTTGCAATATATTCACATGCTATTCGAACTTCCCGGATCAATATTCTTGAGCTAAACGTTGTTAAAACACAAACGACACCTATTTACAATCACAGTAACCTAGACAACGAGATACATGGGAACGCAAATAAGGTTCCTCCAGGTTCCTCCAGGATCAAGAGTTGCCTGTGCCTGTGCCAGATCTCTCCAGTTTTGATGACAGTGAGTCATTATTACTTTTGGTTCATGTTATTTCTGCCATCTGTTGTTTTCTATGTTCTATTCTTTTTGTTATTACTTACAGTTATAAATCTGATTTGACATTTAGTGATTAAAAATCTGAAAATGTTATTTGTTGTACTATTTTTATCTTTAATTGTATTGATTAGTAGGTGCTGCTCTAATAGTCATTCACAGAGATCTTTCTAATAATTTGCTATTCATTTTTCTTCATTTTAGAAAAAAACAAAAAAAGGAAGAATATAAATGGACATAAATACAGATATTAAATAGAAGATAATAACTCTGTCATGATCCGGGGTTCTTCCCTTCTCTGTCTCCCTCTTGTGGTCACATCACACACTCATTCACTACACTATCACTTTAGTCTCATCAGGTTCAGCTGTTCCCGTTTACCTTAATCTCCGCTCACCTGTTCCTCCTTTCCCCTAATGCTTCTTACTATTTCTAACCCTCTCTTTGTCAGTTTATTGCAAGCTATCCATGCAGATACCTCTTACATCGAGTCGTGTCCTGTCCTGTCCTGTCCTGTCCTGTCCTGTCCTGTCCTGTCCTGTCCTGTCCTGTGTGGTTCGTGTGGAAGCCTCTCCTCGAGCCGGTATATTTATCCGTTCTCTTACACGCTCACTGAACTTTGCCCTGCCAATTCAGACGCTGAGTTCCTGACCAGACGCGGTGTCCAGTTTGCGGCTACAGTCTCCACTGGGACCTCAACTTCGCCTTAACGCGCTGCTGCGCATCAGGAGTTCCTGTGACGAACTACTTACAGTTTATGTTCTATTTCTACGAGCGAAGTTTTCTGTTTTGACTGTTTACTGAGAATCCTGAGAAGATTTATGTTCCTTATTGATTCAGTGATTCGCTTCTCATTTCCATTAAAGACTGTATTATTGTGAAACTCGCCTTTTGGTCCTCCATCTCTCATCTCCTATCAAACTCTGTGACTTCTATGTAGCGTAGCATATCAGGACTGTGCTTGTAATCTCTCTAATGTTCTTGGAGATTGGCTGAGCAGGAACATGAACTTAAATGCAAAACCTGCTAATTATTCATATGTCAATTTCAGCCTGTTTACTGATTTTATTTGTAATCTTCAAAACATGTTTTACGTTTTTTTTTTGAAGATTATCATGCAAACAAACAAAAATGGACCAGTTCACTTACTTTTACAAATATTTTCTTTATTTTTTTAGGTGGTCATCAAATTTGTTATGAAGTGCTTGTCTGAGGACCTCATTGAAATGGAAGCTTTAGCGTAAGTTCTGCCAGGAAGACTCAATTGCTACGTCACTTATTGCCTTCTCATCTATCCAATCGTGTCTAATACTTGCGGTATAAAAGACCAGTACTTACACATGTTTGAGTTCGCAGATGCTGACGCTTTCATTCACCTCCATCCTCCCCACCACCACGAGGATGGTCCCTTCCCCTCCATCCTCCCCACCACCTCCAGGATGGTCCCTTCCCCTCCATCCTCCCCACCACCACCAGGATGGTCCCTTCCCCTCCATCCTCCCCACCACCACCAGGATGGTCCCTTCCCCTCCATCCTCCCCACCACCTCCAGGATGGTCCCTTCCCCTCCATCCTCCCCACCACCTCCAGGATGGTCCCTTCCTCTCCATCCTCCCCACCACCACCAGGATGGTCCCTTCCCCTCCATCCTCCCCACCACCTCCAGGATGGTCCCTTCCCCTCCATCCTCCCCACCACCTCCAGGATGGTCCCTTCCCCTCCATCCTCCCCACCACCTCCAGAATGGTCCCTTCCCCTCCATCCTCCCCACCACCACCAGGATGGTCCCTTCCCCTCCATCCTCCCCACCACCACCAGGATGGTCCCTTCCTATACCTCACAGGGGGTCGGCTGGGCCCCTGCCTTCGTCTTCAGGCAGGAAATGCAGAGTCCGGACCCTCGGATTGCGAGCTATGGCCGGGGCCTACGCCAAAGAACTTTATTGCTTGCTGGGCTATCAATAAATGTATTTATTGTTACAGTATTTATTCTCCCGAGTCTTTCTGGTAGAACTGCCCTAATTCTTCGTGGCAGAGATTGAACAAGCTGCTGGAAACATTCCTCAGATTTTTTGGTATATTGACATGATAGTATCACGCTGTTGCTGCAGATTTATGGGCTGCACATCCATGATGCGAATCTCCCGTTCCATCCCAAAGCTGCTCACTACTTTGTTCCTTTTTAGAAAGAAATGGTATCTGCTAGGATTTCCAGTCAGAATTTAGATTGTATCATAGTACTGAGACGGCTCTCATTAGAGTATTTCTATTATCTTGTATCTCTCTATTAGTGTTACTCAACCTTAGTGCTGCATTTGACACTATCAACCACAACATTCTTCTGAATTGACTCGAAGATTATGTTGGTATTAGTGGAATATGCAATTCCACTAATGCCAGGATAATCCAACATAATTTTCGAGTCTATTCTATTCTAGTCTATTGGCATGGTTCAAATCATACTTGTCTTACCGTTATCAGTTTGTAGTAGTAAATTATGTCATAATATGGAGTACCGCAAGGCTCAATACTAGGACCGTTGCTGTTAATTTTTTACATGCTACCATTGGGAGATATCATTAGGAAGCATGGCATTAGTTTTCACTGTTATGCTGATGATACTCAGCTGTATATTTCTTCGTGCACTGACGAAACTTGCCAATTCACAAAATTAACGGAATGCACAGCTGATATAAAAACTTGGACGACTAGAAATTTCCTGGGCCTACACACGACCACAATGCATGATGTAGTCAACCCTTACCCTAACCGGATCCGGGCCGTATCCATACACAATCACATCATCTAGATAGTTCTCCACATTGCCTTTCAGTATTGTAACCATCTTTTTTTTTTAAGATTCCGGCACCGAGGCCAAGCCATATGGTACCCAACGAAATCGAAATAACCATTCATGAGTAATGAAAGCCATCACTTGGAGATATGCACATAAACAAATTTCTCAGTTTTTCTTTGTTGTCACCACAATAGGGGACACCCATGGGGAGGCATCCACCCTCTCAATGATGCTTTCAGCTTGTAAACGACAAAGTTCTTTGGAAACTGCATAAAGGAAGTCTGCACAGTTTTTGCTGTACAGGCTGTGCTGACTCTCTTACTTTCACCCGATGTACAAAGCCTTTAGCGCATCCGATGGCCTCTGTTGTTGCTGCAGCTGTTACTTGTCTCTGGATGGTAGGAGAGGAGGGTGAGACCACTTTAGGCCAGACACTAAGTCTATGCCCAGTATAGGGGTGCATTTCTCAAGAACAATAACATAATAACATACATATACCGGCTGTGCCGCTCTAGAGTAGGTCACCAGCAGAGCATGTGAGCGGAGTGGAGCGGGCGGATATTGGACAGAGCGCAGAGCGGCATTTTTATAAGGACGGAGCGTCGCCCTATTTCCCGCTCCGCTCACACCACGAGTCTGACTCCACGTCTTTTCCCCGCCTGGCTAAAGAAGCTCGCGTTGTGTTCAGCATCCCAAGCGGGTCTGCGAGCGCAGAGATTTTTCTCCGCAACCACCGCATGAGTCTGAAGCCTCAGACATTTTCCAAACTTGTGTTCTTGAAGGTGAACTCAAAAGAACTGTAAGGAAAGTAATTCATTTTCTTTTTTTCTTTTTTTTAAAAGTTTGACAACATAAGCCATTTAAATTGTAATCCACGTGCACTGCTCAAAAGTTCAGTTATACGAATTTTGGCCTAATAGTTCATTTAGCATACTTTTCATCGGCAGTCCGTCGTATATCGACGATGACTGTCTGGATTAGAGGCTATTGTAGGCAGGCTCTCATGTGGGCTAGAAGGCCTGCTCTCGATCTACAGCAGCGATGGCATTTGCTACAGACAAAGTCTTTTGCTGCAATGGAATAGTGCCGCCTCTCATGGGCTTTCTCGTAGTCTTTCTGACGCCTTTTCTCAACAGCTGCGACAGCTGTTTTCAATCCACGCTGCCATTTCTCACGATGCAGGGCCTGTTCCTCCCAGCTTTCCGGGGAGATCCCGGTGTTCCTCATATGTCTTTTTAGGGCATCTTTGAAACGCAGTTTTTGACCACCACGGCTTCTTTTGCCCTCTTTTAACTCTGCGTAAAAAACTGCTTTTGGCAGTCGGCTGTCACTCATCCGGCGCACATGTCCAGCCCATCGCAGTTGTGATGATGTAATAAGGGCTTCAACACTGACAGAGCCAGCTCGTTGGATTACCTCTACATCTGCGATTCGATCCTGCCATCTGATGTGTAAAATGGCACGTAGATGACATAGCTGAACTCGTGTGAGTATTTTGATCTGTCTGCTGTAGAGCGTTAAACACTCGGTGGCATAGAGCAAGCAAGGAAGTACAGCAGCATTGTAGACTTTCACTTTTGTGCTGTACAAGATGTCGTGACGGCTCCAAAGGCGCTTCTCGAGAGAGCCAAAAGCCTTGGTAGCAGACTGAATTCTCCTCTCAACTTCCAGATCTGAGGAGTTTGTGTAGGTCACTGTACTGCCAAGGTATGTGAAGGCCTTGACAGATTTCAGGGGCTCTCCATGTACCATCACTGGCTGTGGCTCTCTCATATTGTTGGAACCCATTGGGGGTGGTTGATACAAAAGTTCGGTCTTAGAGATGTTAATGTTCAGTCCGAACAAATCTGCTGCCCACGAAAACCGGTTTACTATATGTTGCATGTCCTCAGCGTTGTTAGCCATGAGAGCAGAGTCATCTGCATAGAGCAGCTCCCGGATGCATAGTTCTCTGGTCTTGGTGGTTGCTCTAAGTCGGGCTAAGTTGAAAAGCTTGCCGTCTGTCCTAGTGCGAATAAAGATCCCCTTGTGCAGATCAAGGCCCATTGAATCTAGCACAGCTGTGAGATATAGCGAGAAAAGCGTCGGTGCAAGCACGCATCCCTGTTTCACACCATGGTTAACTTCAAAGGCTTCACTGGGTTCCCCACCAATGAAAACATGTCCTTTCATCCCTATGTGAAACTGCTTGATGATGTTGACAAGCTTCTCGGGGCATCCATAGATCTGTAAGACTTTCCAAAGAGTTCTTTGGTCGACCGTGTCGAAAGCCTTTGAAAAGTCTACGAACACCACAAAGAGAGACTGATGTTGCTCCATTGCTTTCTCCTGTAGCTGCCGTAGAGTAAAAATCATGTCAGTGGTAGATCTTCCCGACCTAAAGCCGCATTGACTCTCTGGTAGGACTTGCTCGGCGATGTTTTTGAGCCGACTGAGTATAATTTTAGCCAGAACTTTGCCTGTTATGACTAACAAGGAAATGCCTCTGTAATTTCCACAGTCTGCTCGGTCTCCCTTTCTCTTGTAGATTGTGACAATCAGTGCATCCTTGAAGTCCTGAGGTACACACTCATGAACAAGGCAGCTGTTAAAAAGTTTCAGGAGCTCGTCTCTGAGTACTCTTCCTCCTTTCTTGAGCACCTCTGAGGGGATTCCATCTAGACCTGGTGCTCTGTGGCTTGCTGTGGCATTTAGGGCTTTCTCAAGCTCTTCCATAGTGATCTCAAAGCAGAGGTCATCACGACTCTGGTGTCTCTTTAGCCATTTACAGGCATCTGGTTCAGCGAATACTTGCTGATTTAGCAGATTACAGAAATGCTCTTTCCATCTACTCTGAATCTTATGTAGTTCAGTGTAGAGTTTTCCTCCATCTGCTGATTTGACAGGTGCCACTGCATTGCTCCTTGGACCATAGATAGCCTTTAGTCCTGTGAACAATCCATGATAGTCATGGTTGTCAGCCATGCTTTGCAGTTTTTCTGCCTGCCTACGCCACCAGTCGTTCTTTATTCGCCTCACCACTCTCTGTACTTTGGCCTTGATCTCAGCAAAAGCAGCCTTACTCCTATTAGAGTTTTCCTGCAGATGTCGCTTATGCAGGAGGTGCTTTTCATCCAGCAGCTTCTGGATCTCCTCATCATGTTCCTGAAACCAGTCAGGTGTCCTACGCTGTGGGTGACCTAAGGTCATTTCTGCTGCAGAATAGACTGCCTTCTTCAGTGCTTGCCATTGTTCTTCAATGTCCTCTGATCCTACTGTTTTGACTTTTGCACCATTTACTGCAGATGACACAGTTTCAGCCAGTCTTCTGCAGTGCTCTTCATTTGCAAGCTTTCTAAGGTCAAGTTTTTTAGGGGTTGTGCCATTAGTTTTTCTCCTTGGCACGGTTATCTTGTGTCTGATCTGACACCTCACAAGGTAATGGTCAGTCGAACACTCCGCCCCACGCATGACCTTGGTGCACATGATCTCATGAAGCCCGCTCCTACGGGTAACAATGTAGTCTAGCAGATGGTAGTGTCCAGAGCGTGGGTGTTTCCATGTGAAGAAGTTCTTATCTGGCTGTCTGAAGAAGGTGTTCGTGAGACATAGCTCTTGTTGAGCACAGAAGTTAAGCAGGAGGTCTCCGTTGGTGTTCTTTTTACCTTTGCCAAACTTTCCAATGATTCCAGCATAGGTTTCACAGTCACTTCCCACCCTTGCATTGAAGTCACCCGCAACTAACAGCTTGTGTTGTGGGGGGACTCTGCTTACAATCGTTGTCAGCTCCTGGTAGAAAGCCTCCTTTTCCTCATCTGGTTAGGTCATGGTTGGGGCATACACATTGACAATGGTCAAATGCCTGTCGTTCTCAATTGGTACACATATAACCATCATCCTCTCAGAGACGGATGTTGGCAGATTTGTCAGCTTGATCTTGTTGTCGACAGCAAAGGCCACACCAGCGTCTCTCCTTCCCTCTGTCTTCCCAACCCAGAAGAAGGTGTAGTCTTCCTCTTGCACCTGACCCTGACCCTCAATCCTGGTCTCTTGAAGTGCAGCAATGTTCACTCTATATCGTTTTAGTTCTTTTGCAATCTGAGCTGTTCTCCGCTCAGGTCTGGAAACTCCGTCTAGCATAGTGCGGACGTTCCATGACGCAACAATCAACTTTTTACTTTTTCTGTTTCGACCGCTAATGTGAAGTCCCGCTGGTAGCGGTAAACCAGCCAGGATGTGTTCTGAGCACGCTTTTTTTACCCCACCTTTTCTAGGGGCTTCCCCTTCTGGGGTAGGCAGTGCTTTCCCTAAAAAGGGCTGCCCAGACGCTCACAGTGCTGCCTCAGCCCACTGGTGCTCAGGATTCAGTGATGCTGCGACCATCAGCTGTGAGCCGCCTGTGTGCAAGGTTTCCGCTATCAGCTCCCAGCTACTTCAGCCTGCTGATGTTTCGTTCCCCTCATCGCCACAGGGCTTCTACCTAGGCCTCCAGTCAAGACGCCTTGCACAGTGAAAAAGGCAGTTGGCGTCGTGCCCCCACCAGACTGCCTCTCTGGGCCTTCGCGCCGGTTAACACGTGGTGCACAAAGGTGCAACAACAAGGTTGGCGAGGAGGCTGCCCCGCAGTAGCATCTTACTTGCTGTTGACGCCATCCGTTGACCATAGCTGTGGTTCTTCCGCATACCATCTTGTGTTTGCACCATTGACTCAAACTAGTGAGTTCCTCGCTGCTCAAACCAACCGGCACCCTGCTGCCAGTGCCTTAGACACCCTAATCCCCTTGAGGGGGGTCTGCTCGGTTTTATGGCGCCGACCATGCACTCGCCAGTTACAGAGTAGGAACTCACGGCTTCTTGTGCGCATTTTATAGGTGTAAGCTGGGTGTAGCTGGCCCCACGCACAGCCTCCCCACTCTGCCCGGATGCAGTTTAACGTCTATGCCCAGGACGGAGCATATGAGTTAAAACGTTAACTCATATGCATACTTTTAAAACGTTGATGTAGCCTGCAGTAGGCCTATAGCCTGTATATTTTTATTTATATAATTAGGCCCATTGATTCTTTTAATTTTACAGCATTTTTTTGTACAATTGATATAAGCATATTTTAATTTTAATCGTGCGCGCTGTGCAAAAGTTTAGTTATCAAAATGTTGGCCTAATAGTTAATTTACTTTTAAAATGTTTATGTAGGCCTATATTTTTTTTACATTTTTGTTTATATAATTTTTATTTATATTATTAGGCCCATTTATTCGTTTAATTTTACAGCAGTTTGTGTGTACAATGGATAGGCTATAAGCCCATTTAAATTTTAATCGTGCGCGTTGCGCAAAAATTCAGTTATCAAAATTCTGGCCTAATAGTTGATTTACTTTTTAAACTTTTATGTATATTTTTGTTTATATAATTTTTATTCATATTATTAGGTCAATTTATTTGTTTAATTTTACAGGACTTTTTGTATAGGCTATATTCCTTCTTACATAGGCTAGGCCTAATTTCTAATTTGAAATCAAACATTTCTATTTTGAAAATGTTGTTGTTGCTCTTTAGTTCTTTGGGAGGTAAGCCTGTGGTCTAAGCTAAAAGTGAAGTACATGCAGATTTGTTTCCTTTTTTGGAGCGAGCAGGGGGCGATTTGAGTGGAGCGCGAAGAAAACTGTGTTGAGCGCTGAGCGATAATGGGCCTGATGTGGCTTTGAGCGGCGGAGCGGAGGGGTGAACAGTTTTGTGAGCGAGGAGCTGAGATTCTCACCGCACCGCTCCGCTCATATGCTCTGGTCACCAGTTTCACACAGAGGGGGTCGTAAGGAAGAAGTACTGAATTTGTGCTTATAAAGGTGATAAGGGAGGATGGAAACAGCAGAACCGATGCCGCATCGAGCATTTGTGCATGCCCCACGGGTTCTGCTGTTTACATCCTCCCTCATCACCTTTATAAGCGTCATTTCAGTACATCTTCCTTACGACCCCCTCTGTGTGAAACTGGTGACTTAAGCTGCTGGAGAGAAGGCCACTGGAGCTGCTGGAGAGGAGGCCACTGGCGCTGCTGGAGAGGAGGCCACTGGAGCTACTGGAGAGAAGGCCACTGGAGCTGCTGGAGAGGAGGCCACTTGAGGTGCTGGAGAGGAGGCCACTGGAGCTGCTGGAGAGAAGGCCACTGGAGCTGCTGGAGAGAAGGCCACTGGAGCTGCTGGAGAGAAGGCCACTGGAGCTGCTGGAGAGAAGGCCACTGGAGCTGCTGGAGAGGAGGCCACTGGAGCTGCTGGAGAGAAGGCCACTGGAGCTGCTGGAGAGAAGGCCACTGGAGCTGCTGGAGAGAAGGCCACTGGAGCTGCTGGAGAGGAGGCCACTTGAGGTGCTGGAGAGAAGCCCACTGGAGCTGCTGGAGAGAAGGAGGCCACTGGAGCTGCTGGAGAGGAGGACACTGGAGCTGCTGGAAAAGAGGCCACTGGAGCTGCTGGAGAGGAGGAGGCCATTGGAGGTGCTGGAGAGAATCCCACTGGAGCTGCTGGAGAGGAGAACACTGGAGCTGCTGGAGAGGAGGCCACTCGAGCTGCTGGAGAGGAGGAGGCCACTGGAGCTGCTGAAGAGGAGGAGGCCACTGGAGCTGCTGGAGAGAAAGCCACTGGAGCTGCTGGAGAGAAGGCCACTGGAGCTGCTGGAGAGAAGGCCACTGGAGTTGCTGGAGAGGAGGAGGCCACTGGAGTTGCTGGAGAGGAGGAGGCCACTGGAGCTGCTGGAGAGAAGGCCACTGGAGCTGCTGGAGAGGAGGAGGCCACTGGAGCTGCTGGAGTGAAAGCCACTGGAGCTGCTGGAGAGAAGGCCACTGGAGCTGCTGGAGAGGAGGCCACTGGAGCTGCTGGAGAGGAGGAGGCCACTGGAGCTGCTGGAGAGAAAGCCACTGGAGCTGCTGGAGAGAAGGCCACTGGAGCTGCTGGAGAGGAGGAGGCCACTGGAGCTGCTGGAGAGAAGGCTACTGGAGCTGCTGGAGAGAAGGAGGCCACTGGAGCTGCTGGAGAGGAGGAGGCCACTGGAGCTGCTGGAGAGGAGGAGGCCACTGGAGTTGCTGGAGAGGAGGAGGCCACTGGAGCTGCTGGAGAGAAGGCCACTGGAGCTGCTGAAGAGGAGGAGGCCACTGGAGCTGCTGGAGAAAAGGCCACTGGAGTTGCTGGAGAGGAGGAGGCCACTGGAGTTGCTGGAGAGGAGGAGGCCACTGGAGCTGCTGGAGAGAAGGCCACTGGAGCTGCTGGAGAGAAGGCCACTGGAGCTGCTGGAGAGGAGGAGGCCACTGGAGTTGCTGGAGAGGAGGAGGCCACTGGAGTTGCTGGAGAGGAGGAGGCCACTGGAGCTGCTGGAGAGAAGGCCACTGGAGCTGCTGGAGAGAAGGCCACTGGAGCTGCTGGAGAGGAGGCCACTGGAGCTGCTGGAGAGGAGGCCACTGGAGCTGCTGGAGAGAAGGCCACTGGAGCTGCTGGAGAGAAGGCCACTGGAGCTGCTGGAGAGGAGGCCACTGGAGCTGCTGGAGAGAAAGCCACTGGAGCTGCTGGAGAGAAGGCCACTAGAGCTGCTGGAGAGAAGGCCACTGGAGCTGCTGGAGAGGAGGCCACTGGAGCTGCTGGAGAGAAGGCCACTGGAGCTGCTGGAGAGGAGGAGGCCACTGGAGCTGCTGGAGTGAAAGCCACTGGAGCTGCTGGAGAGGAGGCCACTGGAGCTGCTGGAGAGAAGGCCACTGGAGCTGCTGGAGAGGAGGCCACTGGAGCTGCTGGAGAGGAGGAGGCCACTGGAGCTGCTGGAGAGAAAGCCACTGGAGCTGCTGGAGAGAAGGCCACTGGAGCTGCTGGAGAGGAGGAGGCCACTGGAGCTGCTGGAGAGAAGGCTACTGGAGCTGCTGGAGAGAAGGAGGCCACTGGAGCTGCTGGAGAGGAGGAGGCCACTGGAGCTGCTAGAGAGGAGGAGTCCACTGGAGTTGCTGGAGAGGAGGAGGCCACTGGAGCTGCTGGAGAGAAGGCCACTGGAGCTGCTGAAGAGGAGGAGGCCACTGGAGCTGCTGGAGAGAAAGCCACTGGAGTTGCTGGAGAGGAGGAGGCCACTGGAGCTGCTGGAGAGAAGGCCACTGGAGTTGCTGGAGAGGAGGAGGCCACTGGAGTTGCTGGAGAGGAGGAGGCCACTGGAGCTGCTGGAGAGAAGGCCACTGGAGCTGCTGGAGAGGAGGCCACTGGAGCTGCTGGAGAGAAGGCCACTGGAGCTGCTGGAGAGAAGGCCACTGGAGCTGCTGGAGAGGAGGCCACTGGAGCTGCTGGAGAGAAGGCCACTGGAGCTGCTGGAGAGGAGGAGGCCACTGGAGCTGCTGGAGAGAAAGCCACTGGAGCTGCTGGAGAGGAGGCCACTGGAGCTGCTGGAGAGAAGGCCACTGGAGCTGCTGGAGAGAAGGCCACTGGAGCTGCTGGAGAGGAGGCCACTGGAGCTGCTGGAGAGGAGGAGGCCACTGGAGCTGCTGGAGAGAAAGCCACTGGAGCTGCTGGAGAGGAGGAGGCCACTGGAGCTGCTGGAGAGGAGGAGGCCACTGGAGCTGCTGGAGAGAAAGCCACTGGAGCTGCTGGAGAGGAGGCCACTAGAGCTGCTGGAGAGAAGGTCACTGGAGCTGCTGGAGAGGAGGAGGCCACTGGAGCTGCTGGAGAGAAAGCCACTGGAGCTGCTGGAGAGAAGGCCACTGGAGCTGCTGGAGAGAAGGCCACTGGAGTTGCTGGAGAGGAGGCCACTGGAGCTGCTGGAGAGGAGACCACTGGAGCTGCTGGAGAGAAGGCCACTGGAGCTGCTGGAGAGAAGGCCACTGGAGTTGCTGGAGAGGAGGAGGCCACTGGAGCTGCTGGAGAGAAAGCCACTGGAGTTGCTGGAGAGGAGGAGGCCACTGGAGCTGCTGGAGAGAAAGCCACTGGAGCTGCTGGAGAGGAGGAGGCCACTGGAGCTGCTGGAGAGAAAGCCACTGGAGCTGCTGGAGAGGAGGAGGCCACTGGAGCTGCTGGAGAGAAGGCCACTTTTGCTGCTGGAGAGAATGCCACTGGAGCTGCTGGAGAGGAGGCTACTGGAGCTGCTGGAGAGAAGGCCACTGGAGTTGCTGGAGAGAAGGCCACTGGAGCTGCTGGAGAGGAGGCCACTGGAGCTGCTGGAGAGAAGGCCACTGGAGCTGCTGGAGAGGAGGAGGCCACTGGAGCTGCTGGAGAGGAGGAGGCCACTGAAGCTGCTGGAGAGAAGGCCACTGGAGCTGCTGGAGAGAAGGCCACTGGAGCTGCTGGAGAGGAGGCCACTGGAGCTGCTGGAGAGAAGGCCACTGGAGTTGCTGGAGAGGAGGAGGCCACTGGAGCTGCTGGAGAGGAGGCCACTGGAGCTGCTGGAGAGAAGGCCACTGGAGTTGCTGGAGAGAAGGCCACTGGAGTTGCTGGAGAGGAGGAGGCCACTGGAGCTGCTGGAGAGGAGGCCACTGGAGCTGCTGGAGAGAAGGCCACTGGAGTTGCTGGAGAGAAGGCCACTGGAGTTGCTGGAGAGGAGGAGGCCACTGGAGCTGCTGGAGAGAAGGCCACTGGAGTTGCTGGAGAGGAGGAGGCCACTGGAGCTGCTGGAGAGAAGGCCACTGGAGCTGCTGGAGAGGAGGAGGCCACTGGAGCTGCTGGAGAGAAGGCCAGGTCTTCTGTTCCTCTTTAAGATAAAAAGCCATGTCTAACTCGTTCATTGTAGCGGCCAAAGCCGTTTCAAACAACTGGTGTTCATCCATAGCCAGGGCTGTACAGTGCGACATATATGTTGCACGTGCTACGAAAAAATTGGTCTGTGCGATGAATAAATGTATCATTTTAGCATGTGTGCGATACAGTCTTGCATGTTCATAACACAGCCGCTTAATAGTGTGAAGTGATTGTTTTGCTTATTTGCGTTTGAGATTGATGGCGCACTGCTATTATACTTAGTAGTTGTAGTCTATTGTGTGATTAAAACTCGTGTCCTGGCTGCATTGTTATTTTGTCCAACTCCATTTCCCACAATTCCTAAGTAACGCGCCCATAATTTCTGCGCAGCTGCTAGTTGACGAGAAAATGAAAACTATTTTCAAGTGATCCATGAAAACCCCAAACAATCCCGCGTGGAAGAATCGACAGAAGCAATTTTACCAAATTAAAGTAACGGAGAAACAAAAAGGAAAATTTACAGATATAACTCAGAGTGGAAAAAGGATTTTCCGTGGTTAACTTTCGATGCTGACTGATCCTGTTTTGCTATTTTATATCTGAGTCTGATACTTTTTTACTACTCCTGTTTTAAGGTTTCGCTTAGCTTTGCTGCTCTTATTTGTGTTTTATGTGTTGTTATGCAGGTCTTACTATATTTTAATCTGGTTGTTCTGTAGAGCACTTTGGTCAGCCTAGTGGCTGTTGTAAATGTGCTCTACAAATAAAGTGAACTTGAACTTGATCTGTCACAAACACACACACACAATGCACTAAACTAAAGAAAAGATGCACTGTTGACAGTATTGGTCTCATGGGGCTGTTTACACCTGGCCACTTCATGCGTTTTCTCAGATCAGATAGCAATCTGGTTTATCAAAACGATTCCATTTACACCTGGTCACATAAATGTGTTTTCGCAAAACAGATATAAATCCGATCTTGAATTCCTGCGCTACATGCAGATTGAATGGAGTTCACATCACCGAAAGCAACAGATATGACCTGCGTTTTATTGATCATCAGCTACTTTTAACGAAGATGATTCAATTCAATTCAAATTTATTTGTATAGCGCTTTTCACAATACATATTGTTTCAAAGCAGCTTTACAGAAAGTGCATTTCAGAAATGTACATAGAAAAATACAGTTAGTTAATCATCATGTATTAATTTAGGGCATAACATATCGCCGGCGTTGAGTCGTCTCTTCACAGGCGTCGAGTCGTCTCATCGCAGGTGTTGGGGCATCTGAAGTCTCCGTGAGATGCTGGATACAAACTGGAGCTGACGAACGCTACTAGCGTCCCGAGATAACAGCAGAGAAGCAGATGGGAAATAATTAGCGTAGCTGCTGTTCATAATATTAATGCATTCGATCTGATTCAACAGTGGTGTAAAAGGTAAGCATTATGTGAATACTTGGCTGAAGAGATGCGTCTTTAATCTAGTTTTGAACTGGGAGAGCGAGTCATGATTGTGTGTTAAGCGTCTGCGACTTACTTTTACTTTGATTTGCGATAGTTTGCGCATTGGCTTGATGAATAGATGCTCAGCTGCACATCTGCAGTGATGCTCCAGTAGTGCTGTCATATCTGGCTATAACATGACATATAGCCTATAACGCGCTCTCATACGTTTATTTTTTAGCATTGTTGGGAGGAGTGAAAGCATACAAAGCAAAACAGCAGCATTTACACTAGTCCAGTTTGGTCTGGAAAGCGGCCCAGACCTCTTCCTGAAGTCTGAGCGATCGCATTCAAACCCGTCTCGAATGTGTTTCGGAGGGCATTTACACCTGGTCTTTTCACGATCGGATAGCTATCTCATCCAGTGGCGTAGCAAGTCAGTCCTGGGCCCATATGCAAAAAAAATTGAACGGCCCCCCTAACCCCGCCCCCCAAGTACATTGAAGAGACATTTATAGACGTTTACTGAAGTGTATCAATAAAATACCATGCCAAACAATACCATATAAAAAAACACTCTACCCAACAACTTTTCACATCCAGAACGGAAAAAGTCTAAAACAACCAAGGCTCAGCCAATGTCAATAATAAACTGCTGATCTTGGCACGGCGGCCCACAATGTAAAAACATACACTCACCGGCCACTTTATTAGGTACCCCATGCTAGTAACGGATTGGACCCCCTTTTGCCTTCAGAACTGCCTCAATTCTTCGTGGCATAGATTCAACAAGGTGCTGGAAGCATTCCTCAGGGAGTTTGGTCCATATTGACATGATGGCATCACACAGTTGCCGCAGATTTGTCGGCTGCACATCCATGATGCGAATCTCCCGTTCCACCACATCCCAAAGATGCTCTATTGGGTTGAGATCTGGTGACTGTGGAGGCCATTTTAGTACAGTGAACTCATTGTCATGTTCAAGAAACCAATTTGAAATGATTAGAGCTTTGTGACATGGTGGAAGTAGCCATCAGAGGATGGGTACATGGTGGCCATAAAGGGATGGACATGGTCAGAAACAATGCTCAGGTAGGCCGTGGCATTTAAACGATGCCCAATTGGCACTAAGGGGCCTAAAGTGTGCCAGGAAAACATCCCCCACACCATTACACCACCACCACCAGCCTGCACAGTGGTAACAAGGCATGATGGTTCCATGTTCTAATTCTGTTTACGCCAAATTCTGACTCTAACATCTGAATGTCTCAACAGAAATCGAGACTCATCAGACCAGGCAACATTTTTCCAGTCTTCAACTGTTCAATTTTGGTGAGATCTTGCAAATTGTAGCCTCTTTTTCCTATTCGTAGTGGAGATGAGTGGTACCCGGTGGAGTCTTCTGCTGTTGTAGCCCATCCGCCTCAAGGTTGTGCGTGTTGTGGCTTCACAAATGCTTTGCTGCATACCTCGGTTGTAACGAGTGGTTATTTCAGTCACTGTTGCCCTTCTATCAGCTCGAACCAGTCTGGCCATTCTCCTCTGACCTCTGGCATCAACAAGGCATTTCCGCCCACAGAACTGCCGCTCACTGGATGTTTTTTCTTTTTCGGACCATTCTCTGTAAACCCTAGAGATGGTTGTGCGTGAAAATCCCAGTAGATTAGCAGTTTCTGAAATACTCAGACCAGCCCTTCTGGCACCAACAATCATGCCACGTTCAAAGTCACTCAAATCACCTTTCTTCCCCATACTGATGCTCGGTTTGAACTGCAGGAGATTGTCTTGACCATGTCTACATGCCTAAATGCACTGAGTTGCCCCCATGTGATTGGCTGCTTAGAAATTAAGTGTTAACGAGCAGTTGGACAGGTGTACCTAATAAAGTGGCCGGTGAGTGTAAAACTACTCACTCATTTTAGTTGCATTCTCAGGGCCTTTCTTTCGGAAATATTCAGTTTTAATTCACGGCTTTGTGCATTCTCGATGGAAAGAATGGCCAGTCCCGATAGTCTGTATTGCATCACGGTGCTCGGCAAATAATTTTTTATTAGCTTCAGTTTTGAAAATGAGCGCTCCACTGAAGCAACAGTAACAGGGATGGTAAGAAAGAGAACTAAAACGCTGCACATATCACTGAAGCTAGATGTGATAGAGTTGTTCTCAACAATCAAAAAACTGGCCAGATCTTGAACTGTTGTCATCCCAGAGATGTGTGTCTCTTAAAGGCTGCACGGAACGTGATCAGTTGTTGTGGAAGTGCTGGAGACAAGTCTTTGTTGTATCTCTCCACTAACCGCTATATCCCGTTCTTCTCCTCAGCTGCAAGTATGTGTGGCTGGCAGTGGCTGGACCACTCTGAACGAATCAGCAACTGATCGCAAAGCTGGAAATCGCAGACTCAGCTGGGAAAGTATGATGTCTAGGCAAGCGTTAAAAACATTTACTTGAAGGACCTTTCAGCATCAGCCAAACGCTCATCCTGACAGAATTCATCAAAATGGCCTTCTAACTCTTTCCTTTCCAAAGGTTTGTTTCACTCCGCACTTCTCAGCCATGAATTGTGCGGTTGCTTTTGCCTCGTCTAAATTTTCCCTGAACTTTTTCAACTCTGCGATGGCAGTGTCAAGTAATTCTGTAGCTTTAAGAAGATCAGCATCCTTCGCCTGTAGCATTTTTGAAATGACATTGATCTGTTCCAAGACTTCACTTTGAAGAACTATGATAAAAACAAAGTCAAATCTTTCCATCAGCTTTATCAAAGCCATGGACTCGTCGCGCTCATCTGTCTTTTTACTGGTATATTGTGCTCAGGGCCTTCAACACGTCTGTATATCTGTATCTGAGTGCAGACACGGCATCATTGCGCGATGCCCTCCTGGTAGCGCAGTTTTTTCAGCGTGACACCCGGAGTGGGTTTTTCAGTAATCTCAACCAATACACTCCACCTCTTTATACCGTGCGCAAAAAACACGTACAATTTTTCCATGGTGTTGTAAGACTTTGTCAGCTCTGTTATTGACTTAACGGAATCATTGAGGACCAGATGTAAGTTATGGGCAGCACAGTGTACATCTGTGGCATGTGGTTGTCTCTCCTGTATCCTTGCCTGAACTCCCCTGTAAATGCCACTCATGTCCGCAGCCCCATCAAACCCTTGGCCACGGCATTTGGAAATATCAAGACCTTTTTCCTCAACCGAACGTATAATTTCATTGGCTATTGTGCCAGCGGACGAGTCAACGGACGAAAAGACTCGTTGATTTTCACAGCCATTGCAGAACCCTGGCTCTCTCTCTCTCTATGGTTACATACGAAAGATTTGACTCATCTGATCCACTTTAGAGACATCTCGAGTCGTATCCATGATCACTGAGAGAAACAGCGCGGCCTTATTTTCACTGATAATGTCTTTCTGGACAGACTCAGAGAGTATACCAATCAAATATGCTCCTTCAAATATGGATCACACTGAGCCCGTAGGTCGACGATGGACAGAAAATTACCTTTGTTGACACTTTCAGTGTCTTCAAGTGTCCCCGAAATGCAAGATTGTTTGATGCGAGGGTTAAAGTGACATTAATGATCCGGTCTAGAACCTGCCTCCAGAAATTACCTTGTCGGCGGATTTGCTGTTCTGACGCCTGGTGGATAGAGCCATGCAGACGCCACTGACCCTACACACTGCAAGCTGCTACATGGCCCTTCATGCTTGGACAGTTTATTTGACAGGGTCTGCCATGTTCTGATTCCTTGTGTCCATGTTGTAGCTTTTGTGACTGCGGTCTGCAAATAACCAGCATGGTTCACAATATGCAGCGTCAAGCTTAGGCGAGTAACACAGCCAGGATCTCGGTAGATGAATACCAGGTTTTGTTGTGGTGGAGTAAAGACTCGTGGAAAAGCACCTGTCTCCTTCGACGGATCTCGAGGAAATGGACCAGGGGGTTTGCAGAACCTTGCGACACAATAAAACGCTTCACTAGCCCATCTGTTAGCGTGTCTGGATAGTTTCCTCTACCTGTTGGGTAACCCTCGGACATATCTCCCACTGAATATCCAGCTTTTGGCTCGTCTGCGAGTGCTTCTTCGCTCCCCTAATATTAGCTGACGAAATGTCCCTCTCACCTTCGACATCGTGTTATTCACACTAGGTCGGCACAAAAAACGGTCTATTTTGGGTAGTTTTTTTTGTCTAACTTCTCCACCCTATTTTTTCTCTTTAAGGCTCCACTTTTATGTTTGAATTTGTCCATCCTTTAATGTTCAATTAGCTAGCCGCTAGTAACCTCTCAAACTGCGTTTTCTATTTTTAACTTGGCGCGGCCATGCAGCGTCATATAAAAAATGACGCGTAGTTCTACGGCAGCCGAGGGTGCAAAAAATAATAAACGCATACAAGAAATGACTTTACTACACATGACTTGCATATATTTATTGTGGCCACAAATTAAAAATGAATTCCCTCGTGTTAATGAATAGTTCCCCAAGGGCGGGCCCCTGCGTGCCCAGACGCTACGCCACCGATAGTGGGCAGCGGTAAACAGAGCAGTGTCTGGGATAGGCTAGTGCTACAGTGATGAGTTTATTTAGCGAAGTCTGCCCACAGATCTGTTCTACTGTGGTGTGTGATGTTGAGCTGTAAGAGGTGTTGTGTTTCTGCACTCTTCCCTTTTTAGCAAATAAATAAAAAGTGTCCAAAAACTATTTTTGTGATGGTTTGCATTTTTTGTGCACTTTGTGGAACATCAATGGCTCTTTAAGTGATGAACTCCATTACTTGTGTTTGTTTTGAGGGATGATAGCAGACGTTTTATACTGCGCCACAAAGCTTCCAACCTCTAGTTACCGTACAGCCCTGCCCATAGGCATCCTGCAGTGTCTACCGCTGACGTCATCTCGCCTCTGGCCCGCCTCCGTCAGATACGCCGGTGTGATTGGTGCAGCTCGGCTACGAGGGCATCGCTAATGAGCATCATTACTCAGTGCCAGAGGGACTCGCTGAGCAAACTCAAACTGCTCTCGCGACATCTCTGGTTTCCAGGGAGCGGAGCAGAGGCATTACTCCACCTGGGGGGCAAATCCAGTATCATGACCACGCTGGTTTATAACTGATGTCATGTCATTGTCACTGGAAACGAGAGTGTGTGTGTTCATGGAGTCAAACCCAGTCCTGGAGGGGGGGGGGGGGGGGGGGGTGTTCATGGAGTCAAACCCAGTCCTGGAGGGTGTGTGTGTTCATGGAGTCAAACCCAGTCCTGGAGGGTGTGTGTGTTCATGGAGTCAAACCCAGTCCTGGAGGGGGTGTGTGTGTTCATGGAGTCAAACCCAGTCCTGGGGGGGGGGTGTGTGTGTTCATGGAGTCAAACCCAGTCCTGGAGGGGGGGGGTGTGTGTGTGTGTGTGTGTTCATGGAGTCAAACCTGGAAACTTCTACATTTCATCCCAAACAAAATCAAAGACATTTCTCTTAAACTCATTTATTAATCTTAGCCTTGTGATCATCATCTTGTAAATAGATTTAATTGTGATATTGATATATTTTGTACATTCTGTGGTTTACATATTGAAACATTTGATCATTTATTGTGTGTGTTTTGGTCCGATTTCTGGTGTTTTCATGTCCAGCTTTACAAATGTTTTATTAGTTATTTTCTTCTTCGACGAATCTTATCATAAGGAATGTTACTCAGTTTATCTGCTACTACTTTTAGCTAAATTTAATATTCATAAATGTAAATTTGGGGGAAATGAGCCTTTTGTTTCTTTCCATTTTAAAATCAGAAGTTCAGCTATAGCTAAATACAATGTTATATTTAAAATTAAGAAAGCTGTCAAAGGTGTTTCTATTTGTAAACATTTTCATATTTTTATTTAACTTTTAAATTGGTCAGTTTTATTTTATTTATGTATTAATGTATTGGTTTTGTTTATTTAGTGTACCCCACTGACTACTTGTGAATCTTAAAAAAAATATATGTTAAAGGCATATGTATACAGTATAATTATGATGACGTCAGATGCCCAATGACACGCCCTCATGTGTTCCTCCAATCAGAAGCGCTTCCGGTCAGGATCGGATAGATTATGGATATCTCATATCTTTCATATGTGTTCATTCTGAAGAGAAAAAGACAGATCTGCTCTGATTCTTAAACTAATATATATATATGTGTGTGTAACGTGAATACGTGTCATCTTTACGTTTGTGTCACGACATCAGATTTAGACTCGACAGAAAGTGTGTAGTGAAACTGCTGAAGGATCTCCTTAGCGTCGCCTCGCGCAGGATCATAACGATA
>JARWKJ010000007.1:49040715-49045715 GCA_029959095.1 Rhinichthys osculus
GCGAGCCTGAGTGAGTCTGACCGCGAGCTTGAGTGGGCCCGAGTGAGTCTGAGTGAGTCTGACCGTGAGCTTGAGTGAGTCTGAGTGAGTCTGACCGCGAGCCTGAGTGAGTCTGACCGTGAGCTTGAGTGAGTCTGAGTGAGCCTGACCGCGAGCTTGAGTGAGTCTGAGTGAGTCTGACCGTGAGCTTGAGTGAGTCTGAGTGAGTCTGAACGCGAGCTTGAGTGAGTCTGACCGTGAGCTTGAGTGAGTCTGACCGCGAGCTTGAGTGAGCCTGAGTGAGTCTGAGTGAGTCTGAGTGAGCCTGAGTGAGTCTGAGTGAGTCTGACCGCGAGCCTGAGTGAGTCTGAGTGAGTCTGACCGTGAGTCTGAGTGAGTCTGACCGCGAGCCTGAGTGAGTCTGAGTGAGTCTGACCGCGAGCCTGAGTGAGTCTGACCGCGAGCTTGAGTGAGCCTGAGTGAGTCTGACCGCGAGCCTGAGTGAGTCTGACCGCGGGCTTGAGTGAGCCTGAGTGAGTCTGAGTGAGTCTGAGTGAGTCTGACCGCGAGTCTGAGTGAGTCTGACCGCGAGCTTGAGTGAGTCTGACCGTGAGCTTGAGTGAGTCTGAGTGAGTCTGACCGCGAGCCTGAGTGAGTCTGAGTGAGTCTGACCGCGAGCCTGAGTGAGCCTGAGTGGGTCTGAGTGAGTCTGACCGTGAGTCTGAGTGAGTCTGACCGTGAGCTTGAGTGAGTCTGAGTGAGTCTGACCGCGAGCCTGAGTGAGTCTGACCGCGAGCCTGAGTGAGTCTGACCGCGAGCTTGAGTGAGTCTGACCGTGATTCTGAGTGAGTCTGACCGTGAGCTTGAGTGAGTCTGACCGAGAGGCTAAGTGGGTCTGAGTGAGTCTGACCGTGAGTCTGAGTGAGTCTGACCGCGAGCTTGAGTGAGCCTGAGTGAGTCTGACCGCGAGCCTGAGTGAGTCTGACCGTGAGCTTGAGTGAGTCTGAGTGAGTCTGACCGCGAGCCTGAGTGAGTCTGACCGCGAGCTTGAGTGAGTCTGACCGTGAGTCTGACCGTGAGTCTGACCGTGAGTCTGACCGTGAGCTTGAGTGAGTCTGAGTGAGTCTGACCGCGAGCTTGAGTGAGCCTGAGTGAGTCTGAGTGAGTCTGAGTGAGTCTGACCGCGAGCTTGAGTGAGTCTGAGTGAGTCTGACCGCGAGCTTGAGTGAGCCTGAGTGATTCTGACCGCGAGCCTGAGTGAGTCTGACCGCGGGCTTGAGTGGGCCCGAGTGAGCCTGAGTGAGCCTGAGTGGGTCTGAGTGAGTCTGAGTGAGTCTGACCGTGAGTCTGAGTGAGTCTGACCGTGAGCTTGAGTGAGTCTGAGTGAGTCTGACCGCGAGCCTGAGTGAGTCTGACCGCGAGCCTGAGTGAGCCTGAGTGAGTCTGAGTGAGTCTGACCGCGAGCTTGAGTGAGTCTGAGTGAGTCTGACCGTGAGCTTGAGTGAATCTGACCGCGAGGCTAAGTGGGTCTGAGTGAGTCTGACCGTGAGTCTGAGTGAGTCTGACCGCGAGCTTGAGTGAGCCTGAGTGAGTCTGACCGCGAGCCTGAGTGAGTCTGACCGTGAGCTTGAGTGAGTCTGAGTGAGTCTGACCGCGAGCCTGAGTGAGTCTGAGTGAGTCTGACCGCGAGCTTGAGTGAGTCTGAGTGAGTCTGACCGCGAGCTTGAGTGAGTCTGAGTGAGTCTGACCGTGAGTCTGACCGTGAGCTTGAGTGAGTCTGACCGCGAGCTTGAGTGAGCCTGAGTGAGTCTGACCGCGAGCCTGAGTGAGTCTGACCGCGGGCTTGAGTGGGCCCGAGTGAGCCTGAGTGAGCCTGAGTGAGCCTGAGTGAGCCTGAGTGAGCCTGAGTGAGCCTGAGTGGGTCTGAGTGAGCCTGAGTGAGTCTGACCGTGAGTCTGAGTGAGTCTGACCGTGAGCTTGAGTGAGTCTGAGTGAGTCTGACCGCGAGCCTGAGTGAGTCTGACCGCGAGCCTGAGTGAGCCTGAGTGAGTCTGAGTGAGTCTGACCGCGAGTTTGAGTGAGTCTGACCATGAGCTTGAGTGAGTCTGAGTGAGTCTGACCGCGAGCTTGAGTGAGCCTGAGTGAGTCTGACCGCGAGCCTGAGTGAGTCTGACCGTGAGCTTGAGTGAGTCTGAGTGAGTCTGAGTGAGTCTGACCGTGAGCTTGAGTGAGTCTGACCGTGAGTCTGACCGTGAGCTTGAGTGAGTCTGAGTGAGTCTGACCGCGAGCCTGAGTGAGCCTGAGTGAGCCTGAGTGAGTCTGAGTGAGTCTGAGTGAGTCTGACCGCGAGCCTGAGTGAGTCTGACCGCGGGCTTGAGTGAGCCTGAGTGAGCCTGAGTGAGTCTGAGTGAGCCTGAGTGAGTCTGAGTGAGCCTGAGTGAGTCTGAGGGAGCCTGAGTGGGTCTGACCGCGAGTCTGAGTGAGTCTGACCGCGAGTCTGAGTGAGTCTGAGTGAGTCTGAGTGAGTCTGAGTGAGCCTGAGTGAGCCTGAGTGAGTCTGACCGCGAGCATGAGTGAGTCTGACCGCGAGCCTGAGTGAGTCTGACCGCGAGCCTGAGTGAGTCTGACCGCGAGCCTGAGTGAGTCTGACCGAGTCTGACCGCGGGCTTGAGTGAGTCTGACCGCGAGCCTGAGTGAGTCTGACCGCGAGCCTGAGTGAGTCTGACCGCGAGCTTGAGTGAGTCTGAGTGAGTCTGACCGCGAGCCTGAGTGAGTCTGACCGCGGGGTTGAGTGAGCCTGAGTGAGCCTGACCGTGAGTCTGAGTGAGTCTGACCGTGAGATTGAGTGAGTCTGAGTGAGTCTGACCGTGAGCTTGAGTGAGCCTGAGTGAGTCTGAGTGAGTCTGACCGCGAGCCTGAGTGAGTCTGACCTCGAGCCTGAGTGAGTCTGGCCGCGAGCTTGAGTGAGCCTGAGTGAGTCTGAGTGAGTCTGACCGCGAGTCTGAGTGAGTCTGACCGCGAGCTTGAGTGAGTCTGAGTGAGTCTGACCGCGAGCTTGAGTGAGTCTGAGTGAGTCTGACCATGAGCTTGAGTGATTCTGACCGTGAGCCTGAGTGAGTCTGACCGTGAGCTTGAGTGGGCCTGAGTGAGTCTGACCGCGAGCCTGAGTGAGCCTGAGTGAGTCTGACCGCGAGCTTGAGTGAGTCTGAGTGATTCTGAGTGAGTCTGAGTGATTCTGAGTGAGTCTGACCGCGAGCTTGAGTGAGTCTGACCGTGAGCTTGAGTGAGTCTGAGTGAGTCTGACGGTGAGCTTGAGTGAGCCTGAGTGAGTCTGACCGCAAGCCTGAGTGAGTCTGACCGCGAGCCTGAGTGAGTCTGACCGCGAGCTTGAGTGAGTCTGAGTGAGTCTGAGTGAGTCTGACCGCAAGCCTGAGTGAGTCTGAGTGAGTCTGACCGCAAGCCTGAGTGAGTCTGAGTGAGTCTGACCGCGAGCTTGAGTGAGTCTGAGTGAGTCTGACTGTGAGCCTGAGTGAGTCTGACCGCAAGCCTGAGTGAGTCTGAGTGAGTCTGACCGCGAGCTTGAGTGAGCCTGAGTGAGTCTGACCGCAAGCCTGAGTGAGTCTGAGTGAGTCTGACCGCGAGCTTGAGTGAGTCTGAGTGAGTCTGACTGTGAGCCTGAGTGAGTCTGACCGCAAGCCTGAGTGAGTCTGAGTGAGTCTGACCGCAAGCCTGAGTGAGTCTGAGTGAGTCTGACCGCGAGCCTGAGTGAGTCTGAGTGAGTCTGAGTGAGTCTGACCGCAAGCCTGAGTGAGTCTGAGTGAGTCTGACCGCGAGCTTGAGTGAGCTTGAGTGAGTCTGAGTGAGTCTGAGTGAGTCTGACCGTGAGCTTGAGTGAGTCTGAGTGAGTCTGACCGTGAGCTTGAGTGAGTCTGACCGTGAGCCTGAGTGAGTCTGACCGCGAGCCTGAGTGAGTCTGACCGTGAGCTTGAGTGAGTCTGACCGTGAGTCTGACCGCAAGCCTGAGTGAGTCTGAGTGAGTCTGACCGCGAGCTTGAGTGAGTCTGAGTGAGTCTGACTGTGAGCCTGAGTGAGTCTGAGTGAGTCTGAGTGAGTCTGACCGCAAGCCTGAGTGAGTCTGAGTGAGTCTGACCGCGAGCTTGAGTGAGCTTGAGTGAGTCTGACCCTGAGCTTGAGTGAGTCTGAGTGATTCTGAGTGATTCTGAGTGAGTCTGACCGTGAGCCTGAGTGAGCCTGAGTGAGTCTGAGTGAGTCTGAGTGAGTCTGAGTGAGCCTGAGTGAGCCTGAGTGAGTCTGAGTCTGAGTGAGTGAGCCTGAGTGAGTCTGACCACGAGTCTGAGTGAGTCTGAGTGGGTCTGAGTCTGAGTGAGTGAGCCTGAGTGAGTCTGACCACGAGTCTGAGTGAGTCTGAGTGAGTCTGATTGAGTGAGCCTGACTCTTAGTCCGAGCTTGAGCGCACAAGACACACTGAGTCAGAGTCCGGCACCCATGCTGAACCATTCATTCACTCACATTATTCCACAGAAATACAGCCTGCTCTTCATTATCATTAGGGACTTTCACACCAGAGGAACCTTTTCATAGTTCCTGGAACTATTGGCGCAAGTTCCCAGTTTTCGGCGTGTTTGCACCGCAGGTACTAGGAGCGATTTTAGCTCTAGGATCTCGTTTTGGAGGAACTATTTTACTCCTCCTTCAGAGTCGGCCTAACCCTAATCCATTCAATACAAAATAGGCCTATGTCTCATAGATTTAAATCAAGTTTTTATATGATAAAATATTTGCTTTGTTGTGCATTAGAACCACACCAGGCATTGTCATATTACAAAATAATTTATTAGCAGTGTTTGATGTTGTTCTTCTGTGTGTGTGTGTGTAGTGGACAGCAGTCAGAAGCTGTCGTCGCACGAGATCCTGAAGCTGAGTGAAGAGCTGAAGGCTGGACAGATGAAGCTGGAGGACATGGAGAGCGGAGAGAGAGGCCTGGCCAAGCTCTGGGCCAA
>JARWKJ010000007.1:49050715-49055715 GCA_029959095.1 Rhinichthys osculus
TCAGCAGTGCCGGATGTAGTGATCATTACCAGCTCTGTTCTGCTAAAGCTGACTCCGCCCACAAGCCACTATAGCGAATCAGCAGTGCCGGATGTAGTAATCATGGCAGCTCTGTTCTGCTTAAGCTGACTCCGCCCACAAGCCACTATAGCGAATCAGCAGTGCCGGATGTAGTAATCATGGCAGCTCTGTTCTGCTAAAGCTGACTCCGCCCACAAGCCACTATAGCGAATCAGCAGTGCCGGATGTAGTAATCATGGCAGCTCTGTTCTGCTTAAGCTGACTCCGCCCACAAGCCACTATAGCGAATCAGCAGTGCCGGATGTAGTAATCATGGCAGCTCTGTTCTGCTTAAGCTGACTCCGCCCACAAGCCACTATAGCGAATCAGCAGTGCCGGATGTTGTGATCATTACCAGCTCTGCTCTGCTAAAGCTGACTCCGCCCACAAGCCACTATAGCGAATCAGCAGTGCCGGATGTTGTGATCATTACCAGCTCTGTTCTGCTAAAGCTGACTCCACCCACAAGCCACTATAGCGAATCAGCAGTGCCGGATGTAGTGATCATTACCAGCTCTGCTCTGCTAAAGCTGACTCCGCCCATAAGCCACTATGGCGAATCAGCCGTGCCGGATGTTGTAATCATGGCAGCTCTGTTCTGCTAAAGCTGACTCCGCCCACAAGCCACTATAGCGAATCAGCAGTGCCGGATGTTGTGATCATTACCAACTCTGTGCTGCTAAAGCTGACTCCGCCCATAAGCCACTATGGCGAATCAGCGGTGCCGGATGTTGTAATCATGGCAGCTCTGTTCTGCTAAAGCTGACTCCGCCCACAAGCCACTATAGCGAATCAGCAGTGCCGGATGTTGTAATCATGGCAGTTCTGTTCTGCTAAAGCTGACTCCACCCACAAGCCACTATAGCGAATCAGCAGTGCCGGATGTAGTGATCATGGCAGTTCTGTTCTGCTAAAGCTGACTCCACCCACAAGCCACTATAGCGAATCAGCAGTGCCGGATGTTGTGATCATTACCAGCTCTGTTCTGCTAAAGCTGACTCCACCCACAAGCCACTATAGCGAATCAGCAGTGCCGGATGTTGTAATCATGGCAGCTCTGTGCTGCTAAAGCTGACTCCGCCCATAAGCCACTATGGCGAATCAGCCGTGCCGGATGTTGTAATCATGGCAGCTCTGTTCTGCTAAAGCTGACTCCGCCCACAAGCCACTATAGCGAATCAGCAGTGCCGGATGTTGTAATCATGGCAGCTCTGTTCTGCTAAAGCTGACTCCACCCACAAGCCACTATAGCGAATCAGCGGTGCCGGATGTTGTAATCATGGCAGCTCTGTTCTGCTAAAGCTGACTCCGCCCACAAGCCACTATAGCGAATCAGCAGTGCCGGATGTAGTGATCATGGCAGTTCTGTTCTGCTAAAGCTGACTCCACCCACAAGCCACTATAGCGAATCAGCAGTGCCGGATGTTGTGATCATTACCAGCTCTGTTCTGCTTAAGCTGACTCCGCCCACAAGCCACTATAGCGAATCAGCAGTGCCGGATGTAGTAATCATGGCAGCTCTGTTCTGCTTAAGCTGACTCCGCCCACAAGCCACTATAGCGAATCAGCAGTGCCGGATGTTGTGATCATTACCAGCTCTGCTCTGCTAAAGCTGACTCCGCCCACAAGCCACTATAGCGAATCAGCAGTGCCGGATGTTGTGATCATTACCAGCTCTGTTCTGCTAAAGCTGACTCCGCCCACAAGCCACTATAGCGAATCAGCAGTGCCGGATGTTGTGATCATTACCAGCTCTGTTCTGCTAAAGCTGACTCAACCCACAAGCCACTATAGCGAATCAGCAGTGCCGGATGTTGTGATCATTACCAGCTCTGTTCTGCTAAAGCTGACTCCACCCACAAGCCACTATAGCGAATCAGCAGTGCCGGATGTTGTAATCATGGCAGCTCTGTTCTGCTAAAGCTGACTCCGCCCACAAGCCACTATAGCGAATCAGCAGTGCCGGATGTTGTAATCATGGCAGCTCTGTTCTGCTAAAGCTGACTCCGCCCACAAGCCACTATAGCGAATCAGCGGTGCCGGATGTTGTAATCATGGCAGCTTTGCTCTGCTAAAGCTGACTCCGCCCACAAGCCACTATAGCGAATCAGCGGTGCCGGATGTTGTAATCATGGCAGCTCTGTTCTGCTAAAGCTGACTCCGCCCACAAGCCACTATAGCGAATCAGCGGTGCCGGATGTTGTAATCATGGCAGCTCTGTTCTGCTAAAGCTGACTCCGCCCACAAGCCACTATAGCGAATCAGCGGTGCCGGATGTTGTAATCATGGCAGCTCTGTTCTGCTAAAGCTGACTCCGCCCACAAGCAACTATAGCGAATCAGCAGTGCCGGATGTTGTAATCATGGCAGCTCTGCTCTGCTAAAGCTGACTCCGCCCACAAGCCACTATAGCGAATCAGCAGTGCCGGATGTTGTGATCATTACCAGCTCTGTTCTGCTAAAGCTGACTCCGCCCACAAGCCACTATAGCGAATCAGCAGTGCCGGATGTAGTGATCATTACCAGCTCTGCTAAAGCTGACTCCGCCCATAAGCCACTATGGCGAATCAGCCGTGCCGGATGTTGTAATCATGGCAGCTCTGTTCTGCTAAAGCTGACTCCACCCACAAGCCACTATAGCGAATCAGCAGTGCCGGATGTAGTGATCATGGCAGTTCTGTTCTGCTAAAGCTGACTCCACCCACAAGCCACTATAGCGAATCAGCAGTGCCGGATGTTGTGATCATTACCAGCTCTGTTCTGCTAAAGCTGACTCCGCCCACAAGCCACTATAGCGAATCAGCTGTGTCGGATGTAGTGATCATGGCAGCTCTGTTCTGCTAAAGCTGACTCCGCCCACAAGCCACTATAGCGAATCAGCAGTGTCGGATGTAGTGATCACGGCAGCTCTGTTCTGCTAAAGCTGACTCCGCCCACAAGCCACTATAGCGAATCAGCAGTGTCGGATGTAGTGATCATGGCAGCTCTGTTCTGCTAAAGCTGACTCCGCCCACAAGCCACTATAGCGAATCAGCAGTGCCGGATGTAGTGATCATTACCAGCTCTGCTCTGCTAAAGCTGACTCCGCCCACAAGCCACTATAGCGAATCAGCAGTGTCGGATGTAGTGATCATGGCAGCTCTGTTCTGCTAAAGCTGACTCCGCCCACAAGCCACTATAGCGAATCAGCAGTGTCGGATGTAGTGATCATGGCAGCTCTGTTCTGCTAAAGCTGACTCCGCCCACAAGCCACTATAGCGAATCAGCAGTGCCGGATGTAGTGATCATTACCAGCTCTGTTCTGCTAAAGCTGACTCCGCCCACAAGCCACTATAGCGAATCAGCAGTGTCGGATGTTGTGATCATTACCAGCTCTGCTCTGCTAAAGCTGACTCCGCCCACAAGCCACTATAGCGAATCAGCAGTGCCGGATGTTGTGATCATTACCAGCTCTGTTCTGCTAAAGCTGACTCCGCCCACAAGCCACTATAGCGAATCAGCAGTGTCGGATGTAGTGATCATTACCAGCTCTGTTCTGCTAAAGCTGACTCCGCCCACAAGCCACTATAGCGAATCAGCAGTGCCGGATGTAGTGATCATTACCAGCTCTGTTCTGCTAAAGCTGACTCCACCCACAAGCCACTATAGCGAATCAGCAGTGCTGGATGTTGTGATCATTACCAGCTCTGTTCTGCTAAAGCTGACTCCGCCCACAAGCCACTATAGCGAATCAGCAGTGTCGGATGTTGTGATCATTACCAGCTCTGCTCTGCTAAAGCTGACTCCGCCCACAAGCCACTATAGCGAATCAGCAGTGTCGGATGTTGTGATCATTACCAGCTCTGCTCTGCTAAAGCTGACTCCGCCCACAAGCCACTATAGCGAATCAGCAGTGTCGGATGTAGTGATCATTACCAGCTCTGTTCTGCTAAAGCTGACTCCGCCCACAAGCCACTATAGCGAATCAGCAGTGTCGGATGTTGTGCTCATTACCAGCTCTTTTCTGCTAAAGCTGACTCCGCCCACAAGCCACTATAGCGAATCAGCAGTGCCGGATGTTGTGATCATTACCAGCTCTGCTCTGCTAAAGCTGACTCCGCCCACAAGCCACTATAGCGAAACAGCAGTGTCGGATGTTGTGATCATTACCAGCTCTTTTCTGCTAAAGCTGACTCCGCCCACAAGCCACTATAGCGAATCAGCAGTGCCGGATGTTGTGATCATTACCAGCTCTGTTCTGCTAAAGCTGACTCCGCCCACAAGCCACTATAGCGAATCAGCAGTGCCGGATGTTGTGATCATTACCAGCTCTGTTCTGCTAAAGCTGACTCCACCCACAAGCCACTATAGCGAATCAGCAGTGCCGGATGTTGTGATCATTACCAGCTCTTTTCTGCTAAAGCTGACTCCGCCCACAAGCCACTATAGCGAATCAGCAGTGCCGGATGTTGTGATCATTACCAGCTCTGTTCTGCTAAAGCTGACTCCGCCCACAAGCCACTATAGCGAATCAGCAGTGCCGGATGTTGTGATCATTACCAGCTCTGTTCTGCTAAAGCTGACTCCACCCACAAGCCACTATAGCGAATCAGCAGTGCCGGATGTTGTGATCATTACCAGCTCTGCTCTGCTAAAGCTGACTCCGCCCACAAGCCACTATAGCGAATCAGCAGTGCCGGATGTTGTGATCATTACCAGCTCTGTTCTGCTAAAGCTGACTCCACCCACAAGCCACTATAGCGAATCAGCAGTGCCGGATGTTGTGATCATTACCAGCTCTGTTCTGCTAAAGCTGACTCCGCCCACAAGCCACTATAGCGAATCAGCAGTGTCGGATGTTGTGATCATTACCAGCTCTGTTCTGCTAAAGCTGACTCCGCCCACAAGCCACTATAGCGAATCAGCAGTGCCGGATGTAGTAATCATGGCAGTTCTGTTCTG
>JARWKJ010000007.1:49063215-49237379 GCA_029959095.1 Rhinichthys osculus
TGGTGACTGAGGACTCGCCTGGCATTCTTCAGCGAGACTGCACTTCCACCTGCTACAGTGCTGCGCCGTGAAAGCGCCGTACTCAGCGGGTCCCTGAGCCTTCTCCAGCCCGTGAAAGCTCGCCGGTTCGCCCGCCAGCTTCACCAGCTTCACTCGAGTCCCTCACGGACGGATAACGGCTGCCGCGCGCCGCAGCTTCCGCCATTAATGACGACGAGATAGCTGCATCTGTAGAGGAGACCTGCTGCTCTATCCTGGCGTCGGACAGTGAGGATTGGGCGAGCTCTGTGGAGCCTCCCCCCCCCCCCCCCCCCCTTCTGTCCGCGAGTCGTCAGGGAAACAAGCCAGCATCAAGACCGCGCGGCTAGCTTTCTTTACGTTATAAGAAAGCTACCCCGCCCCCACCCCTTGTGGGTGTGCGTCACCGGCAAAATGAGGAAAGAGTGTGTTTTAGTCCCGCCGAGGCCGGACTCCATTTCTCAAACATTTCTCAGCTCCTCTTAGTTTGAGCTGCTGAAAATGTCAATATTGCAGCAATGAGCCTGTTGTATAACACTCACACCTGCAAACAAACGCCGAACTGTGATGACGCTCTCTTATTTGCTCGAGCTAATGTCGTTACCCCCCGTGGCTCAGTGGCGGAACCCGAAGACTTTGCTCGAGAGACCCGTGTTCGATCCCGGCTCTCGCAGCAGATAAAAATGTAGTCTCGCCACGGCCAGACTTCCACCGAAACTTTTCGCTCGTTCAGTTCCAGAAAATGTGACTACTCCAGTGTATTTAGCAGTAAACAAGCTGGTACCACGGCCTGCTTGCCTGCTCACAAATGCCGTTTCCACGGTGACCCAGATAAATCACATAAGCAGTGTATTTTCTGGTATTCCGGCCACAGCCGATGGTGTTATGAGTGTAATAAAAATGCCCACAACCCAGTGCTCATTTCTACACACAAACACAGGCCGGAAAAATGCAGGGCGACACAGTGAGTGTGCCCGCTGTCCCGCGCCCACATTCCCTCACAGACACGCTCAACCCCACGGGGTTTGTCCCGCTCGCTCTCTCTTCACAATCTGTCATAGTGAAACCGAGCGCGACCAGGCTGCCCGCCGTAATCGGCGCGCCCCCCGCCTCGCACACTGTAAACACAGTGTTTATGTGTCAGCACACCGAAGCTCTGCGGCCGCCGCTATGCCACGGCCAGAGCCCTGTTTTCATTCTACCTCTAGCTATTCACGCAGATGCGTGGGCAAAGCTTCCCGGGGTATCAGAATGGGTGTTGAACACTATAAAAAGAGGCTATTCGCTACAGTTCGCTCGACGTCCCCGCCGTTACACGGCGCGAGTCGAAACCACAGTAGACAACAAAGTATCTCATCTACTTCAAGCCGAAATAGCGAAACTACTGAGCAAAGGGGCCAGAGAGCCTTTATCTCAGGCTCAGAGCGAAGGGGGCCTATACAGCAGATATTTTGTGGTACCGAAAAAATACGGGGGTATCTACGACAGCTGAACAGAGTGCTTGTGAAGCGCCAGTTCAGAATGCAACAACAACCAGGAAAATCCGCGCACAAGTTCGCCAGGAAGACTGGTTTATGTCAATAGATCTGAAGGACGCCTATTTCCAATACAAATAGCGTCACGTCACAGGCGATTCTTGAGATTCGCCTTCGAGGGCCAGGCATATCAATACACAGTCCTGCCGTTCGGCCTGTCCCTAGCACCCCGTACATTTACGAAGTGCATGGACGCGGCTCTCGCACCCCTGAGATTTCAGGACATACGAGTTTTGAACTACTTGGACGATTGGCTGATTCTGGCTCGATCACAATCAGAGCTCATAGAACACAGGACCACATTACTCGTGCATCTCGAGAATCTGGGTCTCACAGTCAATTGGGCGAAGAGTTCGCTGTTTCCCAGCCAGACAATTTATTTTCTGGGAACAGTGCTGGACTCGCTATCTATGATAGCACGTCTGTTGCCGGAGCGCGGATTGGACATTCAGCGTGCCGCGAGATCCTTCCGCCGCGGCACTATAGTCCCGCTCAAAAGGTTTCAGAAAATCCTGGGCCTCATGGCCTCAGCATCTTCGGTACTTCAGCTGGGCCTGCTTCGCATTCACCCACTGCAGTTATGGCTGAAAGCGCGAGTTCCACCCCGGGCGTGGACCTGTGGTCTGTTTCGCCTCAGGGTCGACATGAAATGCGTTGAGGCTCTGGAACCTTGGAAAATAGCTGACTGGTACCAGTCAGGCGTGAGTCTGGGGACTCCCTCGAGTGTGATGGTGGTGTCCATGGACGCCTCTACCTCGGGATGGGGAGCGCTGCTCGAGGGCAGACCGTTCTTTGGCCAGTGGTCAGAATGGGAGAAGCTTCTACACATAAACTCTCTGGAAATGTTGGCAGTCGACAACGCGCTACGGCGCTTTTGTCCCCAGATAAAAGGCCACCAAGTCTTGGTCCGATCGGACAACATGTCAGTGGTGGCATACATAAATCGCCAGGGCGGCGTCAGGTCCCGAAACATTTACAGGCTGACGGAACGCCTCCTGGTCTGGGCTCAGCACAACCTACTTTCACTGAAAGCAGCGCATGTGCCTGGTCACCTGAATCTGGGACCAGACAGACTGTCCAGGGACAATGTCCCAGCAGGGGAATGGTCGCTGCACCCGCAGATGATCCAACTGCTGTGGGAGACATTCGGCATAGCGCAGGTGGACCTGTTCGCGTCCTAAGAAAACGCTCACTGTCCGAACTTTTCCTCGAAATGGTCGGTGTTCTCTGCCTGGTGTCAAGCTCAAGGCTTTTCACCCGTAGACTGGGTTACTGAAGTACTCTTCTTCCTTCAGGAGCTGCTGGATAAGGGCAGGACCCCTTCCACTCTCAAAGTGTACATGGCGGCCATAGCGGCGTTTTCAAAACCGACGTCTGGCCAGTCACTGGGGATAAACGACCTGGTCATGCGATTCCTCAGGAGAGCTTGGAGGCTGAATCCTCCCAGACCCCCTTCAGTCCCTGTGTGGGACCCTTCTACGGTTTTGGAAGCCATGAAAGGTGCCCCATTCGAGCCAACCCATTTGTCAGACATGAGACATCTGTCTTTCAAAACGGTGTTTCTTATGGCTCTCGCTTCAGTGAAGCGCATAGGGGACTTACAAGCGCTTTCAGTAAGCGCGTCATGTATGGAGTTTGGGCCTAATGACTCAAAAGTCATACTCAAACCAAGGCACGGGTACGTGCCCAAATCCCTCAACACACCATTCAGGGCCCAGGTTATTTCCCTGTGCGCCCTCCTGGTTCATGATGAGGAGGAGGATGCGAGTCTCCTCTGCCCTGTCAGGGCACTGAGAGCTTACGCTAGTAACCGAGTACGTTTTATTTTTACATATGATTTATCCAGTTTCTGTTGTTAATAACCCTAATGTAGGATAACTGAACCCTGAGGTTTACACTGATGTTAATAACACTAATGTAGGATAACTGGACCCGAGCTTTACACTGATGTTAAAACACTAATGTAGGATAACTGAACCCGAGCTTTACACTGATGTTAAAACACTAATGTAGGATAACTGAACCCTGAGGTTTACACTGATGTTAATAACACTAATGTAGGATAACTGGACCCGAGCTTTACACTGATGTTAATAACCCTAATGTAGGATAACTGAACCCGAGCTTTACACTGATGTTAATAACCCTAATGTAGGATAACTGGACCCGAGCTTTACACTGATGTTAATAACCCTAATGTAGGATAACTGAACCCGAGCTTTACACTGATGTTAAAACACTAATGTAGGATAACTGAACCCCGAGCTTTACACTGATGTTAAAACACTAATGTAGGATAACTGAACCCGAGCTTTACACTGATGTTAATAACCCTAATGTAGGATAACTGGACCCGAGCTTTACACTGATGTTAATAACACTAATGTAGGATAACTGAACCCCGAGCTTTACACTGATGTTAATAACCCTAATGTAGGATAACTGGACCCGAGCTTTACACTGATGTTAATAACACTAATGTAGGATAACTGAACCCCGAGCTTTACACTGATGTTAATAACCCTAATGTAGGATAACTGAACCCCGAGCTTTACACTGATGTTAATAACACTAATGTAGGATAACTGAACCCGAGCTTTACACTGATGTTAATAACCCTAATGTAGGATAACTGAACCCCGAGCTTTACACTGATGTTAAAACACTAATGTAGGATAACTGAACCCGAGCTTTACACTGATGTTAATAACCCTAATGTAGGATAACTGAACCCCGAGCTTTACACTGATGTTAATAACCCTAATGTAGGATAACTGAACCCGAGCTTTACACTGATGTTAATAACCCTAATGTAGGATAACTGAACCCCGAGCTTTACACTGATGTTAAAACACTAATGTAGGATAACTGAACCCGAGCTTTACACTGATGTTAAAACACTAATGTAGGATAACTGAACCCGAGCTTTACACTGATGTTAATAACCCTAATGTAGGATAACTGAACCCCGAGCTTTACACTGATGTTAATAACCCTAATGTAGGATAACTGAACCCGAGCTTTACACTGATGTTAATAACCCTAATGTAGGATAACTGAACCCGAGCTTTACACTGATGTTAATAACCCTAATGTAGGATAACTGAACCCTGAGCTTTACACTGATGTTAATAACCCTAATGTAGGATAACTGAACCCGAGCTTTACACTGATGTTAATAACCCTAATGTAGGATAACTGAACCCGAGCTTTACACTGATGTTAAAACACTAATGTAGGATAACTGAACCCGAGCTTTACACTGATGTTAATAACCCTAATGTAGGATAACTGAACCCGAGCTTTACACTGATGTTAATAACCCTAATGTAGGATAACTGAACCCCGAGCTTTACACTGATGTTAATAACCCTAATGTAGGATAACTGAACCCGAGCTTTACACTGATGTTAATAACCCTAATGTAGGATAACTGAACCCGAGCTTTACACTGATGTTAATAACCCTAATGGAGGATAACTGAACCCGAGCTTTACACTGATGTTAATAACCCTAATGTAGGATAACTGAACCCGAGCTTTACACTGATGTTAAAACACTAATGTAGGATAACTGAACCCGAGCTTTACACTATGTTAATAACCCTAATGTAGGATAACTGAACCCGAGCTTTACACTGATGTTAAAACACTAATGTAGGATAACTGAACCCGAGCTTTACACTGATGTTAAAACACTAATGTAGGATAACTGAACCCCGAGCTTTACACTGATGTTAAAACACTAATGTAGGATAACTGAACCCGAGCTTTACACTGATGTTAATAACCCTAATGTAGGATAACTTAACCCAAGCTTTACACTGATGTTAAAACACTAATGTAGGATAACTGGACCCGAGCTTTACACTGATGTTAATAACACTTCTTACGCCACAGTAAAACACTCTTCACTGCCAGAAGCTGGAGGGGTGTTTTCTTGTCACTAAAAGAATGTGAAACACGCATGTAGGCTATATAATTTTAAATATATTTTAAAGAAAATTTAAGTTTATTTTACACACTTTAAGCATTATCATATGGAATATCGCATTATTTAATGAGTTATCGCATTTGCAATTTTCTTGAATATCGTGCAGCCAGATCAGCTGTGCTTTCCGTTAGTTTAGTGGATTGGTGCGTTTCGTCAGGGCGTGAAGAAATATAGAGCGGAGCATCATCAGCATAACAGTGAAAACTAATGCCATGTGTGTTTAATGCAATTCCACTAATGCCAACATAGTTTTCGAGTCTATTTAAAAGAATGTTGTGGTCAATAGTATCAAATGCAGCACTAAGATCAAGTAACACTAATAGAGAGATACAACCACGATCGGATGATAAGAGCAAATCATTTGTGACTCTGATGAGAGCGGTCTCAGTGCTATGGTACGGTCTAAATCCGGACTGGGAATCCTCGCAGATATCATTTCTTTCTAGAAAGGAACACAATTGTGAGGATACTGCTTTTTCTAGTATCTTTGATAGAAAAGGTAGATTCGAGATCGGCCTGTAATTGACTAATTCTGTAGGATCAAGTTGTGTTTTTTTAACAAGCGGTTTTATCATAGCCAGCTTAAAAGTTTTTGGTACGTATCCTAGAGACAAAGATGAATTAATGATAGTAAGAAGAGGATCTATGACCTCTGGAAACATCTCTTTCAGCAGCTTAGTCAGTATAGGCTCTAACATACATTTCGATTTTGATGATTTAACGAGTTTATAAAATTCTTCCTCTCCTATAGTATTGAATGAACGGAATTTTTCGTCAGAGACTAGAATGCACTCCCTGATGGGATACTGTGGTAGACGGTTGCATAGTTATAATTTTGTCAATGATATTATCGATCTTATAAGTGAAGAAGTTCATAAAGTCATTACTGCTGTGTTGCTTGGAAACTTCTGTGCTAGAAGCTTTATTTCTTGTTAATCTAGCCACTGTTTCAAATAAATACCTAGGGTTGTTTTTATTTTTCTAAGAGAGTCGAAAAATAAGCAGAATTAGCAGTTTTTAAAGCCTTTCTGTACGCAATAACACTTTCTTTCCACGAAATGCGAAATACCTTTTTTTTTTTCTTTTTTTTTTCAGATGCGCTCCATTTTTCTGGCGGTTTCATGTCTATTTACACTTTAATGCATTTAAGTGAAACTATCAAGCTTTATATCAAACATTTTTTCTATCGTTATCGATAAAGGTACACTGCTGATAAATACCCATTTAGCACTCATATCTAGCTTGTCATTAATTTTAGTTAAGATACGCTGAGGTAAATTTGAACATGGATCTTTATACATAGATGATTTATGAAATGGTAGGTCATGAATATTTGCCTCAGTTTATTGGTAAAAATGTGTATGAACCCTGATATACACTCACCTAAAGGATTATTAGGAACACCATACTAATACTGTGTTTGACCCCCTTTCGCCTTCAGAACTGCCTTAATTCTACGTGGCATTGATTCAACAAGGTGCTGAAAGCATTCTTTAGAAATGTTGGCCCATATTGATAGGATAGCATCTTGCAGTTGATGGAGATTTGTGGGATGCACATCCAGGGCACGAAGCTCCCGTTCCACCACATCCCAAAGATGCTCTATTGGGTTGAGATCTGGTGACTGTGGGGGCCATTTTAGTACAGTGAACTCATTGTCATGTTCAAGAAACCAATTTGAAATGATTGGAGCTTTGTGACATGGTGCATTATCCTGCTGGAAGTAGCCATCAGAGGATGGGTACATGGTGGCCATAAAGGGATGGACATGGTCAGAAACAATGCTCAGGTAGGCCGTGGCATTTAAACGATGCCCAATTGGCACTAAGGGGCCTAAAGTGTGCCAGGAAAACATCCCCCACACCATTACACCACCGTAATTACATTACACCACCACCACCAGCCTGCACAGTGGTAACAAGGCATGATGGATCCATGTTCTCATTCTGTTTACGCCAAATTCTGACTCTACCATCTGAATGTCTCAACAGAAATCGAGACTCATCAGACCAGGCAACATTTTTCCAGTCTTCAACTGTCCAATTTTGGTGAGCTCTTGCAAATTGTAGCCTCTTTCTCCTATTTGTAGTGGAGATGAGTGGTACCCGGTGGAGTCTTCTGCTGTTGTAGCCCATCCGCCTCAAGGTTGTGCGTGTTGTGGCTTCACAAATGCTTTGCTGCATACCTCGGTTGTAACGAGTGGTTATTTCAGTCAAAGTTGCTCTTCTATCAGCTTGAATCAGTCGGCCCATTCCCCTCTGACCTCTAGCATCAACAAGGCATTTTCGCCCACAGGACTGCCGCATACTGGATGTTTTTCCCTTTTCACACCATTCTTTGTAAACCCTAGAAATGGTTGTGCGTGAAAATCCCAGTAACTGAGCAGATTGTGAAATACTCAGACCGGCCCGTCTGGCACCAACAACCATGCCACGCTCAAAATTGCTTAAATCACCTTTCTTTCCCATTCTGACATTCAGTTTGGAGTTCAGGAGATTGTCTTGACCAGGACCACACCCCTAAATGCATTGAAGCAACTGCCATGTGATTGGTTAATTAGATAATTTCATTAATGAGAAATTGAACAGGTGTTCCTAATAATCCTTTAGGTGAGTGTGTTTGTTTTGTAACCCAACCTTTCTCATGGTTCCCCTCAGAATCTATGGATGGCCATGAGAAAGTGTTTTTATGTCAATATATTTGCCATACATATTTTGATATACACCATACACTCCCCTGCTAACCGTGTGAATGCTTGTGCTGTCAGATGTGGAGCAGCTGCTGTCTCCAGGCCTGCAGAGGGAGAGGTCAGAGGTCAGCCGCCAGTGAGGTTTTCACACACGGGATAAGAGTGAGTCTCACAGTCCTGTCGGGACCAGATCCGGAGAGGATGAAGCCCAGTGTACGGGAGCATGAAGATCCTCGTATTTCAGCCTGAATCTCACTCCTCTGCTGCCAAACACACCGCGCTAGTGCTCGCTGAGCTGCTGACTTACATGCGTCCGTTTCCCAGAATCACCCAGTAAATCACTGTATTACTGTCAAGAGATTCACCAGAGGCGATGAAAACAAACGTCAGAAGTAAAGATGCATTAATGAGGAGCTTCAGTTTCCCTCTGATTTCTGCTAAACCTGGACGTGATTCAGTGAGATTCACTCTTATATTAAACATGTATCTCTGTATGAACTGAGGACAAATGAAGATCGTTTTAAACTACATTACTGTCAGATCTAGCAATACTATGATCCATATGATTGCTTTTAGGGGATGTAATCAGATATTTATGATAATATAATGCAATGCACTCAGCTACTTGTCTTTGATCAGATGTAGGTTTTAATTTAAAGTTCATTCAGCACTGTGTGTGTATGTGTGTGTGTGAGTGGGAGTGTCTCTCTTTCTCTGGTTTCTCCTGCACTGATTTTGTGTGTTTCTGCAGACTGAAGGCCTTGCAAACACTGCTCTAGTTTTGTTCTTCTACAGACTCTTGAAAATAATGTCTCTCAGACTCTGTAAGTGTAAATATTGTAGAATCGAGAGTAATTTGAAGCAGTAGGAGATGTGATGATGAAACGGTGAGTTTGCAGTGCATGTTCTCTGTAATGTAACCTGAATAAAGGCTGATTTTACTGAAGCGTGTGCATCTGTCTCATGAGGAGCTTGAGAGATAACGTTCGTAACGTTAAAAAATGGGTAATCGTACCATTCCATATACTAAAAACACACTTTTCCCTGTACTGTGTTAGACGGAACTGGGAAGGGTCACAGCACTTACACACTGTTGTCCTATTGTTAGTTTCACTGCTTCTATTGCTCTCCTCATTTGCAAGTGGCTTTGGATAAAAGCGTCTGCTAAATCATTAAATGTAATGTAAATAACGCTGATTGCATCATGTTTCAGCCGCACTGCTTTAACTGTTGCAAATGGGAAGAACACTAAATTAAATCTGAGAAAAGGTGAAGTTTCCACTTGCTTTTACTGTGTTTCTTTGATGAAAAGAAATGGTTGTTAAGCCACGTGACGGAAAAAAAATCCTGATGATTATTGAAAACTAGTTCCGACTGATTGATAAAAACTGATATGCACTATCATCACAAGAGAAAAGTGTTAACAGTCAGATGGATATAAATTTAATGGTATAATAAACAACATAACTTGCTTTTTCAAACGTTCTTTTTTTGCAGGCCAAATAAATCAAAAGTGATTAATAAGAAATCAAATCAGCCCAATATTATCATCTCTTCATTCCTGCCCAACAGGTCTGATATTAATATTCAGAGAACCAACGTACACATAAAAACCGTGTGTACGCCTCTCTTCCAGAAATGAAATCTATAAAATTGTTCTCCACTGAATGGTTTCAGCTCTATATATATCATGTTTGATCATCATTCACTGCACACCAGAACTCTCAACTGCGTGATTGTTTTTATGAAGAATCAAAGCATGTACAAGCTCATGTGAAGCTGCTGGAGTCAGTGTCTGTACACACAGTTCACAAACACACCAGCTCAGGCGAGCGCAGGAGTGTGTTCAGGCGAGCGCTCCTTTGGCCCTCCAGTCCTGCGCCAGCACGTGCATCAGCTCCTCCTCTTCCTCCTCGTCGTCCTCTTCCTCTCCGCCGGCCGGCCTCGCCTCGTCTCTCTGCAGTCTCGCTCGGCTCAGCGCGCTCTTCACCAGCTCCTGTCTGGCTCGCAGGACCTCCACGCGCCGGAAGCACAGCATCTGCTGGTCGATCTCGTGGATCTGCCGCTCCAGCCGCCCCTCCTCGTCGTCTTCGGCCACGATGGCGTCGGACGCGCTGTTGACCTGCCGCATCTCCTTCTGGAACTCTTCCCACTCGCGGTCCATGTGGTCGCGGGGCGTGTCCACGTTACGCACCTTGGCGTCGCGCACCGGGTCGTCGAAGAAACCCTCGGGTAGAGCTTCGGCCGGGCCGTCCTTCCTCTCCTCGCCTCCGTCCTCGGCCTGAGACACAGAGCCGGAGTGAGACTCGGAGACGGCCTGAGACTCGGACACGGAGCCGGAGTGAGACACGGAGACGCTGCTGCTGTCGAAGAAGTCCGCGGGGAGCCCGGCGTTCGGGACCGGCTCTCCAGCTGGAGCTGCACTGCTGCCCTCTTCCTCACCATCATCATCGTAGTGTCCAGCGAGGAGCACGAGACCTGCAGACTGACCTGAAGATACGGCCATCCGCTCCTGCTGTCCTGCACCTGCACACACACACACACACAAGCACAGGTTATTTACTGAACATCAGTCTGACACACACACGGGTTATTCACCTCAAGACCTGAACATCAGTCTGAACCAGGGGTGAGTTTGTATGGCAGAATGAAAGATCATAGGCAGAAACCACAGTAGGGTCACACAGAGCCGGTTTCTGAGCGGACTGCTGCTTCCATGTACATCTAATGAGTGATTATAATCAAGGTATTAATCAATATTTTTCCTTCTAAATATCAAATAGGTTGAATGACTTCTACAACCAAGTAAAATCTCATAAGCCTAGAGAAGTTGCCAATGTGATTACTGAAATGTTTTTTTCATGCATTCAGTAATGTCTGTATTTGATATGAGAGGTGACTGAAGGGTCTGGCCCATGCTAGGAATACAGTACCAGTGCTTGCTCATTTAGCCCGGCTTCCAGAGATGAAATGTGGACTTGTTTTGTTGAGAAAGTTCTTCAACGTGTGAAAACACATATCTGTTCTTCTAGCTCACCATGACGACTGTAGTTCACAAGGATCATTGGACCCAATAGTTTAAGTGACCATTCCTTAGTTAAAGTCTTTACTGTTAGATTAAAGTGTCCTCTCCTTGAGAGAAAGAACATGTTATCTTAATGTTTTGAAGAGACTCCTGTTAATAGTTAGAGCCTGGCCAAATCCAACCTTGAAGAAGCTGTGTGTCAGTGTGTGTGGGTTAGTATTCTTGGTTACAGGTTAAAGGGATAGTTCACCCAAAAATGAAAATTAAGTCATTAATTACTCACCCTCATGCTGTACCAACCCCGTAAGACCTTCGTTCATCTTCGGAACACAAATTAAGATATTTTTGATTAAATCTGAGAGCTGGATCACTCCCCCATAGGCTTCTTAAGGGAGTGAAACTTGACGGCCCAGAAAGTCATTGAAGAAAATGTTTAAATATTTCATGTGCCTACAGTGGCTCAACTATAAGTTTATCAAGCGACGAGAATACATTTTGTGCGGAAAAAACAACAAATATAATGACTTTATTCGTCTATTCCATTGCTTCCTTGTGGGCCTGAGACGAGAGTTCAAGAGCTTTCCAGGACGCATGCGCGAGAACTGGCTTCTTCTTCTGAAGATGAACGAATGTCTTACGGGGTTGGAACAACATGAGGGTGAGTAATTACTGACAGAATTTTCATTTTTGGGTGAACTATCCCTTTAAGGATCAAGTGGCATTATTGGAGATGGACTGACTTGTTTTCTTCGACATGTTGGCGACTGTTTATGTGTGTAAATTTACTATATTTATCTAGTTCTTAGCCAATAAGAAACTGCAACCTGAAGCAAGGACGTAGCTTAGACCTTAGTGTAGGATTTTAATTGCTGTGATCTAGCAGCCTATGAACTCCTTGTGAGTCTTGAAAATGACTTCTGACTGATGAAACTGCAAACGATCTTCAGTAAAACTTTTCTCTAATTTATTATAATTCTGACTCTTATCTTAAATTGACTGCACTTCTAACTCCTGGTCATAATTAATCATATCCTTTCATATCCTGGTCCTTGGGTCTTTAACTGTAAATCCCCTAACAGTTAATGGTAGAGAATGCACAGGCAATTATTCTTCTGTGACATCCCTGGCTAATCGAGAAACTAGGTAGTAAGATTTTATTATTTTCATAGGCCTGTCTGGGTGGAAGAGGTTGAGAGAAGGGGGACTAATAACGCTTGACACTCTTGAGCAGGAGCAGGAAGAGCCTGTGGTGATTACGTCACGAAGACAGGCCGTGCTATAACCACGAGGACAGAGTGTAAGACGCTGAGAAGTTGGACACTTGAGTGGGAGCACGAAAGCCTAACACAGGCCGTGCTGGAGGTGTAGGCGCCCACTAGCAGTGTAGTTTGTAGAGTGTACGCGATTGGTGTAGGCCTAAACAATTCTAAGTGTATCTTCGCGAACCTGACTCTCGATCTCTCCCATTTCGGATAGGGGTTCCCCGAACTCAGTGATTCAGACAGGTAGGGATTTAGGTACATAAATTAAACAAAAATAGGGTTGTTTGCCAGGGATGCATCAGGAACGATCCCGAGAAAAAAAAAATGTGAACCAAATTGGTCGTGGACCAGTATATGTAACTGTGATTTTAAGTATACTTTGCAGTTTCATCACGCAGAAGCCAAGCTGTGTTGTTCAAAGATGGCCGCCTCTGCAATAACTTCAGGTGAGTTTGAACCGTGAGGAAGATATGGCAGACAAATTGAGTAACTTGATCAGTAACCCGATCAGTCCTGATACGCATTAGGGGCTTTCGCACCGGAGGAACTTTTTCATAGTTCCTAGAACTGTTGGCTGAAGTTCCCGGGTTTCGGCATGATTGCACCGCAGGAACTGGGAGCGATGTTAGCTCTAGGATCTCGTTTTTGGAGGAACTATTTTACTCCTACTTCAGAGTCGGTCTAAACCCGCACTAAAGGAACTATCCGTGACGTTAGTGTTCGCTGATTGGCTGAACAGACGTGAAACACCAGCACCCGCCATGTTTAAAAAAGCACACAGATTATAGCCTATATATTTACTCCAGAAACTAACTCTACGAACATGTAAAACAGTGATAGATGAAGCTCTTAATCTTTACGCTGAGGAGAAACTCCAACACAGCTTTGAGGAGACCGAGAGAAACATGATTATGTATTTCTGCGCAGCAACACTGGACATCAACATACGGCCTACGCTAATAACTGTTCATTACTGTCTACTTTCTATGTATAGCAGTCCTAATAACGTATTTGACAGGACTGTAAGACTGATCGTAAACTAATGAACAGGAGCATGTGAGCACTGTGAGCTCAGGCTCTGGCGTTCTCAGCACCGTCACAATAAAAGTCACAACATCAAACACGTCTTGCATCGCTTCAGAGTTGCTACTGGCGGAGCGAACGCAACCAGGAGAACGTTCTTACGGGAACCGTTAGTTCTCGGGGACCCACCATGATGGCCCGTTCCTAGAACTACCCGGTGCGAAAGCCCCTATAGTGACCGAAGAGAGCAAACGCTGTAAGCAGCTCTGCTCTGAAACCCTCACTTCAGAGAAATATGCTCAAGACAATGGGTAATCAGGGTTTTGATTCCGATTGGCAAATTAAACAATGATGAAGATTATGATTCGGCTATTGTGACAAATAATAGTATTTGTCAAAGGAATAGAGATAAGTGCTTATCAGTGGCTCTGTTAGCATTCCTGATTGGGACACACTGTTCAAGGGTGTGCAGTGAGTGGAGCTCACAGTGATTAACTATAGGCAAGGTGTGTGCTGCTGTAGGTGAGGCTGACACGCGAGCCACCAGATGACCGAGTGTTTTAACTGTGGTCAGCGGGGCCATTTAACACGCAACTGCAAACGCCCACGAGAAGCTGTTTAAAAATGTGATAAAGTGAAAGAATTTTCAGGGATTAATGTAGGTTTGAAAGCAGATCAGTGTTTAATTTGATGAGATTAAATTTTTCGTCTGAGAAAGAACAAGAAAGAAAAGAAGGTCAAAAGATCCAAGTGTTAAGGAATCCTTTCGAAGGAAGATCTATAATAATAATTTGTGTGAATGTTTAAGTGAACGGATAATACAGGTTGATGTAAAATTACAGACCATGACTCCAACTAATGTTGCAAAAATATATACAAATTATGTTATATATATATATATATATTAGGGGTGTAACGGTACATGTATTCGTATTGAACCGTTTCGGTTCGAGGCTTCCGGTTCGGTACGGATACAAACCGAACGATTCCTTGGACCATTTTTCCTGCCGGCAAAATTCGCGCTGGCGCTGGCGCGATCACCACAACGTTGCGCAACATCAAATGGCAAGCGTAATGAAAGCGGAACGAAACTGCGCTATTGTGCTTCACGGATCGTTTATCAGTTCGGATCAGCAACATCTGTGCAGCGCGAGCCGATCTCGATCAAGCGACACTGTTACAACACAGCGCTAAGAGATCCAGTAAAGAAAACATTTGAATTCGCCACTGAAGTAATAACATCGCTGCGAGATCTAGTGAGAAGCATTCACATTTCTCCGTTATTAACCGTAGATCTCTATTAGATCAAACAGCGCTGACGTGGACACCAGGAGAAATATTGTGCTGTGAATGAACTAGTAATACTTTACGTCCACAGACCAGCAACATTCACCATGGATTTAATATAGTAACACTAACTGTAACCAGTTTGGCTGGAATAGTGAAATGCTTTCAAGTACTTCACACATCTTTTTCCAGCACTTCAAAACTCAAATATTATATAAATAAATATATGAAGAGTTCAGATCCAAAAGCCATTTGAAATTTTCTTCTAGAATGATCATTTTTATGAAGCTTGTATATTTAAGTTCAGTAATTTCACTCAAATGACAATTAATAGGTAATCTTCATTGCCATTTAAGTGAAATTACTGAACTTAAATATACAAGCTTGATAAAAATGATCATTCTAGAAGAAAATTTCAAATGGCTTTTGCATCTAAACTCTTCATATATTTAAATGTTATTTTTAATGTGATGACCAAAACATTATTTGTTCATCCTTCAAAGATGACACCCATTTATAAACCTGAAAGTTTCAAGATGAAGGAAAACTCACACTTATTTAAAAAATATTTTTTCTTTTAACAAATTTCTCTGGCATTTCTTACTTTTTGCTGTATCGAAAACGTACCGAACCGTGACTTTAAAACCGAGGTACGTACTAGGGATGTGCACGAATTTTCGAATATTCGATCTGTAATTATTATTCGAAAAATAAAATACTATTCGAATTTTATCGAATTTATGAAGCCGTAGCCTAAATGCTTTGCTGGCCGTAAATGCAGTGAATCCCTGATAAATCCCAAGCACTAACTCGCAGTTATAACTAAATCCTCTGGGTGGCGCTGTGGCGCGTGTTTAACAAGTTGTTTGTATTTGATCACATAATGTCGTCGGCTGCCTCGCGAAGTTTGGAATTAGACTACTAGTTGAAAATTATGTTACTAAATGATCTTACAGAATGGAATTACTTTTGATCAAATGAATTAATTAATCTGAGTTATAATATCATCAACACAATGAGAAATCACATGAAATCCAAACAGCAGGCGATTGAGGAAAGACGGAAAGACAGGTAAGCGCAGCTGTAGCGCGCGTGATCCGAGAGATGATACTAATCTAATAGCAAAATTATTTTTTACAGACATATACTTCCCTTAAGTTTCATTGAGAGAGACAGGTTTAAGAACAGAAAACGCAAAGTGCTGTTAGAAACTTATAACACCGTGACCGTTTGTGTCTCTGAATCGTCTGTCAGTGCAGCGCGTTTTCTCACTCGAGCATAAATGGCTGGCGGCGCCCCTGCATGTGGACATTATTGTTTTTCTCAACATAAACGTGAAACAATATACACGATAATCATGCTGACTCGAGTGTGTGTACGTTCTGTTCGATATCTGGCGCAGTCGGCTACTCTGCTTTATTAGGCGTTTTTTTCCCGCTCGCGCTGCTTGAGCTTAAATCCTTTTGTTATTTATATTTTGTTTACACATAGGCCAACTGTTTAATGTTTTCAACTAAAAGAAAACTGTAACATATATTGTAAGCTTGTTGTGTATTGCCTAATCGTAAGCTTGTTAAGAAATGGTGACAAAAACTTTTTGAAAAATGTACTTAAAAAATAACGTCTTTTTCGTTAAATGTCATGTAAATAGGCTAAACGAATATTCGAATATTCGATTTCTATGAGCCCGAATATTTTTCATTATTTTTGAGTTATTAGTACGTACCGAACCGTGATTTTTGTGTACCGTTACACCCCTAATATATATATATATATAAGCGCATGTCATTTCTGACAAAGATGTCTAAAGCTGGGCTAGGGTAAAAAGACAGTAGATAGAGTCTGAAACGTTGATGTAAATGCAGTGTACCAGTCCTCTGGTGTGCTCTGACATGCTGACGGACAGACACTGGCGCTGGTTAATGTGTTTGAGATGTAGTGCTTTCCTCAGCACATAACTGCATTTCACAGGTATATTCTTCATCTGTACTCACGCAAATATCCATTTTGCTGTCAGGAGTAAATCTCCGCTAAACTTGCCAGAACGTTTCTGAGCCCAATAAAGATAAAGATGTGTTCTGGTGACTGGCGTGTTTATTGCAGTGCCGGCCTCATCAGCCCTGTGAAGGCCTCATCGACACTGATCCTCAACAACTCGTCTCCATACCGGCGTGATTACTTCCACTTCCAACCAGATGGAAATGGATAAATACTCTAAATGTTCCGATCCAATCTGACCTGTTACGCTGCCCGAATCATGCACTGTTCCTCCGTTGGCCAGAGGAGAACTGAGCGACTGAGTCTGGGTTCTCCCAAGGTTTTTTTCTTCATTCTGTCCCTGATGGAGTTTTGGTTGGGGACATTTAATATTCAACAATATTATTGATCCTAAAATTTTCAGTCAGGGGCAACAGCGCTCCTAGTAAAAAAAGTTAGTCTGGAGCCCTGGTGTTTATGATGTGATGTTGTTGATGTTGTGATGGTGTTTATGATGTGATGTGATGATGATGATGGTGGTGGTGTTGTTGTGATGGTGTTGTTGATGTGATGTTGTTGTGATAATGATGATGGTGTTGGTTAGGGGTGTAACGGTACATGTATTCGTATTGAACCGTTTCGGTTCGAGGCTTCCGGTTCGGTACGCATACAAACCGAACGATTCCTTGGACCATTTTTCCTGCCGACAAAATTCGCGCTGGCGCTGGCGCGATCACCACAACGTTGCGCAACATCAAATGGCAAGCGTAATGAAAGCGAACGAAACTGCGCTACTCATTATGTGCTTCACGGATCGTTTATCAGTTCGGATCAGCAACATCTGTGCAGTGCGAGCCGATCTCGATCAAGCGACACTGTTACAACACAGCACTAAGAGATCCAGTAAAGAAAACATTTGAGTTCGCCACTGAAGTAATAACATCGCTGCGAGATCTAGTGAGAAGCATTCACATTTCTCCGTTATTAACCGTAGATCTCTATTAGATCAAACAGCGCTGACGTGGACACCAGGAGAAACATTGTGCCGTGAATGAACTAGTAATACTTTACGTCCACAGACCAGCAACATTCACCATGGATTTAATATAGTAACACTAACTGTAACCAGTTTGGCTGGAATAGTGAAATGCTTTCAAGTACTTCACACATCTTTTTCCAGCACTTCAAAACTCAAATATTATATAAATAAATATATGAAGAGTTCAGATCCAAAAGCCATTTGAAATTTTCTTCTAGAATGATCATTTTTATGAAGCTTGTATATTTAAGTTCAGTAATTTCACTCAAATGACAATTAATAGGTAATCTTCATTGCCATTTAAGTGAAATTACTGAACTTAAATATACAAGCTTGATAAAAATGATAATTCTAAGAAAATTTCAAATGGCTTTTGCATCTGAACTCTTCATATATTTAAATGTTATTTTTAATGTGATGACCAAAACATTATTTGTTCATCCTTCAAAGATGACACCCATTTATAAACCTGAAAGTTTCAAGATGAAGGAAAACTCACTTATTTAAAAAATATTTTTTATTTTAACAAATAGGAAATTCTCTGGCATTTCTTACTTTTTGCTGTATCGAAAACGTACCGAACCGTGACTTTAAAACCGAGGTACGTACCGAACCGTGATTTTTGTGTACCGTTACACCCCTAGTGTTGGTGTTGTTGATGATGGTGATGGTGTTGTTGATGTGATGTTGTTGTGATGATGATGATAGTGTTGGTGTTGTTGTGATGGTGTTGTTGTGATGGTGTTGTTGATGTTGTGATGGTGTTGTTGATGTTGTGATGGTGTTGTTGATGTGATGTTGTTGTGATGATGATGGTGGTGGTGTTGTTGTGATGGTGTTTATGATGTGATGTTGTTGTGATGATGATGATGGTGTTGGTGTTGTTGTGATGGTGTTGTTGTGATGGTGTTGTTGTGATGGTGTTGTTGATGTTGTGATGGTGTTGTTGTTGTGATGGTGTTGTTGATGTGGTGTTGTTGATGTTGTGATGGTGTTGTTGTTGTGATGGTGTTTATGATGTGATGTTGTTGTGATGGTGTTGTTGATGTGGTGTTGTTGATGTTGTGATGGTGTTTATGATGTGATGTTGTTGTGATGATGATGATGGTGTTGTTGTTGTTGTGATGGTGTTGTTGATGTGGTGTTGTTGATGTTGTGATGGTGTTTATGATGTGATGTTGTTGTGATGATGATGATGGTGTTGGTGTTGTTGTGATGGTGTTGTTGATGTGGTGTTGTTGATGTGATGGTGTTGTTGATGTGATGCTGTTGTGATGATGATGATGGTGGTGCTGTTGTGATGGTGTTGTTGATGTGATGGTGTTTATGATGTGATGTTGTTGTGATGATGATGATGATGGTGGTGGTGTTGCTGTGATGGTGTTGTTGATGTAGTGTTGTTGATGTTGTGATGGTGTTTATGATGTGATGTTGTGATGATGATGATGATGGTGGTGGTGTTGTTGTTGATGTGGGTTTGTTGTTGTTGTGATGGTGTTTGTGATGTGATGTTGTTGTGATGATGATGATGGTGGTGTTGTTGTTGATGTGGTGTTGTTGTGATGGTGTTTATGATGTGATGTTGTTGTGATGATGATGATGGTGTTGGTGTTGTTGTGATGGTGTTTATGATGTGATTAGTGTTGTCAAAAAACTCGGTACTTCGGTACCAAGTCGGTACTAAAAAAAATGAACGGTTACGGTACCAGCTTTTCTAGGTACCGAGTACCGGGTTAATCTGGTTCTTGATGCGCGCTGTCCGAAAGGTGCAGAGTTGCGTCCTCTTCATAAAAACACTGAGACATGGCGACCGGCGGCGCTGCTAATGCGTTGGCTCTGAATCCACTTGTTGACAAGAAAGGAGGAAAGAGCCACATATGGAAATATGTTGAATTAGGCTAATGTCAAGTTGCCATAAAGGGCCGTTCACACAGCACGTTTTTTGCGCGTGCAAATTTCAAATGTAGGCGCGCGGGAAGCGCGCTCATAATAGAAGCGACGTGCAAGCTTGTTTTTCCATGCGCGTCACTGTTTATGGTTGCATAGCGGAGACACGCGAGAGCGAGCGCTTGTGGAGAGAAGGAGAAAGCGGTGCAAACTGCGCTCTCCGTGATGACGAGGAAGTATCAGCAAAGAATTAATTGATTTCTAGCCCTTGCATTAGAAATCAGCTACAGGGTTATCAAGTTTTGAAGACAGGCAAGAGTGACATTTTTGGCAGTTTTGGATTAAATAAAAGTAGGCTAGAGTTAAGTCAAATAAAACATGTTCTATCTCCTGTATAGTTTGGTAACACTACAATAAGATACCATTCATTAACATTACTTAATGTGTTAACATCAACACATTGAGTGAACAATATATTTCTGCAACATTAATTAATAATAATAATTAATGTTTGTGAATGTTATTTAATACAAACACTTGATTGTTCATGTTTGTTCACCTCATTCATAGTGCATTAAATAATGTTAACAGATAAAACTTTTGATTTTAAAAATGTATTAGTATATTTTTAAATTAACCCCAAGGAGAATAATTGCTACAGTATATAACTATGGTTTATTGTTAGGTAATTTTATCTAATGTTATCTAACAAATATAATCTTATTGTAAAGGGTTTTTAATACTACAGTTTCCATCTTTGTAACTGTGATATACACTTTAATATATGTAATTTTTATCTAAATAAAGCTTTGGTACCGAAATTGGTACCGAGAACCGTGGATTTTCACTGGTATTGGTACCGAATACTGAAATTTTGGTACCGTGACAACACTAGATGTGATGTTGTGATGATGATGATGATGGTGGTGTTGTTGATGTGATGGTGTTGTTGTTGTGATGGTGTTGTTGATGTGATGTTGTTGATGGTGTTTATGATGTGATGTTGTTGTGATGATGATGATGGTGGTGTTGTTGATGTGATGGTGTTGTTGTTGTGATGGTGTTGTTGATGTGATGTTGTTGATGTTGTGATGGTGTTTATGATTTGATGTTGTTGTGATGATGATGGTGGTGGTGTTGTTGTGATGGTGTTGTTGTTGTGATGGTGTTTATGATGTGATGTTGTCCAGCTCGTCGGGAGCAGCCGGGGTTAGGTGTCTTGCTCATGGACACCTCGACACTTGGTCAGGTGGAACCGAGGATTGAACCACCAACCTTCCGGTTTGTAGACAACCCACATGAACCACTGAGCCACTGCCGCCCCTGGTGGTGCTGTTGTTGTTGTGATGGTGTTGTTGATGTTGTGATGGTGTTGATGTGGGTTTGTTGTTGTTATGATGGTGTTTATGATGTGATGTTGTTGTGATGATGATGATGGTGGTGTTGTTGTTGTGATGGTGTTGTTGATGTGGTGTTGTTGATGTTGTGATGGTGTTTATGATGTGATGTTGTTGTGATGATGATGGTGTTGTTGATGTGATGTTGTTGTGATGATGATGGTGGTGCTGTTGTGATGGTGTTGTTGATGTGGTGTTGTTGATGTTGTGATGGTGTTTATGATGTGATGTTGTTGTGATGATGATGATGGTGGTGGTGTTGTTGTTGTGATGGTGTTGTTGATGTGGTGTTGTTGATGTTGTGATGGTGTTTATGATGTGATGTTGTTGTGATGATGATGATGGTGGTGGTGTTGTTGTTGTGATGGTGTTGTTGATGTGGGTTTGTTGTTGTTGTGATGGTGTTTATGATGTGATGTTGTTGTGATGGTGTTGTTGATGTGGTGTTGTTGATGTTGTGATGGTGTTTATGATGTGATGTTGTTGTTGTTGTGATGATGATGATGGTGGTGGTGTTGTTGTTGTGATGGTGTTGTTGATGTGGTGTTGTTGATGTTGTGATGGTGTTTATGATGTGATGTTGTTGTGATGATGATGATGGTGTTGTTGTTGTTGTTGTGATGGTGTTGTTGATGTTGTGATGGTGTTGTTGATGTTGTGATGGTGTTGTTGATGTGATGGTGTTGTTGATGTGATGGTGTTGTTGATGTGGTGTTGTTGTTGTGATGGTGTTTATGATGTGATGTTGTTGTGATGATGATGATGGGGGTGGTGTTGTTGATGTGGTGTTGTTGATGTGGTGTTCTTGTTGTTGTTGTGATGGTGTTGTTGATGATGTGGTGGTGTTGTTGTTGTGATGGTGTTGTTGATGTTGTGATGGTGTTGTTGATGTGGTGTTGTTGTTGTGATGGTGTTTATGATGTGATGTTGTTGTGATGATGATGATGGGGGTGGTGTTGTTGATGTGGTGTTGTTGATGTGGTGTTGTTGATGATGTGGTGGTGTTTATGATGTGATTTTGTTGTGATGATGATGATGGTGGTGCTGTTGTTGTTGTGATGGTGTTGTTGATGTGGTTTTGTTGTTGTGATGGTGTTGTTGATGTGGTGTTGTTGATGTTGTGATGGTGTTGTTGATGATGTGGTGGTGTTTATGATGTGATTTTGTTGTGATGATGATGATGGTGGTGCTGTTTTTGTTGTGATGGTGTTGTTGATGTGGTGTTGTTGATGTTGTGATGGTGTTGTTGATGTGGTGTTGTTGATGTTGTGATGGTGTTGTTGATGTTGTGATGGTGTTGTTGATGTTGTGATGGTGTTGTTGATGTTGTGATGTTGTGATGATGATGATGATGATGATGGTATTGCTGTTGTTGTTGATGTGGTGTTGTTGATGTTGTGATGGTGTTGTTGATGTGGTGTTGTTGTTGATGTGGTGTTGTTGATGTGGTGTTGTTGATGTTGTGATGGTGTTTATGATGTGATGTTGTTGTGATGATGATGGTGTTGTTGATGTGATGTTGTTGTGATGATGATGGTGGTGCTGTTGTTGTTGATGTGGTGTTGTTGATGTTGTGATGGTGTTTATGATGTGATGTTGTTGTTGTTGTGATGATGATGATGGTGGTGGTGTTGTTGTTGTGATGGTGTTGTTGATGTGGTGTTGTTGATGTTGTGATGGTGTTGTTGATGTGATGGTGTTGTTGATGTGGTGTTGTTGATGTGGTGTTGTTGATGTGATGTTGTTGTGATGATGATGATAGTGTTGGTGTTGTTGTGATGGTGTTGTTGTGATGGTGTTGTTGATGTTGTGATGGTGTTGTTGATGTTGTGATGGTGTTGTTGATGTGATGTTGTTGTGATGATGATGGTGGTGGTGTTGTTGTGATGGTGTTTATGATGTGATGTTGTTGTTGTTGTGATGATGATGATGGTGGTGGTGTTGATGTTGTGATGGTGTTGTTGATGTTGTGATGGTGTTGTTGATGTGATGGTGTTGTTGATGTGATGGTGTTGTTGATGTGGTGTTGTTGTTGTGATGGTGTTTATGATGTGATGTTGTTGTGATGATGATGATGGGGGTGGTGTTGTTGATGTGGTGTTGTTGATGTGGTGTTCTTGTTGTTGTTGTGATGGTGTTGTTGATGATGTGGTGGTGTTGTTGTTGTGATGGTGTTGTTGATGTTGTGATGGTGTTGTTGATGTGGTGTTGTTGTTGTGATGGTGTTTATGATGTGATGTTGTTGTGATGATGATGATGGGGGTGGTGTTGTTGATGTGGTGTTGTTGATGTGGTGTTGTTGATGATGTGGTGGTGTTTATGATGTGATTTTGTTGTGATGATGATGATGGTGGTGCTGTTGTTGTTGTGATGGTGTTGTTGATGTGGTTTTGTTGTTGTGATGGTGTTGTTGATGTGGTGTTGTTGATGTTGTGATGGTGTTGTTGATGATGTGGTGGTGTTTATGATGTGATTTTGTTGTGATGATGATGATGGTGGTGCTGTTTTTGTTGTGATGGTGTTGTTGATGTGGTGTTGTTGATGTTGTGATGGTGTTGTTGATGTGGTGTTGTTGATGTTGTGATGGTGTTGTTGATGTTGTGATGGTGTTGTTGATGTTGTGATGGTGTTGTTGATGTTGTGATGTTGTGATGATGATGATGATGATGATGGTATTGCTGTTGTTGTTGATGTGGTGTTGTTGATGTTGTGATGGTGTTGTTGATGTGGTGTTGTTGTTGATGTGGTGTTGTTGATGTGGTGTTGTTGATGTTGTGATGGTGTTTATGATGTGATGTTGTTGTGATGATGATGGTGTTGTTGATGTGATGTTGTTGTGATGATGATGGTGGTGCTGTTGTTGTTGATGTGGTGTTGTTGATGTTGTGATGGTGTTTATGATGTGATGTTGTTGTTGTTGTGATGATGATGATGGTGGTGGTGTTGTTGTTGTGATGGTGTTGTTGATGTGGTGTTGTTGATGTTGTGATGGTGTTGTTGATGTGATGGTGTTGTTGATGTGGTGTTGTTGATGTGGTGTTGTTGATGTGATGTTGTTGTGATGATGATGATAGTGTTGGTGTTGTTGTGATGGTGTTGTTGTGATGGTGTTGTTGATGTGGTGATGGTGTTGTTGATGTTGTGATGGTGTTGTTGATGTGATGTTGTTGTGATGATGATGGTGGTGGTGTTGTTGTGATGGTGTTTATGATGTGATGTTGTTGTGATGATGATGATGGTGTTGGTGTTGTTGTGATGGTGTTGTTGTGATGGTGTTGTTGTGATGGTGTTGTTGATGTTGTGATGGTGTTGTTGTTGTGATGGTGTTGTTGATGTGGTGTTGTTGATGTTGTGATGGTGTTGTTGTTGTGATGGTGTTTATGATGTGATGTTGTTGTGATGGTGTTGTTGATGTGGTGTTGTTGATGTTGTGATGGTGTTTATGATGTGATGTTGTTGTGATGATGATGATGGTGTTGTTGTTGTTGTGATGGTGTTGTTGATGTGGTGTTGTTGATGTTGTGATGGTGTTTATGATGTGATGTTGTTGTGATGATGATGGTGTTGTTGATGTGATGTTGTTGTGATGATGATGGTGGTGCTGTTGTTGTTGATGTGGTGTTGTTGATGTTGTGATGGTGTTTATGATGTGATGTTGTTGTTGTTGTGATGATGATGATGGTGGTGGTGTTGTTGTTGTGATGGTGTTGTTGATGTGGTGTTGTTGATGTTGTGATGGTGTTGTTGATGTGATGGTGTTGTTGATGTGGTGTTGTTGATGTGGTGTTGTTGATGTGGTGTTGTTGATGTTGTGATGGTGTTGTTGATGTTGTGATGTTGTGATGATGATGATGATGATGATGGTATTGCTGTTGTTGTTGATGTGGTGTTGTTGATGTTGTGATGGTGTTGTTGATGTGGTGTTGTTGTTGATGTGGTGTTGTTGATGTGGTGTTGTTGATGTTGTGATGGTGTTTATGATGTGATGTTGTTGTGATGATGATGGTGTTGTTGATGTGATGTTGTTGTGATGATGATGGTGGTGCTGTTGTTGTTGATGTGGTGTTGTTGATGTTGTGATGGTGTTTATGATGTGATGTTGTTGTTGTTGTGATGATGATGATGGTGGTGGTGTTGTTGTTGTGATGGTGTTGTTGATGTGGTGTTGTTGATGTTGTGATGGTGTTGTTGATGTGATGGTGTTGTTGATGTGGTGTTGTTGATGTGGTGTTGTTGATGTGATGTTGTTGTGATGATGATGATAGTGTTGGTGTTGTTGTGATGGTGTTGTTGTGATGGTGTTGTTGATGTTGTGATGGTGTTGTTGATGTTGTGATGGTGTTGTTGATGTGATGTTGTTGTGATGATGATGGTGGTGGTGTTGTTGTGATGGTGTTTATGATGTGATGTTGTTGTTGTTGTGATGATGATGATGGTGGTGGTGTTGATGTTGTGATGGTGTTGTTGATGTTGTGATGGTGTTGTTGATGTGATGGTGTTGTTGATGTGATGGTGTTGTTGATGTGGTGTTGTTGTTGTGATGGTGTTTATGATGTGATGTTGTTGTGATGATGATGATGGGGGTGGTGTTGTTGATGTGGTGTTGTTGATGTGGTGTTCTTGTTGTTGTTGTGATGGTGTTGTTGATGATGTGGTGGTGTTGTTGTTGTGATGGTGTTGTTGATGTTGTGATGGTGTTGTTGATGTGGTGTTGTTGTTGTGATGGTGTTTATGATGTGATGTTGTTGTGATGATGATGATGGGGGTGGTGTTGTTGATGTGGTGTTGTTGATGTGGTGTTGTTGATGATGTGGTGGTGTTTATGATGTGATTTTGTTGTGATGATGATGATGGTGGTGCTGTTGTTGTTGTGATGGTGTTGTTGATGTGGTTTTGTTGTTGTGATGGTGTTGTTGATGTGGTGTTGTTGATGTTGTGATGGTGTTGTTGATGATGTGGTGGTGTTTATGATGTGATTTTGTTGTGATGATGATGATGGTGGTGCTGTTTTTGTTGTGATGGTGTTGTTGATGTGGTGTTGTTGATGTTGTGATGGTGTTGTTGATGTGGTGTTGTTGATGTTGTGATGGTGTTGTTGATGTTGTGATGGTGTTGTTGATGTTGTGATGGTGTTGTTGATGTTGTGATGTTGTGATGATGATGATGATGATGATGGTATTGCTGTTGTTGTTGATGTGGTGTTGTTGATGTTGTGATGGTGTTGTTGATGTGGTGTTGTTGTTGATGTGGTGTTGTTGATGTGGTGTTGTTGATGTTGTGATGGTGTTTATGATGTGATGTTGTTGTGATGATGATGGTGTTGTTGATGTGATGTTGTTGTGATGATGATGGTGGTGCTGTTGTTGTTGATGTGGTGTTGTTGATGTTGTGATGGTGTTTATGATGTGATGTTGTTGTTGTTGTGATGATGATGATGGTGGTGGTGTTGTTGTTGTGATGGTGTTGTTGATGTGGTGTTGTTGATGTTGTGATGGTGTTGTTGATGTGATGGTGTTGTTGATGTGGTGTTGTTGATGTGGTGTTGTTGATGTGATGTTGTTGTGATGATGATGATAGTGTTGGTGTTGTTGTGATGGTGTTGTTGTGATGGTGTTGTTGATGTTGTGATGGTGTTGTTGATGTTGTGATGGTGTTGTTGATGTGATGTTGTTGTGATGATGATGGTGGTGGTGTTGTTGTGATGGTGTTTATGATGTGATGTTGTTGTGATGATGATGATGGTGTTGGTGTTGTTGTGATGGTGTTGTTGTGATGGTGTTGTTGTGATGGTGTTGTTGATGTTGTGATGGTGTTGTTGTTGTGATGGTGTTGTTGATGTGGTGTTGTTGATGTTGTGATGGTGTTGTTGTTGTGATGGTGTTTATGATGTGATGTTGTTGTGATGGTGTTGTTGATGTGGTGTTGTTGATGTTGTGATGGTGTTTATGATGTGATGTTGTTGTGATGATGATGATGGTGTTGTTGTTGTTGTGATGGTGTTGTTGATGTGGTGTTGTTGATGTTGTGATGGTGTTTATGATGTGATGTTGTTGTGATGATGATGATGGTGTTGGTGTTGTTGTGATGGTGTTGTTGATGTGGTGTTGTTGATGTGATGGTGTTGTTGATGTGATGCTGTTGTGATGATGATGATGGTGGTGCTGTTGTGATGGTGTTGTTGATGTGATGGTGTTTATGATGTGATGTTGTTGTGATGATGATGATGATGGTGGTGGTGTTGCTGTGATGGTGTTGTTGATGTAGTGTTGTTGATGTTGTGATGGTGTTTATGATGTGATGTTGTGATGATGATGATGATGGTGGTGGTGTTGTTGTTGATGTGGGTTTGTTGTTGTTGTGATGGTGTTTGTGATGTGATGTTGTTGTGATGATGATGATGGTGGTGTTGTTGTTGATGTGGTGTTGTTGTGATGGTGTTTATGATGTGATGTTGTTGTGATGATGATGATGGTGTTGGTGTTGTTGTGATGGTGTTTATGATGTGATTAGTGTTGTCAAAAAACTCGGTACTTCGGTACCAAGTCGGTACTAAAAAAAATGAACGGTTACGGTACCAGCTTTTCTAGGTACCGAGTACCGGGTTAATCTGGTTCTTGATGCGCGCTGTCCGAAAGGTGCAGAGTTGCGTCCTCTTCATAAAAACACTGAGACATGGCGACCGGCGGCGCTGCTAATGCGTTGGCTCTGAATCCACTTGTTGACAAGAAAGGAGGAAAGAGCCACATATGGAAATATGTTGAATTAGGCTAATGTCAAGTTGCCATAAAGGGCCGTTCACACAGCACGTTTTTTGCGCGTGCAAATTTCAAATGTAGGCGCGCGGGAAGCGCGCTCATAATAGAAGCGACGTGCAAGCTTGTTTTTCCATGCGCGTCACTGTTTATGGTTGCATAGCGGAGACACGCGAGAGCGAGCGCTTGTGGAGAGAAGGAGAAAGCGGTGCAAACTGCGCTCTCCGTGATGACGAGGAAGTATCAGCAAAGAATTAATTGATTTCTAGCCCTTGCATTAGAAATCAGCTACAGGGTTATCAAGTTTTGAAGACAGGCAAGAGTGACATTTTTGGCAGTTTTGGATTAAATAAAAGTAGGCTAGAGTTAAGTCAAATAAAACATGTTCTATCTCCTGTATAGTTTGGTAACACTACAATAAGATACCATTCATTAACATTACTTAATGTGTTAACATCAACACATTGAGTGAACAATATATTTCTGCAACATTAATTAATAATAATAATTAATGTTTGTGAATGTTATTTAATACAAACACTTGATTGTTCATGTTTGTTCACCTCATTCATAGTGCATTAAATAATGTTAACAGATAAAACTTTTGATTTTAAAAATGTATTAGTATATTTTTAAATTAACCCCAAGGAGAATAATTGCTACAGTATATAACTATGGTTTATTGTTAGGTAATTTTATCTAATGTTATCTAACAAATATAATCTTATTGTAAAGGGTTTTTAATACTACAGTTTCCATCTTTGTAACTGTGATATACACTTTAATATATGTAATTTTTATCTAAATAAAGCTTTGGTACCGAAATTGGTACCGAGAACCGTGGATTTTCACTGGTATTGGTACCGAATACTGAAATTTTGGTACCGTGACAACACTAGATGTGATGTTGTGATGATGATGATGATGGTGGTGTTGTTGATGTGATGGTGTTGTTGTTGTGATGGTGTTGTTGATGTGATGTTGTTGATGGTGTTTATGATGTGATGTTGTTGTGATGATGATGATGGTGGTGTTGTTGATGTGATGGTGTTGTTGTTGTGATGGTGTTGTTGATGTGATGTTGTTGATGTTGTGATGGTGTTTATGATTTGATGTTGTTGTGATGATGATGGTGGTGGTGTTGTTGTGATGGTGTTGTTGTTGTGATGGTGTTTATGATGTGATGTTGTCCAGCTCGTCGGGAGCAGCCGGGGTTAGGTGTCTTGCTCATGGACACCTCGACACTTGGTCAGGTGGAACCGAGGATTGAACCACCAACCTTCCGGTTTGTAGACAACCCACATGAACCACTGAGCCACTGCCGCCCCTGGTGGTGCTGTTGTTGTTGTGATGGTGTTGTTGATGTTGTGATGGTGTTGATGTGGGTTTGTTGTTGTTATGATGGTGTTTATGATGTGATGTTGTTGTGATGATGATGATGGTGGTGTTGTTGTTGTGATGGTGTTGTTGATGTGGTGTTGTTGATGTTGTGATGGTGTTTATGATGTGATGTTGTTGTGATGATGATGGTGTTGTTGATGTGATGTTGTTGTGATGATGATGGTGGTGCTGTTGTGATGGTGTTGTTGATGTGGTGTTGTTGATGTTGTGATGGTGTTTATGATGTGATGTTGTTGTGATGATGATGATGGTGGTGGTGTTGTTGTTGTGATGGTGTTGTTGATGTGGTGTTGTTGATGTTGTGATGGTGTTTATGATGTGATGTTGTTGTGATGATGATGATGGTGGTGGTGTTGTTGTTGTGATGGTGTTGTTGATGTGGGTTTGTTGTTGTTGTGATGGTGTTTATGATGTGATGTTGTTGTGATGGTGTTGTTGATGTGGTGTTGTTGATGTTGTGATGGTGTTTATGATGTGATGTTGTTGTTGTTGTGATGATGATGATGGTGGTGGTGTTGTTGTTGTGATGGTGTTGTTGATGTGGTGTTGTTGATGTTGTGATGGTGTTTATGATGTGATGTTGTTGTGATGATGATGATGGTGGTGGTGTTGTTGTTGTGATGGTGTTGTTGATGTTGTGATGGTGTTGTTGATGTTGTGATGGTGTTGTTGATGTGATGGTGTTGTTGATGTGATGGTGTTGTTGATGTGGTGTTGTTGTTGTGATGGTGTTTATGATGTGATGTTGTTGTGATGATGATGATGGGGGTGGTGTTGTTGATGTGGTGTTGTTGATGTGGTGTTCTTGTTGTTGTTGTGATGGTGTTGTTGATGATGTGGTGGTGTTGTTGTTGTGATGGTGTTGTTGATGTTGTGATGGTGTTGTTGATGTGGTGTTGTTGTTGTGATGGTGTTTATGATGTGATGTTGTTGTGATGATGATGATGGGGGTGGTGTTGTTGATGTGGTGTTGTTGATGTGGTGTTGTTGATGATGTGGTGGTGTTTATGATGTGATTTTGTTGTGATGATGATGATGGTGGTGCTGTTGTTGTTGTGATGGTGTTGTTGATGTGGTTTTGTTGTTGTGATGGTGTTGTTGATGTGGTGTTGTTGATGTTGTGATGGTGTTGTTGATGATGTGGTGGTGTTTATGATGTGATTTTGTTGTGATGATGATGATGGTGGTGCTGTTTTTGTTGTGATGGTGTTGTTGATGTGGTGTTGTTGATGTTGTGATGGTGTTGTTGATGTGGTGTTGTTGATGTTGTGATGGTGTTGTTGATGTTGTGATGGTGTTGTTGATGTTGTGATGGTGTTGTTGATGTTGTGATGATGATGATGATGATGATGGTATTGCTGTTGTTGTTGATGTGGTGTTGTTGATGTTGTGATGGTGTTGTTGATGTGGTGTTGTTGTTGATGTGGTGTTGTTGATGTGGTGTTGTTGATGTTGTGATGGTGTTTATGATGTGATGTTGTTGTGATGATGATGGTGTTGTTGATGTGATGTTGTTGTGATGATGATGGTGGTGCTGTTGTTGTTGATGTGGTGTTGTTGATGTTGTGATGGTGTTTATGATGTGATGTTGTTGTTGTTGTGATGATGATGATGATGGTGGTGGTGTTGTTGTTGTGATGGTGTTGTTGATGTGGTGTTGTTGATGTTGTGATGGTGTTTATGATGTGATGTTGTTGTGATGATGATGATGATGGTGGTGTTGTTGTTGTGATGGTGTTGTTGATGTGGGTTTGTTGTTGTTGTGATGGTGTTTATGATGTGATGTTGTTGTGATGGTGTTGTTGATGTGGTGTTGTTGATGTTGTGATGGTGTTTATGATGTGATGTTGTTGTTGTTGTGATGATGATGATGGTGGTGGTGTTGTTGTTGTTGTGATGGTGTTGTTGATGTGGTGTTGTTGATGTTGTGATGGTGTTTATGATGTGATGTTGTTGTGATGATGATGATGGTGGTGGTGTTGTTGATGTGATGGTGTTGTTGATGTGATGTTGTTGTTGTTGTGATGGTGTTGTTGATGTGGTGTTGTTGATGTTGTGATGGTGTTTATGATGTGATGTTGTTGTGATGATGATGGTGGTGCTGTTGTGATGGTGTTGTTGATGTGGTGTTGTTGATGTTGTGATGGTGTTTATGATGTGATGTTGTTGTGATGATGATGATGGTGGTGGTGTTGTTGTTGTGATGGTGTTGTTGATGTTGTGATGGTGTTGTTGATGTTGTGATGGTGTTGTTGATGTGATGGTGTTGTTGATGTGATGGTGTTGTTGATGTGGTGTTGTTGTTGTGATGGTGTTTATGATGTGATGTTGTTGTGATGATGATGATGGGGGTGGTGTTGTTGATGTGGTGTTGTTGATGTGATGGTGTTGTTGATGTGGTGTTCTTGTTGTTGTTGTTGTTGTGATGGTGTTGTTGATGATGTGGTGGTGTTGTTGTTGTGATGGTGTTGTTGATGATGTGGTGGTGTTGTTGTTGTGATGGTGTTGTTGATGTTGTGATGGTGTTGTTGATGTGGTGTTGTTGTTGTGATGGTGTTTATGATGTGATGTTGTTGTGATGATGATGATGGGGGTGGTGTTGTTGATGTGGTGTTGTTGATGTGATGGTGTTGTTGATGTGGTGTTGTTGATGTTGTGATGGTGTTGTTGATGATGTGGTGGTGTTTATGATGTGATTTTGTTGTGATGATGATGATGGTGGTGCTGTTGTTGTTGTGATGGTGTTGTTGATGTGGTGTTGTTGTTGTGATGGTGTTGTTGATGTGGTGTTGTTGATGTTGTGATGGTGTTGTTGATGATGTGGTGGTGTTTATGATGTGATTTTGTTGTGATGATGATGATGGTGGTGCTGTTGTTGTTGTGATGGTGTTTTTGATGTGGTGTTGTTGATGTTGTGATGGTGTTGTTGATGATGTGGTGTTGTTGATGTTGTGATGGTGTTGTTGATGTTGTGATGGTGTTGTTGATGTTGTGATGGTGTTGTTGATGTTGTGATGTTGTGATGATGATGATGATGATGGTATTGCTGTTGTTGTTGATGTGGTGTTGTTGATGTTGTGATGGTGTTGTTGATGTGGTGTTGTTGTTGATGTGGTGTTGTTGATGTGGTGTTGTTGTTGGTGTTGTTGATGATGTGATGGTGTTGTTGATGTTGTGATGGTGTTGTTGATGTTGTGATGGTGTTGTTGATGATGTGATGTTGTTGTGATGATGATGATGATGATGGTATTGCTGTTGTTGTTGATGTGGTGTTGTTGATGTTGTGATGGTGTTGTTGATGTGGTGTTGTTGTTGATGTGGTGTTGTTGATGTGGTGGTGGTGTTGTGATGGTGTGTCGATGTGTTGTTGTTGATGTGGTGTTGTTGATGTGGTGTTGTTGTTGATGTGGTGGTGTTGTTGATGTTGTGATGGTGTTGTTGATGTGGTGTTGTTTATGTTGTGATGGTGTTGTTGATGTGGTGGTGGTGTTGTGATGGTGTGTCGATGTGTTGTTGTTGATGTGGTGTTGTTGTTGTGGTGTTGTTGATGTGGTGTTGTTGATGTGGTGTTGTTGTTGTGGTGTTGTTGTTGTGGTGTTGTTGTTGTGGTGTTGTGATAGTGTGTCGATGTGTTGTTGTTGATGTGGTGTTGTTGTTGTGGTGTTGTTGTTGTTGTGGTGTTGTGATGGTGTGTCGATGTGGTGTTGTTGTTGTGGTGTTGTGATGGTGTGTCGATGTGGTGTTGTTGATGTGGTGTTGTTGTTGTGGTGTTGTGATGGTGTTGTCGATGTGGTGTTGTGATGGTGTTGTCGATGTGGTGTTGTGATGGTGTGTCGATGTGGTGTTGTGATGGTGTTGTCGATGTGGTGTTGTGCTGGTGTTGTCGATGTGGTGTTGTGATGGTGTGTCGATGTGTTGTTGTTGATGTGGTGTTGTTGTTGTGGTGTTGTGATGGTGTGTCGCACCTGCAGTGACGCGGGTCTTGGCTCTCTTCGCTTCTCCTGATGCTGAACTCGCGGGCTCGGGCGCGCCTCTCTTCAGCACTGAGGATGAGGATGATGATGAAGGAGCGGGTGCTGTTCTGCTCTTCAGCACTGAGGATGAGGAGGATGAGGGAGTGCTCTCCCTGTTCTTCAGCTCGCTGACTCGGTCCTTGTGTGTCTTGCCCAGCACATGAGTGTGCCACAGCAGCGATGACCTCACCGGCGCGTTGCACAGCGCGCAGCTCAGCTGACCCGCGCTGCTGTATCGGGCGTGCGGCGAGTCCACGCGCTTATCGCGCTCCGTCGAACGCTTCTTCTCCCGCATCAAGCGCCGCAAGTCCTCTTGGTTTACCACCTTCTTCTTCCCCTTCTGCAAGGAAGCCATCTTCGCAGGCTCGTCGCGGGCGGATGACGCGCTTCTCCTGCGGCGCTGTGTGTGTGTGTTTGGAGCTCTTCCTCCAGGCGGCGCTATAACGCCTTCCTTAACTGCGTTCAAATCTCTGCAACGTAAGCGTTTACATATCGTTCACAAAACCTGTATTATATCTGTCTTATCAAACTCTATACCATGATTAAATAAAGTAAACGGATGATAAATGAAATAAGCGTTGAGGAGTGTCGAGAGCGAGCGGATCCAGTAATCACACACGTGATTAATAACACAAACGTGATTGGTCCATCCTGAGCAGCGCTGAGTAAAGTAACAGGGAGCACGTGACTCAGTCTAAGCTCGCGCTGTGCTTTTTTTAATTTAATTTTATTTTTTATTGAATTTTCTAAATTACAGAGTTTGATATCAAGTTTTTGACATTTCTTTTACACATTTTCACATTTGATAAGTATAACTTGATACAACAATAATTTGGAACAAAGAAAAGAAAAGAAAAGAAAAGAAAAGAAAAGAGAAAAAAAAGATAAAGGGCATCACAAACATATATTAAATTCCTGTAGCAGAGATACAGATCTTTGGGCTTTTCGATTTTTTAAAAACTTTACAGACTCAAAATACATATTAAATGCTGCTTTAAAATGAGCAAAGTTGGGTTTTGAGTTACTCCATTTAGTTTGATGAATATGAAATTTTCCTAATAATAGAAACAAATCGATAACATACACTTTTCTTATAGAAAAGTGCAATTCATTTGTATGAAGTAAGACAGATGACAAATTTAAGACAAGGTTGCAGTTCATTTTAACACCTAGAAATGGAGACATCTCATACCAAAAGATTGAAGAACAGGGACATTCAAATAAGTGGACAATAGAGTCTCTTTCACAATTACAAAAACAGCCATTGTAATCAATATCCAGATGAAAACGCTCTAATGTCACGTGTCTTTCACAGGATATATTCTGTGAGCAATTTTAAAAGACACTTCTTTGGTTTTATTTGATACACAATACCGACTAAGAACTCCCCAAAAATGAGGGAAACATGAACCCAAACAAACTTAGACGGAGGAGAAGAGATACTGACAGAAAGAGATCTAATCAATTGGTTACTGCATTTATCATTCATTTTGGAGACTTTACTTGCAGTGTTACCCCTAGAGCCCTGATTTCTGAATAGAGATAATATTTTGGCAGAAATAGACTTCATGACAATACCATATTGTTTAACAGAAATATGGAACTTAAATGTCAGACATAGTTCAGTAATACTCAAAAACTGACCACCAGAATTCAACAACTGACTAACTAATAGTATATCAGACTGAAACCAATGTCTTAAAAATAATGTTTTTCTTCGGTGTGTAATATACTTATTATTCCAAATAAAAAAGGAGTGAGGAGAGAAGTTATGTTTAAAAGCCAAACTCCATGTCAAAAAGACTTGCTTGTGAAAATTAGATAAACAAAGAGGTATTTTGTTGATATCAAAACTGCATCTAAGGAAAAAGTTGATTAATTAAATGGTTAGGGAAAATATTCCACATAGAGTAATTCTTTTTAATAAAACATTTTAGCCAATTTATTTTAAAAGTAAAACCACCACATTCACACCACCCTGATCATATGGATTGCATAATATATTTTTCTTTAAATAATGAGGTTTTTTTTCCAAACAAAATCAAATAACAACTTGTCAAATTCTTTGGTAAATGTCTTGGGTACAAAGAGAGCTTGAGGGAAGATTCCACTCTTTATAGATTCATTAAACATAGCTCAAATAAACGGGCAAAGGGCATCTCTGAAAGTTCATTCGTAAGCCCATCATTACCAGGAGATTTGCTGTCCTTGAGTTTCTTAATATTGTCCATAACTTCTGTAATACTAAGCTCTTTCTCACAAGTGCTGCCAAATTCATCATTAACAAAAGTAGTATTATCCAATTCTTCTAAGAAGGACTCCATTGAGGAGTATTGTATTGGAGTACAAAGTTGTATACAATTCTGCTATGTGTTTAGAAATTGTAGAGAAATCGTCTGTGACAGAATTATTCTTTTTTCCAAAGAATAAAAATATCTTGTGTTTTTCCACCATGTTCGAGCCACTTTCTTCTGGAACGTATGAAAGCAGATTTGGCCTTTTCTTCATAATGTTTATTGTAATTGTATGAGATTTTGAGCTTGTTCCTCTGTTAAATCTGTTTCATCACACATGATGGCTTGCAGTTACACCCTGTTTATAGTATTTATCAATTATTTTTAAGACTTCACATATAAATTCATCATTTAATAATAAATGATTGTTTAAAATCCAGTATCCACTTCTGCTCAAGTTCTTTTATTGTCATTAGTGATGATAGAAATGTGAATAGAGTTATGGTCAGGATCAATTGTAGCGTTGTCTATCAATGATGTCAACTCCTCTGATATTAACCATAAATCTACTCGAGACTGCAAAGACAAATCAATATTTTGCCATGTATACATGAGTGTTTTGGGGTAAATTTTCTGCCAGATATCAACAAGATGTAAGTTATTGCACAACCCAGAGATAATCTTGCTGCTATCATCTTTCACACCTGTGGGAGGGCCATCTATCTTTGTTACTGTCTGGGACTACATTAAAATCACCCCCGAGAATACATTTAGTATAGGTCTAAAATTCGTTTTTCTAATTCATGGAGTAAAATCAAATTTGTAGATTTGCAATTAGTACCATTAATATTAGCAATAATATATTGCTTATGAGAGTCCTCTAATATGATTATTAGCCACCTTCCATTATTATTACTCTCAATATGGAGAATTTTGCCCCTGAAATTCCCTCTGAGAATAGCGACCCCTGCTGATCATGACTCCACCAAATGTGATAAATAATAAAACACATCTTAAAATACAAAAATAAAAAAACAAAAAAATAAAAATACAGCCTTTCTTTTATTTATATTGTGGATGCCCCTATAACCTAACATTAGGAGAAACTAAAGAAAAAAACAACCGTAGGTCCTGGTTTACTAAGTAGAACAATACCCGGACAACCCTTCTGTGTTAAAATGAACAAAAACTTATATAAAATAAAATAAAATAAAATAACAAGAACCTTCTAGATATTTTATGTATTGATGAGGAGTAAGAAGGGAAAGAGAAAAATAGCCTATAAAAATGAGTCGTCAGAGGGACGTTTGTGTCTGATTCTGTTCTTCTGTTTGTTTTCAGTTAGTCACATGTCTTTTGTTTTCCCGCCACTCATCTGTTTCCATGCCTACCGTCGTCAGTCCATCTTCATCACCTGTGTTCATCTGTGTCGCCTGGTTTTTGTTCATCAGTGTCAGTGTTTAGTTTGCTTCTGTTCAGTCTGTCCTGGTCGGTCCTTGTAAATGTTATCTTGTATTGTGAGTGTTACCCTTCTGCCTGTACCAGTTTGTGTTAGTTTACTATAGTAAGAGTTTGGATTGGAGCTTTGTGCTAGTGATGGGCAGATCGAGGCTTCGTGAAGCAATGAAACAGTTGAACCAAATGGTCCATATTGTGTCGAGGCTTCGAATCAATCCGACACCCGTCTCCACGGCGACACCTAGTGGTCACTTGCAGGTGTTGATCTGAAACAACCTTGACAAGCCATGCAAATGTGTTGTTTTTTTATTATTGTACTTTTCTAATATGTGAATCTTGCAACCTATAGGCTCCTCACTGTGCATAATGTTATTTTGGTCCTGCAAAATGAATATTAATATAAAATAAATCAAGCCACAATGTCTCACTTTTTTACACATTTTTATTCAAAAATATTAATTTCTCGGCTGTGGAAGGACTTAGCCTACTTCTTTTTTTTGCAGATAATTTCTCCAGCCTTTGAAAAAATCCTCTCACAAGGGACACTTGTTGCTGGCATGCAAAGATATTTTTTAGCTAATACATACAAATGAGGAAAGATTCCTGCTCTCTCTTTCCAGTAAGTTAGTGGATCATGAGTTCTGGGCAAATACGCATCGTTGATGTATTTTTTCACTTCCACTGTGGCATCAGCTGTATATCAGGATATGAGTATCAAAAAGTTCCCATAAACTGTCTTGTGTTTCTACTGGATGATGTATTGTTGCAGTAGGCGAGCTGCCGATCACAATACACACATCGCACTTTATTTGGGGTTTCTAAATGGAAATGCTCCCACACCACAGATGTACGGCATCTCTTCTGGGGAGCCTCCATTCTATCCAAATCTATCTAGATATGTATCTCTAATCTATCTATGTATTTAGATATGTATATAATATGTATCTATAAATGTATCTATAATCTATCTATGTATTTATATATGTAGCCTATCTTTAATCTATCTATATCTATCTATTAATCTAGCTGTCTATATCTATTTATATCTATGTATCTATTAATGTGTCACTATATGTATAGTCTGTGTCTCTGTGTTGTGTAAATTTAAATGTAAGCCTAAATATAACTAAACAAATCGCACTATATCACCAAAAATCCGCTATCTCAAAATCAAACTCCTCTCACAAAAACCCACGAGGTCAATATGCGTTGATTTCACTCTTATACAGATGTGCGATTGTGTGTTGTCAATCAAACGCTGATTCGGCGGATCACACCTGATGAAACACTTAGTGAAACACTTCGAGGCTTCGTTTGGCCATAGTCACGTGACATGGGTGTTTTGAATCACGCTTCGGATCAGTGTTTCGAAACATCTGCGCTTCGGGATCTCGCAAAGCTTCGGAACGACTGTTTCGCGGCAGCCATCCCTACTTTGTGCCTCTGCCTTTCTACACCCGTGACGGAGGGGGAAAAGCTGTCCATGAACTGGTTTAACTGTTCAGCACCTCCCTGAGTTTATAACCGATATAACAGTCTGAACAAATTAGTTATTTATTCCTTCCTTTTTTTTTTTTTTACCTGAACACAGAAATGAAGACTATCAGCTGTCGAATTTCATCTGTTTCCACTCTTTCTCTCTTCTTGCTTTGGGTCTCTACAACAACACACAACCAAATCATCAGATCTCCATCTTTTGGTCGAATCTGGATCCATCCACATACGCCTTCGCTCCCACAAAGTAGGCCGTCTTTCCAGCTTTCCTGGCGCGCTCCAGCTCCGGCCACAGCCGCTGTCTCGCTGCTCCATCAGCGGGCCTCAAATCTTCCTTCAATTGCAACTTGTTAGACTTCAAGTACTCGCTGGTTTTGGCTTTCATCTTTCTCAGCTCGTGAGATGGATGGAATGATCTCAGGCCTGGCTCGCTGGTTTTCACTGTTGATCTTGCCCAGTCGATGAGCCACATCAGCTGTGCTCGTGTTGAATGCTGGAACGACCGCACGACACCCCTCCCTGACTCTGGCCTTGCTGTTCTTCGATCGCCCGTCAAGTCCACCTCCTTCCATAACATCTGCATCGGACAACCTCTCTTCTAACACCGAACAAGCTTTCTGTTCATAAGCTTCATGTTTCTGCTTGAGAACGTCCATTCCGATGCGCAAACCGCACTCATCACCAGTCCTATCACCGCGACCGAGCGCGACGCTCTTCGATGTCGCCGCGGCGGCTGTCACGTGGACAGACAGCAGCGATTGCATTATTGACCGGTAAATATTAAATAAAACACACACCCAAGTACTTTTTAAGCTGTTATTGCAGTTTTGCATTTGGAGAGGCAGGGTGACAACGAAATACTGTATATTACTTCGATGAGTTTTAGGCTATATTTTTGGAGGGAAAAGCTGAGTGTTCATGTTCGCATGGGTAATAGCACTGGCTTTAGCGGCTCTAACTTAACTTTTCCATGTCATTCATCTGATGATGGACGTCTCGTGATATTTATTTTAGCACAACTAGGCTATTGATTCCCGTGATCTTGCTTATAAAGTCCGATTCAGCCATTAGCCTACCTTCGTCTGCCGTGGCGGTCCAGCATTTGCCGAAGCTAGCTCACTACTTCTGATGAAACCCCCAGGACCACAACGTGAAACATGATCATGTTAAGACTAAGAATATCATTTTAAGATTAAGCCATACACATATTATCAAAACTATAACAGATTAAAAACGAATTTACGCTTTTATGTTTGGGTCTATAAGTGCAGATTTTTCTCTGTGGTTCTGGGTTAGTGTACAGCGTAGGCTAAGAGGTCGCCAGTGCTTTAAGTGGGCCGGTACGCACCGGTACTCAGTACCGCCACTTCCAAATATAGCTCTTGAGCGTACCGCCACCTCTCCGTGCGCCCAGAACGTGCTTTTAGCGTACCGGTACGCTCATTTGCACATCTGTTTTAATCCTTTGGCTGTGCTGCCGATTTTCAGAGCTCCCTTCACAATGCACGCCTAATCCTAATTCGTCCACCGAGAGCAGAGACTACATTACCCATACACCCTTGAGTTTTACAAGTGAAAAGCGCATGCGTCGCTTTTGCCGCTGTCAGTGTTAGCTGCTCGGTTAAAATACAAATAGAGCATCACAGTGCGTGCCGTGAACTGTCTGGTTAAACCCCGCGAAGGTCCGTGAAGACTGAAGATCGTGTGATGACGTAGGGCTAGCTCATTGGTCACTCGTCAGAGGCGCCCGCGCCATTGGATGTGCAGTTGCCGCAGTACAGCCTATGAGCGAGCCAGATGCTCAATGTGTTTTACATATAAGCTTCATTAAATCAGAATCAGAAAAGGAGTTTCCCTGCACATTCACTATATAAAATTCACTGGAGGAAAAGGTTCGCGTGGCCGTCGTCAGATTTGGAAGTCGCTCAAAAGGCTGTTTCGTGGTTGTGGCTTCAGTCGACTTCAGTGAGGCGCGGTGGTTTATGGGATGAGTAGTTCCTTCGCTCGGAAATGAAAATATGTACACAGTACCTTTGATTTTATTGGGATTTTCTCTTCATTTTTTCACTCGAAATGATATGTTGTATGCTTATGAGTTCAGCCGTAGCTGGTTATCCTCAGACATGCTCTAAAACTCTTTAGATACGGATTTTCCAAAACGTCAATGGGAGAAATGAATGGGAAATGTACTTCCGGCACCGAAGCTCTCTCGGGCTGTGGGCGCGACTGTGATGCTCTATACCCCAGACAATAACATTTAATTTTGTAACAGAATAAAAGTTTTTTTTTTTTTTTTACAAATGTAATTTTACTGTTTATTCATACTGTTTAGTAATGTTTTTACTCAACATTTGTGCAGTTTTTGGAGGAGTTATGATATCTTTTAAATTTCTATAAATAAATATTTATTTAAATAGGCTTTTTTTTTTTTTAATAGGCTTTTTTTCACAAGTTTTTCCAGTTGGATTCATATCCACATTTTGTAATAAATAATAGAGTACCGCCACCTCTTTTGGGCCACTTAAAGCACTGGAGGTCGCTGTAACTCAATCCAAGCAATTTACGGTACTGATCCACTTTGTAACGAAAATAAGGAACGAACTACACTGCCCAGAATGCAATGTGGTTATCAAGAGGTTACTGCGGAAGGACGTAGCTTAATTAAGCAACAGGTGTGCAGGGTTAAAGCGGGGAAGTTTAAAAAACACAGAGTGACTGTGAACTGGACGTATTCGAGCTGCCTGGAGTTTTAAAAAGCCTGAGTTAATCTCGTGTCTCTAAGTATTTCGCTGGCTGCACTGTGGAAGAGTGTTGGGATTACCGTTGTCGCGATTCCTGAAGGACACTCCATCAGCTGTGTTTTGGCTGTGCGTAAGCTGAGTAAAGCATTTGTTATGCCGTTTTAATGCCGCCGAAAAGGACGAACTCGATTGAAGATTGCTGTGTTTATCGCTGGCTGCACTGTGAAAGAGGATCTGGATTGTCATTGTTGCTATTCCTGGAAGATGCTCGTTTTCAGAATTGCCTTGGCTGAGCGAGAGCTGATCGTGGCAGCGCCTGTGAGTTAACTTACTACTTTTCGTCGTAGACTGAGACACAAATCCAAGATACTGAGCATCTGACTCCAGGTAAGACTGCTGGAACAGTAAACTATTCACCCGCCCTCAACAAAAAAGACGCTACAAACGGAGAACACACACACATACACACACTTTCCTCAACTAATGACTGCTAACGTTAACTTCCCGCGGTCATTCATGAACTATGGTTAACGAATTGAACTATTTATTTTGTGATGTGAGTTGAACTAACCACTTTATTATTTTTATTTTTGTGGACCTTTACGGGTGAAGTTTTGTTAAATGCATTTACCGCAGTGGTTGATGAAATGCTTTGTTGATTGCTCAAGATGATTATGTATTCACTATAATTTTGTGAACACCCTGCTCTAAGCTTTGGGAATTATGAGCCTATGAGAATAGTTTTGTTTTGTCTGTGCTTTAGAAAGGGGCTTTTGAAGGAGAAAAAACCCCCAAAAGAGCTATACAACAAGGCTCAAATAAAGAATTTACTTTATGTTAATATGGTGTAATATGTAGTTCTGTAACGAGTGATATATTCATTTCACGATTACACCGTCACAACTTGTCCGTGCGACACTTCAGCCGCGCCGCACTCCACTTTATTCCTATGGGTGACGTCACGCGACTTTAACGCGCCCGCAAAGCATCCCGGGAAGGCGGCGCTTCATTTGGAAAAATGCTGCGCGTCCAAAAGCTGGTGGACGCCCATCTTTATGCAAATGAATCCGTCAAACGCGAAGCGTCTATCCAATAGAAGTAGAGCACATGGAGACGGGGGAAGTCTCTCGCAGGTCCTTTGTTCTAGACGTCCTACTACACAAATGCTCAGGAAACTTTAGTTCCGAGTTGAAAATGGAGGAGAAATTGATTGTGGCGGTTGCAGCTTTGCCCAATTTATATGACCCATCTTTGTTGTCCTATAGGGACAACGAGCAACGACATTATGCCTGGAGAAGGGTGGCAGAGGTCGTTGGAGTCCCTGGTGGGTTTTATGAGTTTGCACTGTGTTAAATAACATGTTAATTCAACCAATGAGTTGTAATGGTACAGCACATGTGCAACTGCAGAGCACACACATGTTCTCATAGGCTAGTAGTATTTATGATTGTTGGTAGGTAGAGATTATAAGGGACAAAATAATAAATACATAACTCATGACTGATCTGACCATTTGAAATGTGCATATAAGTAGGAGCAGTAGATGCACAGGCAGATTCATAGCCTACATTTAATTTTCTCATATGTATATTTTTATTATATTTATTATATATTTGTATTATTATTAGAGGATGTGTGTCGCACCAGGTGGAAGAGCTTGAGGGACCAGTACAGCAGGGAAAAGAGGAAGGAGAGGGAGAAGAGCAGGAGTGGGGCTGGGGCCTCATATGCTCGGCCATGGAAGTATATGGCTGTGATGGGGTTCCTGGCCCCATTCATGGAGAGTAGGCCAACCATTTCCAACCTGTGCCGCCAAGGTACCCCAGCCACACTCCCCCCAGCTGCACCCATCCCATTGCTTCACTCCCCTCCAGCTAAACCCAGCCCACTATATTCAACACCCCCAGCTGCACCCACTCAACCTCTCCTCGAGGTGATGGGAGACCTGGAGGAGGCAGGCCCTTCCACCTCTGATTTCAGGCCCCAGATGAGGAAGAAGAGAGGGACGACCATGTCTGTGTTTGAGCAGGAGCTATTAAGTTCACTCCAGGAGGCTCGTAATATGAAGCCGACACCACCTCCTCCTCCTCCTCCTCCTCCTCCTTCTCCTCCAGTAGCTCTGTCCACAGCAGATGAGGATGAGTTTTTTTTTTGAGCCTCTTGCCCGCCTTGCGACGGATGAGCCTGGCCAAGAGGGCCGAGGTGAAATTTAAAATCTATAGTTTAGTCTATGAGGCGCATTTGGAGGGAAGGGAGTAATTTTCTTTAAAATGTTATTTATGCTCATGTTTGTGTTGTACATTATACCTATTTATATTTATTAATTTAAGTTTATTTTGTTCAATAAATGTATATTTTGTTCAATGAGTTAATATTTTATCCAATAAGTTCATATAGAATGTTGTTTGGAGGAATCCTCTTGATACCCACATAAAAAAAGAGAAACGTCAAACCAAAGTAAATGAAAAAAAGATAACTGACAATATATGTATTGTTTATACACAGAATGTAGAATTTAATGACAAGGTTCAGTTAGAACAGGTGAGTTGTCACAAGGGGTCAGGGGAGGTGTCTAGTAGTGTAACATCCCTGTGAAAAGTTTATTTAGTGTGGTTGTTCAGGCTAAAAGGGCTCTGTTTTTCCGAACAGTGTAAGGGGTGAAAATGCTGTGTGAAGGGGGAAGTCAGGTGTATCACATATATATGCTTTACATTTCCATGTGTTACACTTATGTAACATGGACCTTTGCTTTTAAAGATGAATGTATGTATAATGCTTGTGCTACTTTGGAAGTATGCCTTTAAAGGACAATGTGGGTGGCTCTTAAAAGAGCCGTTGTGTTATGCAGCTGCTGGGTTGGTTTATGGCTGGACCTGCCGAGGAACAGCGCCCTCTTCACTGAAATAAGAGGGGAAGTTGCCTCTCACTCTCAAGCCCTCCCGTGTGGCGTTGTTTGCAGACATCCTGGAAACTCCCCGGAGACAACTACCATCACCAGGCCTACGGTAACTGCCTGCCTTGTGCCTTCTCTTCAGGGTCATGACGCGCAGGTAGTTGTGGAGAACGCAAGTGGCTCGGACACACGTCTCAGCAGTAGTGGGGCTGACAGCCATCACTCTTCTGTACATTCTCCACTGTGAAGACAGAATGCCAAAAGCACACTCAACTACAAGCCTGGCACGACTGAGGCGGTAGTTGTACACCCTCTGCTCTCCAGGGACATGGGGGCAAGGGAAAGGGCGCATGAGGTTCTGGCGGAGGGGAAATGCCTCATCTCCTACAAACACAAAGGGTATTTTACCACGATGCTCAGACCCAGGGATGACCGCCGATTCAGGGAGGTCCAGGGTGCCATCTCGGAGGCCCTCACCAAAGGCAGAGTTGTAGAGGGATCCGCCGTCACTCGTCCTGCCATACCCACCAACGTCAACTACCCTGAAGAGGTAGTCGGCATCAACCACTGCCAACAGCACAATGGAATATGCGCCCTTGTAGTTATAGTATAGGGAGCCAGAGTTGCCTGGGGCCTGGATGACCACGTGCTTCCCATCCACTGAACCAAGACAGTTGGGGAAGTTCCAGCGATGGCGGAACCCTTCTGCAATGGCACGCCGGTCCTTCATGCACGGTGCAGGCAGGTACTCAGGTAGCAGGGCATCCCAGATGGCAGCTGACACCTCTTTCACCACTCTTCCCATAGTGCAGTGGCCCACCCTGTAGTTGCTCGATATTGTCCTGAATGAATCCCCTGTTGAAAGGAATCTGTGAAGATATGAAGATATATTAATTACAATTGCATGTAGACAAGAAATAGAAATTAACACCAAAAACTGCCTAGTGCTAGGCCTAGACGGTGGACTTGCGCTCATTTGTTGTTGTTTTTTTGACCGGCTGTGTATGAATTCTTTCTACACACACACACACACACACACAATATTGCGTAACAATCTTGACGTAGCCTATGTTGTAAAAAACATGATTTAACATAAATAACGCTTATTAATTAGCCCACTTAAAGCGTTATTTATTTATTTTTTTAATGACTAACTGCTAAAAATTAATAAAATGTTAATGAACTGCACGTATATTCAGGTAGTACACATTTACCAGTATATGTAATCACTGTTTTAGATATCACACGTTAGCCTATTGGCCTCATAAGAACATTTGAAAACAAAAATGTAGTGGTCCTAACATGATCATTAAACAATGTTGCTTTAAAATCATATTGATAGAACGTCCACTACTCAATTAAAGTAATATTGAAAATAAAGCGATGTATTCCCATAGTAAACATACATTACATACATACATGTATTTCTGTATTATCTTAGGTGCAGTAGCTTACCGTAGGCAAATAGCAAGGTGCTGAGCAGGACCAATTGCCTGACGAAAAAATGTGTTCGTCTTGGCAATCCGGGGTCCCACTCGCACCAGCAGGTCGTCGAACAACTCCTTGGACAGCCTGAAATGTTCCCTGAACATGTCATAGTCAAGCCGGAGCTCCATCACAAGGCAGTGGTACTCCCCACACTCCCGCCTGGCAACTTCACTCCGGATAGGGTGAACCCAATGGCGACGACGTGTCTTCTTTCTCCGGAGGTAGAGCAGTGCAGCTACAATGATCCTTTGTGTTTGATTCATCATGACTGCTCAAAGAAATCCACACACATCACTTCTTCGAACAAATGTTTTAAATACACAACATTCCCCCACTGGGTCAAAACCCCGCCCATAGCGGCAAACTTGAGGAATGCCCATCAACGTACAAATGTGGGGAGGCGTCGTGACACCATGCTTCAGTCGTGTCGCAAAAGTGGATCAGTACCATTAGGCCTGGGACACACTGGCTGCGTGGCGTAGCGTCTCAGCTGCGTGGCGTGTCCGTTTTTATTTCGGCTCCCATGTTAACAGGTTACGGTACTGATCCACTTTTGCGACACGACTGAAGCATGGTGGTGAAGCGAGTTGATGGCCGTTCCTCAAGTTTACCGCTATGGGCGTGGTTTTGACCCAGCGGCCAGTCTAGAACAAAGGCCCCTCGAGAGACTACTTCTATTGGATAGACGCTCCTCTGTAGGCTCAGCAAAATACTGTGACAACCTGCTCACTACAAAGCTCAAATCTGGTCTGGTGCACGTAGTCAGGTATATAAGACTTCCCACAGCCTCTCTGTACACCCTGCTATCTTCCATTTTTACTGCATCCGCAGTATACTCAAGCTTTTGCTCACAGGGTGTTTCTCTGGTCCTACAGTCTTGCATATTGAAACGCTGTAGTATCTTATTAGTGTACTTTTCCTGTGACATCTTTACACACCCGTCTGACTGACTGAAATCGATACCCAGAAAATGTTTGAGTTCACCCAGATCTTTCATTCTAAACTTTTCTGCAAGCATCTCTTTCACCTTTTTCAGTCTCTCTTTGTTACTTGCTGCAATGATCAGGTCATCGACCCATATGATCATGATCACCTTTCCTTCTCTTGACTCTTTAGCATAAACACAGTGGTCGGCTGGGTTTTGTGTGAACCCATCCTCAATCAGACAGTCGTGCAAAACCCTATTCCAGTTCCGTCCAGATTGTTTAAGACCATAAAGGGATTTCTCTAGTTTATAAACTATACCCTCTTTCTCTTGATAACCCTCTGGTGGATTTATGTAGATCTCATAGTCTATGGGCGCGTGCAAGTACGCTGTTTTCACGTCCATTTGGTGCAGGAGTAAATTCTCCTGCGCTGCTTTCTGTAACACCACCCTTACACTTGTCAAATCTGCCGTGGGTGAAAACGTCTCCCCAAAGTCTACTCCCATTCGCTGGCTGTAACCCTTAGCAACAAAACGTGCTTTGTATTTTTCCTTTCCATCTACATCGGTCTTGATAGAGTAAACCCATCTACCCCCCACTGTTTTCTTGCCTAGTGGCAGTGTTGTCGGGGTAAAGGTCTTGTTCTCATTTAAAGACTGAATTTCCTCATCCATGGCTTTTGTCCATTCTTTTGAATTAGCTGACTCCATTGCTCCTTCAAAAGTCTGTGGAATGCCACACACCGCTCTGCAGCAGTAGTCTACCGTGATATGAACCTCATCACTATCACTATCTTCAGTTACGAAGTCATCTAAGTAGCTCTGTGTTTTTCTTTCTCTAGTCGGATACCTTCTACTCTCGGGTTCATCACATGTCACACTCTGTTGTGTTTGATTATAGTCACTACACCTCGTTACTGCACCTGGACTATCATGTACATTTCTACCCCGTACACTTGGCTCGGGAGCATTTTCTGTACTCCTACTCTCTGTGGGCTCAGTAGTCCCGGGTCTTACACTGTCATAATTATCGCTTGGATCTGTCTCATCTGTCTGTGTCTGTTTTTCCACAGCTGCCTTGCTCACAAACTTCACTAGCCTGTGTTTCTGTACTTTATTTGTATCTGGATGATACACCAAATACGCCGGGCTGTTCTTGTCATAACCTACAAAACGCCCCTGGTCACATCTGGAATCAAGTTTTCCCTTGTCCTGTTTGTACGTGTAGCATACAGACCCAAACTTTTGCATTTTAGATACGTTAGGCTTTTTGTCTGTCAGTAACTCATAAGGAGTCTGCCCTGTACGCCTGTTACACCCCCTGTTGCGTACCATTGCTGCTGTTTGTACCGCGTAGTTCCATAGCTGCTTCGGTAGTACACTTTCAACTATCATACACCTACCCATCTCAAAAAGAGTACGCCAACCCCTTTCTGCAGTTCCGTTCTGGTGTGGGGAATACGGAGCTGACGTTTCATGTCTGATCTTGTTTTCCCTCAACAGTGCTTGAAAATCACCGCACGTAAACTCGGTTCCGTTATCGGATCTGATGCACCTCACTTTCCCGTAAGGGGATACATCTGCTAGGAACTTTTCAGTAGCCTGTACTGTATCACTTTTCTTCCTTAGAAAATATACAAACACAGCGCTGGAGTAATCGTCAGTAAATGACTGCACATATTTGTAACCATCTATCGACTCTGTGGCTACTGGACCTGCTAGGTCTGTGTGTACCATCTGTAAGGGAGCCTTTGCTCTGGCATCAGGGTCCCTATTTCTGGTTTGGGCAAACTTCCCCTTAATACACACCTCACACTCTTGTTCAGGTCTGCCTGTTTTGCCCTTGATTTCCATACCTTCCACAACATTTTGTAGCCATAGAACATCGTCGTAGTTACAGTGGCCTAATATCTCGTGCCATGTTTGTATGTCGTGACATGCATTACACTTATCATTAGACTCAGCTTCAGTATGCAGATAATACAGCCTACCATACACGTTTATGTTAAATCTGGTACCGTCTCTGGCTATCAGGGCGTCTTTATCTTCTTTAAAGACAACCGTAGCCCCACTTGTTGTCGCTGCCTTCACTGAGAAGATGCTTTGGGGGTACGACGGTACGAACAAAGCGTCTTTCAGCACTGCCTTGTGTCGCTGTCCTCCGCTGTCTGTAAGAGAGACTTCAGCATTTCCCCTCCGCTGAGCGATCCCGCTGCAACGGGTGCCATCTGCCAGTTCGACACTGTGCGTTTCGGGCCTAAACGCGCTGTCGAAGCTCTTGAACAAGGTGATGTCCGTGATGATATGAGAGGTAGCCCCCGTGTCCACCATCAGACCCCTCTCTTGGATGCTGCATGCCGGCTGCCGCTGGATACTGGTCCCTCCGTCTCTCATCTTGAACACGTAGTCCTCAGCATCTTCTGAGGCTTTACTCGCGCCATCCTTTTTGTCCTTACGTCTACATGTGGAGTCTTTGTGTGTGTCACTTCTGCAAAAACTACACCATGTTTTCTGTCGACATACTTTCACTCTGTGGCCTTTGGTGCCACACTTGAAACACACCGTCTCTGTGTCGTCCTTGGTCCAGCCACGTGCGTTTGTCTTGGCGGGCCGCCGTCCGGCTTTCCCTTGAGTCTTCATCACACTGTCGCTTGACTCGGCTGCTTTTATCTTCTCTGTCTCTTCAAAATTGCGTAGCTTAGTCTTAAATTCTGCAAACGTGATTGCATCGTCTGTGTGAGCCACATGTATCGCGAAAGGCTTAAAACTCTCAGGCAATCCCTTTAAGACCATAGCCACTAGTAGTCCGTCTCCTAACATTTCTCCCGCGTTCCGCAGCGCTGTGATGGCGGTTTCTGCTCTGATAATATAGTCCATTACACTTTCATCATTTGCCTTCAGAAGCGATGTCAACGTGGTGTACAAGTTGATTATACGGGGCTTTCCCTTCCCTGCATAATATTCTCTCAATATTCCCAGAGCTTTTCTTCCATCGTTGGGCGCATCCCTCATAACTAATGAGAGGCTTTTGTCATCGAGTAGTAAAATCAACTCTGCATATGCATCAGAGTTTTTCTCCGCATCCGCTGCTATCTCGGCTTCTGACACCGGTTCTCTCAGCACCGTGTTCTTTAGCCCTGACAAATGAAAATGTCCCAACATTTTGGTCTCCCAAAGCTCATACTTAGTCTCATCTCCGTCGAACGTCAATCGAGGCAATCTGCACGTCCTTCATTGTTCCGTCATGTTGGCTTACTATTTTTTTTTTTTCTCCTCAGCCTGCAATCCGTTAGCACGCGGCCCGTTGCGACTTTCTAAACGGTGGAAAACGACAAACTTATCTTCCGAACGACTCCTGGGCCCATAACCTGTTGAGTTATGTTTCAGCTAGCGTTGCATTCAAAAGAAAAAGTGGACGATAGAGATGAATCATCTTTAGCCGATCTCGGCATATTTATTATTCGCGCTGCAGACACATCAGTCTCACGGTCAGACAGCATAAAGATGAACAACATAAAGTCAGAAAGGACAAACATAATAACGCAAACGCGTCCTACATAGTTTGTACTTGAGTGCCCTCTTGTGGCATAAACATATGCTATACACAGAACTGTACAGCATTACATTACACAATATACAACTTAGGACATAATGACCATATTTTAACAGTAATCCAGTCATCTGTATTAATAGTGTTCTACTGTTCTTCTCTTCTAGTTGTCCAGTTGCTCGCCCAGTTAGCAGCATTGAGCTCTGTTCTCTGTGTGCATGGTAGAGTTTTTCCTCATAGCCTAAAAAAGAAGATCATGCAAAAGTGTAAACAGAAAGAATACACATACATTAAGATCACAAGCAATATTGACATTGAAAACTTTCAAAATTAGCCAGCCTAATTAGTAATCAGAAATGATGTAAAGACTAATTTATTGAAAGTATAAATATGATACCGTATGAGTATCTTTTTTTGTTTCTGTAATTTAAAACATATACTTAATCCATTATATTCATGTTAATAACACAACTAGAGGCTAAATTAGGTGAACAAAGGGAAATCAGATACAGATAAAGTAGCACTGCATTTGAATGCATTGGCGAAAGAACAATTTCTAGAGTGAATTAATCATACCTGTAAGTGCAGTGTCTCTTTGCTATTAGTGAAGCTGTAAGTTTAAGTTACTTCAAAAGCAGAAATAAATATATGCTAAGCTAGTTATTTTAGTCAATAAAGTTTTAAATATGGATATTTTTCTTACACAAATGCATCGCTTCGCTTCAAAAGGCCTTTATAACCCCGCCAGAGTCGTGTGGAGCACTTTTATCATGGATGGATGCGCTTTTATAGACGGCCATTCACTGCCATTATAAAGCTCAGAAGAGCCAGGACATTTTTTTAATATAACTCTGATTGTATTCGTCTGAAAGAAGAATGTCATACACACCAAGGATGACTTGAGGGTGCGTAAACCATGGGCTAATTCTCCTTTTTGGATGAGATCCTTTATGGTCTGTGTTAGGTGCTTTTAGCACTAAAGCTCTAGGAGTTAAGAGTTGAACATTTATGTCTCAGAAATCATAATAATAATAATAATAATATTTAGTTTAAATAGGTTAACAATATGTTGGCTTTCTTAAACCAACAAAAAATTTTCCTAACATTTGAACAAGATTATTTCAATCTGTAGCCTACTATAATATAAAGGTAATTCTATGAAGATTTACAACAAAAGTTACAAAACCACTTACCAGTTATAAGGCTCTTTAGCTCCCATATCCATTCACCTCTGCAGGTTTATGTTTGTTTCAATAGTTGCCAGATTGTGTCCTTTACATGGACCATCAGCAGAGTAATTACCTGAAATATTTTAAAACATGGTCTGTCAACACACAACGATTTTACAAGCACATACAATATTTGCTAGAAACACAAATGACTGAAAATTGTTTTAGACTTAATGCTCTTTCCAATTTTTTCAATTACCTCTTTATGAATTACTAAAATAATTATTATTAACTTTTACTTTCAAAAGACATAAGATTAAGATTAACACTTTTAAGTAGCAAAAATACAGTATTCGTATGCATAGAACACAATACCGGTATTATAGTAGGCTACCTTTGTTGTAAATGACTGCATGTGCATGTAAATGTTGTAAGACTTTATTGTGTCATCGGTGTTATAATCATCTTGAAACAGGCAGTTTGGAGTCTGCATTAAAACAAATCTAGCTGTTATTCAAAAGTAACATACACTCAGATTTATTGCGACTGTCATACAATTCTAAGACCGTAAGATCTAATACTGAAAGACATTGATATATCAAGGATAAGAGAAAGCTATGTAAACTGAAAAAATACACAAAAAAAACTTACAGTTGTGAAAGAGTTCAGTTCCGTTGACCAGGAGTTCTGTTGTTTTGGGCCAATGTGTCAAATAGCCAATTTAGACAACGGACATTTTGCGCCGCTTTCTTCAACAAAAACGTTTCTTTATTCGCGCTGTTTGTCGATTTCAAATGTTCTTACGTCATGGGAACATCACGCTGTGATTGGTGGTTTTAAACGTCGATCTGCAGTGGCCTCCAATCAGCTTCTCGTCTCTTGTAAACACATTTCGCGCAACAGTTCAAACAGTTCAGTCCTCAAAACACTTCACTAATGCTGTTTTGAAAATGTTCCTCTTTTATTATGGGAAATCATGCCAATATTTTATAGGTTGAAATAATTCTACAATCTCTTACCTAAACAGCTTCCCTAAAATATCCTTACAATTTTATGAGCTTTTGTTAACACATTATGAGATTTTGTCATCTCAGGCCAATAATGTCCTCAAAACATTTGATGAATGTTGCTTTGATAATGTCCCTCCTTTGTTATTGTGCCAATGATTTATAAAAGATAACAACATCCCTAAAAAATCCTCAAAATGTTTCATGCAAAATGTTCTACTTTTGTTAAAAAGTCAATTGAAAGGAATGTTTTATTAAAAACATTTTATCATCTCAGGACTAAATAATATCCTCAAAACATTTTATGAACGTTGATTTGATAATGTTCCTCCTCTGTTATTATGGAACGTTGTGTCAATGTTTTATAAAATATCATTCTACAAACTTTTACCTCAACAACATCCTCAAAATGTTAGTTATAATGTTCTAGTTTTGTTAACACGTCACATTACAAGAACGTTTTATAAAAAACACACTGTCATCTCAGGCCTCAATGATATCCTCATAACATTTTATGAACGTTGATTTGATAATGTTCCTCCTCTGTTATTATGGAACGTTGTGTCAATGTTTTATTGAGAACATTGTATAATCTGTTATCTCAACAACATTCCCAAAACATCCTCAAAATGTTACAGTTAAAACGCTATATCTTAGTTTACATTTAACCTTATAGGAACATTATTTGAAATGAGAAAACATCCTTAAAACATTCTTTAAACATTACATTCAAATGTTTTCTTTAAAACATTAACCAAACTTGTAGGGAATGTTAGCCAAAGTTCTGAGAACGTTCCCTGCTAGCTGGGCTTCCACAATACGTCCTCCCTGTACATCACCTAGCAGCAGCAGCGCCGCGTCAGACACGCTTCTGGTGTGCAAAGACACAGACGCAGCCGCCACACAGCTGACACGCAACAGAAACGCCACGCTCACGCCACACACGTTCAGTAACAATATTCCATATTACAGTAAAGTGTAGCTTTTAAGTTTCTGGAATATCCTATTATTGGAGCACTAAGAGCTGCTCTACAATTTAATCCAGTCCACAGGTGACCCCCTCAGAAACTCTTATTCTCAACATAACACAACATTGTTTACATACAAACAAACAAACAAACAAACACAAACAACAAAGATGCATAAATAGGTTTTAAGTTCATAACATTTATTATCTGCAAATATTTTAAACTGTAGATTCACAGGTCACAACAGTTTCAAATATAAGTGTATACACGTATAAATAAATATATATAAATATAAATGGATATTTTATATATATACATTTTTATATATATTATTATATACATGTTCAAAGATATAAATCTAATATTTGTATTTATGAAAACGTTCTGGATCTGTTTTTTAAATGAAAGGCTACATTCAATAATTTGGTGGGGTTTTTTATGGACTGTGAGAACATTGTACATTGGCCAATAAAATGAACAATAAAAACTAGTTGAAATGATTATATTGGTCAAATGAAGACTCCTGAATGTCTGTATTTAGGCTAGCCTACAGTATTTCTGCTCTTTGACAGTAAAACACACAGCCTCACAAGCACAGGATTCAGGAGACATGTTTTAGTGTTGTTTAGGGCTACAATATTTATATGTATTGCCTTTCATGTCCATTAATAGTCTTTACACATCAGCTTGGATACTTGCATGGTCAAAAAACTGCTAATTTCAAGACGCTGACGTCACGTCAGGTGGGAACGTGGGTCACCCGCTCGGTCAGACGCTCAAAAGACAACATGTTCGGATAGACGTTCGATCGGTCGGTCGTTCGGATGTTTGATTTTGGCACGGAGTTCGCATGGCGCTCGAAATGGTTAATTCGGCGACGAGACTGACAAGCACGACAGATAATACGTGCGTGTATACGTCTCCATTTGTTTTATATGGAGACGTACACGCAAATATAATGTCACGTAGACACGTCAATAACGTGCAGCTGTTGATCTATGCAGACGCCACGGCGGCGTCACATTAGTTGACGTGTGGATTACATCTGTAAGGCGTTACGATCAGCTCTTTAATATAACTTTGCAACATGCACTCGTCTCAATGAACGTCTCACTCATCGTCTTATTTTTTTTTTATTCTGCTATTTATTCCATTCAATTTAAGACGCAGACGTTACATAGACGTGACGTAACGTAAATCACGCGTGGCAGTGAAGTGTCGAGTCTGATGTCACGTGTCATTCACATGTGGCAGTGAAGTTATTTATAATTTTTTTCTCTAACACGCACTGCAACACGCTCCTCAACAGAGATCAGTGCAGTGTGTCAGTGCCTGCACAATTAACTTACCCTTCACTCATTCCTCACACTGAACGGGACATCTGCGTCTGTCTTATAGCGTGACAGACTGCGTCTGTTATATTTTTGTGTTCCCTTTCAGTCGCTCAGGTTCGACGTGATGACGTTATCGGGATCACGTCAGGGAGCCCTATCAACTTCGAGTGTCTACAGAACGAGCCAATGAACGTTGGCGTGCGTGAGAAGCGCCGCAGCGCGGGTATAAACAGGAAGCGAGCGCACGCACTCATTGTCTTTCACTTCGGAGCCGAGCTTTCGTTTTGACTCTGAGTTTCTGCAGACTGCTGCAACGTTGGAGACTTCACAAAGAGAATACTCTGTTCCAGTGGTGGTGTGAAGGCGCGATCAGCGGTGGCCGCGAGCAATACAGCTCACAACTGCTGTTTTCACAGCATTGCTTGTGTGTGTGTGTGTCTGTATGTGTCGTCTCGGTGGGCGTTCCTCTCGTGAGTGTGTACCCCGATGTTACGTCCCCCAGCTCTGGTGTTTGCTGCTACACGTGCATTTGAGTGCAGTGTCTCTCCCCTTTTTTAATTGCAGATGAGCCACACCTGAGCGAAGCCTAAGTTTGCGCTATATTAGGCTTCTGGGACCGATCCTGAGGGCGCACACAGAGACTGAGAACAGAAGCGACTCACTGCCGTGTTTTCTGTCTTTGAAACATCTGCCTACTTGCTGTCCACCCGGATCTTGTTGCTACCTCTTTACTATTTGAAAACTGAACCTGTTAAATAAACATACCCCTATTATTTTTGCCACGAGCCGATCTGTGTGCGTCTCTCCTTTATGTTAAGGGTGGTGTCCGACCGCCCGTAACACCCGATTACACCGCGGCTATCCCTGGGTGCTTCAGCACTGAGAGAGTTATTTTTTCTTTTTTATATTTTATGTTTTCAATTAAAAGAGCAACACAAGTGTGACCCTGCGTCCTTTTCGGGATGTCATTTCGCTTGTGCATTTCTGGATGCGGTCGTTCCCTGGCACCAGCAGATGGCCACAATAGTTACTTCCTTATGTTTGGACATTCAGCACGCTGAGGCAGCTTTTGTGAATAGTTCATGTTCCCATTGCAGGAATATGACTATGACAGCGCTGAGATCGAGACTCGCTTACCTCAAGGGAGGTGCAGTCCCCTCGCCTATGCCCCGATCTAGCGTCTATTCTGGACCTCAGAATAGACCTACTTCTGTGCAAGGTCAGGGTGATCTGAGCATTACCGTGAGGGCTTCCCCGCCGAGGCAATCTCCGTGGGTCACATGGCGAAGGCTTACAGAGCCTGTGGACAGGCTGCTTCCGCCCTCCATGCCATGGCGCTTCTGTAGGTCCACCAGGCGCTCATGGACATGTGTTCCGGACGCACTGACGCCTCCGCACACTCACTCTGCCCTTCAACGGAAGCAGGTACGTGTTGCACCACACACTCAGACCCCACTCCCGGCCGCTATGCTGTCCGAGTCGGGTCCCTGCATTCTGCCGCGCTGCCCCACCCCGGGTACGTCTGTGGTGCCATTGGTTCCTCTTGTGCGGTGTCTGGGAGCCTGGCTAGCGCTTCCCAGCCCGTCTCGCTGGCTCATCCGTACTGTCAGACTCGGCTATGCGATTCAGTTCGCCCGGCGTCCCCCTGTGTTCCCCCTACTGGCGATCAAGCCGGTCCCTCCAGCCGATATGAAGACTTCTTCAGCCCGTACTTCATTGAACCCAAGAAAGGCGGTGGGTTACGGCCATTCAGGACTTGCGTGTCCTGAACCGGTCCCTTCACAGGCTGCCGTTCAAGATGCTTACACAGAAACGCATTTTCAAATGCATCCGTCCCCAAGATTGGTTTGCAGTGATCGACCTGAAGGACTGGTAGGGTACTCAAACCTGCCTCATCCCGTCCAGGAACCACACTTGGAGGTTCCAAAGATCGGGACGAGGGTGCCATAGGGTGCCCCGTCCCTGAGAAAGGAGCTCCTTCCTCAGAGGAATTGGCCAGGGAGGTGCTGTCGCGAGGAGTACGAGTTCGGAGAACCAGGTCCGGGTGGGCCAGTGCAGCGCAACCAGAATGACCTGCTCCTTGTCCCCCCTGACCTTGTGCAGGGACAGCGCAAGAAGGCTCACTGGGGGAAAAGCAAATTTGCGGCCCCGCGGCCAGCTGTGCGCCCGTGCCCTTGATCAGGGAATAATACAGGGCGCAATGGGTCGAGTCCTGAGAGGCAAACAGATCTATCTGTGCGTCCCCGAACTGGTCCCAAATCAGCTGAACCGACTGGGGATGGAGTCGCCATTCTCCAGGGAGGGGCTGAGGCCGTGAGAGCTCGTTGGCTGCACAGTTCAGGGCTCTGGGAATACAAATGGCTCGAAGCGACCTCAGATGCTTCTGACTCCATATGAGGAGTTGGCGGGCGAGTTGTGACATACGGCGGGAGCGTAGACCACCTTGATGGTTGATGTACGCCACAGTGGCGGTATTGTCTGATCGGACTAGTACGTGTTGACCCTTGAGCAACGCCCGGAAGCGGTGCAGAGCAAGACGTACTGCCAGCAACTCGAGGCAATTGACGTGCCATAGGCGCTGCGGTCCTGTCTAGGAGCCCGCGGCAGCTTGTCCATTGCACATGGCGCCCCAACCCGTGGTGGAGGCATCTGTTGAGACAACAACATGCCGGGAGGCTCATTCCAGGGGCACTCCAGCCCGTAGGAAAACTGAGGGTTAACCAAGAGGTTAACCACTCCAGCAAAACTGAGATTTAACCACGAGGAGAAGGTCTGACGGCAGGTCGAAGTATCTGGTACTCGGAGGGTGCCGTGTTGCCATGCTCACCTCGGGACTCGGTCGCGAAGCCAGAGCTGAAGCGGTCTCATATGAAGCAATCCGAGCGGCGTTGCCGCGGCTGCAGATGCTATATGCCCCATGAGCCTCTGAAATAGTTTCAGTGGAACCGCACTCTTGCCCTTGAATTGTCACAGGCAAGTCAGCAGTGACTGCGCGCGCTCGCTCGTAAGCTGCGCGGACATGGCGACCGAGTCGATTTCCATACCAAGAAAAGAGATCCTCTGCACGGTTTTCTCTTCTCCCAGTTGACCCGAAGGCTCAGACGAGCTAGGTGCCGGAGCACTAGCTCCCTGTGTTCGCAAACCTGGTCTCGAGGGCGAGCTAGGATCAGCCAGTCGTCGAGATAGTTCAGGATGTGAACCCCGTGTTCCCGTAGGGGAACAAGGGCTGCCTCGACGACCTTCGTAAAGACGCGAGGAGACAGGGCTAGCCCGAACGAGAGAACCGCGTACTGGTATGCCTGCCCCTCGAAAGCAAACCGCAGGGACGTTCTGTGTCGAGGGAGAATGGAGACATGGAAGTAGGCGTCCTTCAGGTCGATCGCTGCAAACCAATCCTGGGGCTGCACACACTCGAAGATGCGTTTGGCCATGAGCATTTTGAACGGCAGTCTGTGAAGGGAGCGGTTCAGAATGCGCAGGTTCAGGATTGGCCTTAACCCACCGGATTTCTTCGGGACAATGAAGTAGGGGCTGTAGAACCCGGACCTCATTTTGGCTGGAGGGACAAGTCTCGATCGCACCATTCGCCAGTAGGGCAGCAACCTCTGCTCTCATGATCGGGGCATTGCCACCGACCATAGTAAAGCAGACTCCCCTGAAGCGGGGAGGAGACCGTGCGAACTGAATCGCATAGCCGAGCCTGATGGTTCGTGCGACCCAGTGGGACAGGTTGGGAAGCTCTAGCTAGGCTCCCAAGGACTGTGCCAGCGGGGTCACGCGAATCACAGACGTCCCCTAAGTGGTGCAGCAAAGCGGAGTGACTGGCCTGGACGTGGACGGCATAGCGGCCCGGTGTGGGGGCACGGTCATAAACCGCACCTTGACAGAGGAGGCCAGGGAAGGACCAGCGTTCCGCAGGGGCCTGCTCTGCCAGAGGTCTGGCAAAAGAGGGGGATGAGAGTGGTACGGCCCGGGGGCGGCACACACTGTCATCCGAAAGCTCTGGGGTAGAGGGTGACGAGAGTGACGAGGCTCGTAAGCGGCGTACACTGCCATCCGCGCCCTCTGGGGGCTCAGAGATGGGATGCAGCTCTTTGGAGAAGAGATTCTCCCCCGGCCCTCCACCGTGCAACCGGTCAGCAGGCAGGCTGCGGGGCTGGTACAGGCAGGGGCGCCTTCCTGCGACCACCTCCACGACACGGCCCGGTGCTGCTGGGGCCGGGCAGGAGGGCACATTCGGCTGCAAGCGGACTGAGGCGTCTGAGCCGGGGGCTGGGTGGCAGCAGCTGGCCCCGGGGTCAGAACATGTTTTGTAACCTCAGTCTGCTTCTGGGCGGCCGAGAACTGTTGGGCAGAGTCCTCGACCACGCCGCCGAAGAGGCCAGCCTGGGATATGGGGGAGTTGAGGAAGCGGATATCAACCAGGTTAAGCCAGAGATGTCTGACCATGCACATGGACATCACCTGACCCAGGGAGCATGTGGTCACCTTCGTCGCTCATAGAGCAAGGTCTGTGACGGCAGGCAGCTCTTGGATGAGCCCTGAATCAGCCCTACCCTTGTGCATGTCATTGAGCACCCAGAAGGATGGCAATAACATGCAGTGAGGCGGCAGCCTGCCCCTCAGCTCTATAGGTCCTTGCCACCGGAGTAGACCTACAGGCATTGGAGGGGTACTTAGGGTCGCCATGCCAGGTGGAGGCGCTGTGGGGACACAGATGTGTTGCCACAGAACACTCCATGGGGGGAACCCCAGTGTACCCTCGGCCGCGGCCTCTGCGAGGGCAGAGAAGGCGGAGGAGGCCACTGAGCAGTCGCAGAAAGTCAAAGGAGACTCCCACGATCTCATGACCTCTTCATGCACGTCCAGGTAAAAAGGATTTGGGTTCACCTCCCCCAAAACCAATCATCAGCCTTAAGTGCTCGGGACATGGCAGATGGTTCCACACAAGCCCGATACTTGCGGCGACCCGGGAAAGCATAGCTGTCAACTCTGGATCAGACTCGTTATGCTAGCGCACCTGAGGATGGCAGCACAGATGAGCCATCATCTCCAGAGGACTCCAGCTCACCTTGTGATGCGGCGATATGCATGATTTCATCAGCCAGGGGACCGAATGAGATCGCGGGCCCGCCGGCTCGGGTCGGCGAACTCATTCGGAACCGTGCGGGTTGCAATGTGAAAGATGGGGTGTGGACCGAGGATATTTCGTCAGTTTAGTTCCAGACCTGCCGTCTTAGGTCACCCTGGCCACCAGCCGAAGTATTATCTCACGTGGAGAAAATAGATCGGGGTGTGGAGGAGGGGACTCTCACTCTATTGAGCTCATCGAGTCTCAACCGTTACATTGCGATGGTCATGTTCCCGCAGGGAGAACGTGATGCATCCAAGAACGCTGTCTGAACGTGATCGAAGCCCAAACACGTCAAAACAGCGCTCGTGCCCATCAGCTGAATACCTATCATCTATCAGAAAACCACACTCAGAAATACACGGGCAGATCGTCTTTAGAAAGACGTGCCGCGTGCACGCTCTTTTTGTGAGAGAAAAGCTTGCAGCAGTGCTGAAGCGCCTAGGAAGAAACACACACGCTGTTCAGTTCAGCAGGCAGGAATGTGAAACTCGCTGGAACTCGCCATCACACCAACATCGACTGGAAGCTGCTCGTCTAGAAGATTCTCGAAGATAGTCAGAGAATAGACTGCAGGAGTGAAGAGAACTTCTTGGCTCCGAAGCGAAAACATATCTGCATATTGCGGGCGTTCTCTTTTTATACCCACGCGGTGGGGCGGAGTTACGCCATGCAAATACCGCAGACCCATGGCATTTCCTTGCCATTGGCTCGTTTTATTTCTTTCGAAGATGAGAGGCTTCTAAGCAAACCCCATTCGTCGTCATCCGACGTAACTCGGAGTGACAACGAAAGGGAACTGAGAGCTCTTTAATTATAATAATGATAGAAGAGAGAGAATACAGGACAGTCTCTGACTCCATATGTGACATATGAAACACTTCTATAAAGACACAACAATATTACTAATAACTCTCTTCTGATTCCCATGCAAGCTCTGGTTAATATTTAATTAGGGCTTTCAATCGATTACAAATTTTAATCTAATTAATTACATACTCTGTGATTAATTAATCTAAATTAATCGCATACATTTGAAGTGAAAGTATTTTACATATTTCAATTCAAACGAATCAGTGAATAATCAGCATTAGTGACATTTAAAGTTCAAAAACTCTTTTATCATTATTTTCACTGTTCAAATAATCGCCATAACAATCAACAATATGACATAATAATAATATGCTGAGGAAATAAATTTAAAAAAATATTTGTTTCACTGTACAAGGCATCTCAGGCCACAGTTATAACCTAGGGGACATAATGAATAAATGAACACTGCCCTTAATGTCAACACTATTTCTCTTGTATGTGCCATGAAAAGGCAAGAGACCAAAAGTTTAACATAGTGCAATATCAATTCCAGGGCAATTTTGAGTAATTGAACATAAACCTTCAATAAAAGAAATCAGCCCCTTTTACCGCATTTCACACAAAAAAATCAACAAAGCAACAATTTTAAATTTGTAGACATATCTGCCTCACTTCTACTTCTCATTCAGCCAGTCAATGTTACCACGCACACACACACACTCGCGCACTTGTTTCACACACGCTTTCTCTCAGACACACACACACTCACTTACTCACTCACGCACAGGCACGCAGATTTGCTAAGTTAGCGCTTCAGTGTTTGCTTGAGTGTGGTTTAAGTTTGAAGATGACGTTGACCGCTTGAGTTGGCGGGACGTGCTACTTCGTACCTCTGGATTAACATTAACTCCTGGATGCTTTGCATTGATGTGGTACTTTAGAGTTGACGAACTCCGGTGATATGCAAATTCCTTGCGGCAGACGACTTTATTTTTATCAATACTTCCATCAAGCCGTTTTTTTATAAGTAAATGTTCCAATCAATGATCCAGGCAGCGCGTTCTCGTCTCCCTCCTTTATTTTACAGTCGAATGGGGGCTATATCGACTCCGGGTCAAAGGTCAATAAGGAATGGATTAATCTGTGTTAATTTCGATTAATTAATCTGAGAAAAAATAACGCGTTAAAAAAAATAGCGCAGATTAATCCATAATCCGTTATTTTGACAGCCCTATATTTAATATAAACTTAGATCTCTTCTAATATACTTTCTGCAATTTAAATCAAGTGTTTTTAGGGATAGTTCACCCGAAACTGTCCACTGACTTCTAATGTATGGACAATAAATCTCACAATATTGTCTTTTATGTTCCACAGAAGAAAGAAAGTTATTCAGCTTTTGATCGACATGAGAGCATATGTACATCTTCACATTTCATTTTCAATGCATGCAATACATTTACATTTAATCATTTAGCAGACGCTTTAATCCAAAGAGATTTACAAACGAGGAGAAACATAGAAGTTAAACTAACACTAATCCAGTGCTGTGAATAATAGTCACTAAGTCACCTTTATTTATATAGCGGTTTTACAATACAGATTGTTGACAAGCAGCTTTACAGAGATAACAGGAAAATAATGTAATAATAGTGTTAAATATAAAATTAAATATCCCCAACTAAGCAAGCCAAAAGCAAATGGTGATAAAGGTGAAGAAAAGCTATGAATATAATAGCATTGAGTGGACTATCTTTGTAACAGTGTGAATAGTAGTTATTAGGTAAAAAGAGTATAATGTCCATGCATTAGGAACACAAGCAAGACTACGAGCTGAAACTACTTGATGTTGTTGATCTGTCAGTCTATCGGGGGAATGAAGTGAGAATAAACCGTGCTTTATACACCCCTCCTCTCCATCGTATGATAAAGTCCTGCTGATCCAGAACGCCAGCAGAAGCATCAACACTACATCAACACATCTTTAATAAAACTCTGTTCACCGCATGTGTTTATGGGCCGCAAACAGAGCAATTGAGTTTAGAGTTTGATGAAGCAAGAGTTGTCTCTAATAAAGCTAAACGCCACAGAAAGGAAGGGTGTGTGAGTGAACAGAATGGCATTGACTTCATGTATGGAGTGCAGATGTTTACACTGAAGTGCAGGGGGTCCGTGAATGAGACGCAGGCTTTAGCACTGAAACACAGCAGGCAAACGCTGCACTACTGTCTCGAGAGTGTTCGTCCCGGCTGTGTGTCGAATCCTGATGTGTGTCAGTTCTACAACAGCAGTGAACAGACTTCATTAACCCTCCGACATCAGGCCTGATGAACATGTACAGGACACAGTCAGCCAGCGGGTTCAGGAACAGGAGATATTCAGACAAATGCCATAATATAGAGAGCAATGCCCTGCTGTTGGACCAGTAAGTGAAAGCTCTATAACCTCTATAATCTCTAATAAAGGTCAGGATTATGTAGGGGAGAATGAGGAAAGTGTAAGTCAGAAGCACCAGGAACAAACTGCCCAAAATCTTTTTGCGCTTTACAGAAGTAAGAGATATTGCGCGTGAAAGACCGCGACAAGTGCCAATAAAACACAGAATGATTATCGGGTAGGGGATTAAACAGGCAATCGATCGAGACAGAGGTGTAAACAGAGAATAGGAGTTAAAGTCTGCAAAGATCAGAGGAACAAACCAGACGATCACAGAAATAACACAGCAGACTTTCAGTGAATGATGAGTTCTGTACCAGATAGGATGAGAAACCAGAAGATATCGTTCAAGAGCAACACATGCCATAAAATACAGACCCGCAATCAAACTATAATCATATGCCATCTCTGCATCCACTGACCATGTGAATGTCTCTGTTAATTTACTAATGATCTGAATGAGATCTGACAGAATCAAATGAATAACAAACACTGGAGTGGAGCGCTGAGATTTGATAAGAGCACACAACGCAAACAGAGTTACGATCATGATTACAATCTCAACGGCTGAAATGATCCTGATTATTATTGGGTGTGCAGAATAAAGTTTCCAGAGAAATTCCCACATCTGACGACTCGATTCATCTTCATAATCTCCTCCACTTGATCCGCTGATATCATAACCTCCTCCACTTGATCCGTTGATGCTGGCGTTTAGTTCTGCCATTGTTTCATGAAATCTTCACAGGCACTAAATAACAAACCAGTCATTAGTTTAAAGAACATGCATTCATTTACTATTGTAATCATATATTAAAAACATTAGATATTAATATATGACGTGTTTTCTGTGATTGTTGAAATGCAGTTTCCTCAGTTTGCTTCACATGTTCTTTAGAGGAGTGTGTGTAATGTTAGAAAGCTTGAAATACGTGAAATGTAAGATTAAAGTCTGTAAATCCTCCATTTGAACAATATCACAGAAGCAAGAATGCTGTTGTTCTGCATATTCAGTCCAGCACAGCTGCAAGTGTACAATGGTTTATTAAAGTAGGAATAAATGTTGAAGAACTTACGTTACTGACAGGATTGTGTGTTTGGTCTGCAGGTCAAAGCAGAAGTGTGTGGAATAACACACAGACTGACAGATGTTTCACAAGTTTCCACTGCCGTGTTTAAAGAGCTCTTCATTCACTGCACACACTGGAGAAACACACATCTTAAAGCTTGTTAATCTAATGGAGGAAAGGCCGGAGATTACACACACACTATTTGATCCAACGTGTGAAACTGCAATTACCTTAAACACACAATTCACTAACAAATAAACTTATAAACTCAACTTTATATCTGATGCTTTCATTTTTAAAGTTCACTCAGAGTTTATAACTCTTTCCCCGCAAGTGTTTTTACAAAATTAAAAATAAAAGCCAGCATTTTTGATAATTTTCACAAAAGTTTCAAGTGTAAGTGGAGCAGGAGCAACTGAAGGGCGAGTGATGACAGAGTTTAGAGGGTTTTGGAAGATTTCTATTACATTAACGTTACTTGTGTCTGTGCCAGCGTTTTCATCAATTTCACAAAAGTTTCATCACAGGATATTCTGTTGTATGAATATCTGAACATGTAATAAAAGAAAGAACTGACACTCTGCTTTTAAACAACAACAAACCCCAGTTTTTTAAGTGTAACAGCTGGTGTTTTTCAGTTCAGTTACACTCAGTCTGACCAATCAGAGCCGAGCTTCTCGAGTGGAAGTGGAGCAGACGCAGAGATGCAGATTCGGCCCAGAAGTCACTGCTGAGGTTTAGTTGCTGTTTGCACACATTCGTCTGTCTTAAACAACTATAACACTCGTGTCCAGCTTGATGAGGATATAGCCAAAGCTTTGAAAGGTAAACGGACTCCGTCACTGCCACAGCATTTCACTGATCCTTCATGTATTATTATGTATTGTGTTCAAGAGATTATATTTGCTGCTGTGCTTTTTAATGAACTCTAGGTCTTTATTTTGCAATGTACAACACAAGATAGTATATTAAAGTGTTCTTCATTTCAAAGTGCGTGTCTTAACATTTATAGTTCATTATTTTTGCACTTTTAATATTCTGAATAAAACAGCTTTATAATAAACTATTACTGTAATGCTAATATATTTATAATGAGCTGAAATGCTATTGAAATGTTCTTCAAGTACATTAAAATGAAGCTTCAAATATATTCTAACTGTAGTTTAAGAAATATGAAAGTATATTTTAAATGAACTGTAAAGAAATACACTTAAATGCACTAAATGTACTTGAAGTTGTTCCATTTTAGCACTATTTAATATATTAAAATATATTGCAAATAGTGTAAGGCGAGACACTACAGGTGAATAGGCTAAAGATTGTAACTCACAGATATCGCCATGAAACTTTACCAGTTGATTACTGACACGAATAGGAGAAAAAAAAAGAGTTTTCTGTAATTTTATGTTTAAATATGCTAATCAGGCTATATCTAATTAAATATGTGCTAATTTGCATATATTTTGAAGTGACGAATCTGACCATTGAAAAAAACAAGGTTCAAAATGATTTTAGCATATTGTTGCTATATTCAATGAAAAGACATTACCAGAGGGGATTATGAATATCTCCTTTTGTTGCCCTGTAAATCAGAAAATACTGCCAATAGCCTTAAACAATTGATTTCCGCCCCATTTTTAGGCATAAAATGTCATATAAATCAGGCCAAGAATGACATATCAACAAATCCCTCAGGACAAACCTTCACAATATAGTTATGAACACGAGTGTACAGTTTGGTGTGTGTAGGAGCTTCAGAAGTGGAAAATCCTCACTCGAGTGTGAGAAAAAACTCATTTTGAGGAAAAGGCTTTTAAAGATTTTTATGGCAAAATTCCACTAATTTCTATTGAAAGCCATGAATTACAGACAAAATATGCTTTAGGTCCAAGTAAAATCCATGCATCACACTGTTTAACATCCAAAACTCCTCATTGCTTCATCCGTCACGGATCATCCTAAACAACACATCACCACATCACCAGTCCATCACAGGGGAAGATGACCTGAGCGACTCACACACACTTCAGGATCCACTATTACACATGTGTGCAGGATTATACAGTTATTATATTATACAAAGACTGAAATGTGTTGTGTAATGTCATTGTTTGGTATATATAGTGTGTAAAGTATAGTATATATGTGATGTACACTCACCGGCCACTTTATTAGGTACACCTGTCCAACTGCTCGTTAACACTTAATTTCTAAGCAGCCAATCACATGGCGGCAACTCAGTGCATTTAGGCATGTAGACATGGTCAAGACAATCTCCTGCAGTTCAAACCGAGCATCAGTATGGGGAAGAAAGTTGATTTGAGTGACTTTGAACGTGGCATGATTGTTGGTGCCAGAAGGGCTGGTCTGAGTATTTCAGAAACTGCTAATCTACTGGGATTTTCACACACAACCATCTCTAGGGTTTACAGAGAATGGTCCGAAAAAGAAAAAACATCCAGTGAGCGGCAGTTCTGTGGGCGGAAATGCCTTGTTGATGCCAGAGGTCAGAGGAGAATGGCCAGACTGGTTCAAGCTGATAGAAGGGCAACAGTGACTGAAATAACCACTCGTTACAACCGAGGTATGCAGCAAAGCATTTGTGAAGCCACAAAACGCACAACCTTGAGGCGGATGGGCTACAACAGCAGAAGACTCCACCGGGTACCACTCATCTCCACTACAAATAGGAAAAAGAGGCTACAATTTGCAAGAGCTCACCAAAATTGAACAGTTGAAGACTGGAAAAATGTTGCCTGGTCTGATGAGTCTCGATTTCTGTTGAGACATTCAGATGTTAGAGTCAGAATTTGGCGTAAACAGAATGAGAACATGGAACCATCATGCCTTGTTACCACTGTGCAGGCTGGTGGTGGTGGTGTAATGGTGTGGGGGATGTTTTCCTGGCACACTTTAGGCCCCTTAGTACCAATTGGGCATCGTTTAAATGCCACGGCCTACCTGAGCATTGTTTCTGACCATGTCCATCCCTTTATGGCCACCATGTACCCATCCTCTGATGGCTACTTCCACCATGTCACAAAGCTCTAATCATTTCAAATTGGTTTCTTGAACATGACAATGAGTTCACTGTACTAAAATGGCCTCCACAGTCACCAGATCTCAACCCAATAGAGCATCTTTGGGATGTGGTGGAACGGGAGATTCGCATCATGGATGTGCAGCCAACAAATCTGCGGCAACTGTGTGATGCCATCATGTCAATATGGACCAAACTCCCTGAGGAATGCTTCCAGCACCTTGTTGAATCTATGCCACGAAGAATTGAGGCAGTTCTGAAGGCAAAAGGGGGTCCAACCCGTTACTAGCATGGGGTACCTAATAAAGTGGCCGGTGAGTGTATATATATATAATGTCAGAGCGCGTCACGTGACGATTCTGGACGAATCACGTTGTCAGAGATTGGAATCAGCCAATGAGAATGCGCATTTCGAGTTAAATCGCCCATTGTACTTGATGATTGGTTGCTGATAAACAGGAAATGCCCATATTTGGATGCGACAGCATTGCACAGGAGAGAGAGAGCTTTCTAGCGGTGTGTGTGATGACGGTGCAGACAGCGATCGCGGAGCAGCGGAGGATTTACAACGACAACTTTTGATGAATTAGGCGAAATCTGCACACGCAAACAGACAAAGTGTAGTAAAATAAAGACCTAAATGTGTATTTGGGACTTTTTTTCAGCACAAGTCTGAAAGAAGACATGTTACTGAAGACAAATATCCCAAAATCTCTAAATTGACCAGTGAAAAAAACACGATGTTTTTGCCTGCCGTGTCTCGCCTTAACATTGATCTGAAGCATATCTTGAAAAGTTGTTTTACAATAATACATTTAATACGCACTTAATACAGTATAATTTAAATATATTAAGTATGTCCAAAAAAAGCCCAATTTAAATGCATTTCCTCTTCACCTGGGAAGACAGATGATGAAGTTTATGATCATCATCAAATGAATATCAAGAACCTGAAATGGAAACTGGATCCGGCAGAACCTTAAGAAAACTTTCAAACCTGCTTTAAACAATTCCACCTTAATTTCTTTAGTTTCTTCTCCACATAATCAAGCACATTAGCGAGTCAGCAAGCTGAACAACATGTGCTAACGTCTGAGTAAAGGCAGAAACACAAGGACACAATAATTCCCACATGAGACGACATGATCTTACCGGGACTCAGCCTGAAGACTGAAGACGCTGCTCATCAGGAGATGATGGTGTTTATGAGCTGCTCTGCAATCTTTTATCTTTTATAGCCTGAATTAACTCCAGAAACACCAAACAAAGATGCATTAAACATCATTAACAGTTAATGCACACGCAACCGCATCAGCAATCAGCAAACCACACTACACAATATACAACCATTTACAAAAGCACAAGTGTTATAGGGAGGAGAATGAGAATAGCCATTAATACAGTGATATAATACTCAGATTGTGTCATACTGTAAGTTTATCACATTATGATTATGCAGTCCGGGCTAAATAAAGACAAAATCTTATAGCAACTTTTTCTACTGAAAACAAAATCGCTACATGTTTATTTGCAGTTTCATTCCAAGTCAAGCCAAGTATAAATGTATATCTATAACACATTTAAAAGCAACAGAGTTGCACCAAAGTGCTGTACAATAAAACATTGAGCATAGAAACAGAAAGCATAAAAAGAAACCATGCAGCGCATACAAAATGTAAACACATTAAACAAAATACAATAATAATAAAATAAATAAAAAAGACACTGATGTTTGTGAATGAATCTGTCAGTAAACGTTGAGTTCCCTTTCAAGGGAACTCGAGCTGCGTTTGAGACGCGGTGGGAACGCTCTGCGTGATTGCGTCGTGAAGCACGTGTAAAATCAGTCCAATGGAAGCCCGATACGTCATGGGTGACGTCATAGACCAGGAAACTATAAAGCACCCCTGAAATCAGACCGCGCCAGCTTCTGTTGTCTTCAGCAAGCGCTCTCTGTGATTCTGTCCTTGTCTATTTATTGTTGTTTGTCAAGCCCAATATATATCACTATCTATCATTATGGCGAGCAAGCAAGGTTATACACGTTGTGTTGTTCCCTGCCCTCGTTACATCACGGGTGGGGACACACATCAGCGTTTTGTTGCTGTTTGGGAGTGGAGCATGCAACAGTCATTTCTCGAGGGATCTGACTGTGCATTGCGAGAAGCTGTCCGTGAGGACGCTCCGCTCCCGCCGGGCGTTCTTCGAGGAGGACGTTTCGGTTCGCGTTCCCCGCGCGGGTCTCTCTGTTGCCGAGGCTCGGAGACGGCTCGCATTTCGGGGTTCGCAAACGGATCTGACAGCTGGGGTTGGGACGGGCTCTGCCCTTTCTCAGCTTTCACATGCCAGATCTAGTGTGCTGCGATTTCCAGTTGTCACGGCCGGCTCTAAGCCGCGATAAATGAGGGAGGCAACGAGAACAAAAGCCAGTCAAAGAGATTTTATTCACAATAAAGAATAAGCTACGTAATTAACACAAACACAATAAACACGTTCCAATAACACAGGCCTGTAAACATTACTTCCCAAACTAAAACTAATACATAAAGCAAACAAATAAAACAACAACCCAAACTAACAGAAAACCAGAGGGTAACCGAAGCCACCTCAAGTCAGAGAACCATTACCTTTTATAACCCTCTGCAGGTGTTTCACATTAATTACCTCAGTAGGACGGCCTAGAGGCACGTCACAGGCAGGGTGCCGAGGAATTGGTATCGTTAGTGTTTTGTTTAAAAAGAAAGAGAACAAAACAAATATAAATCTTAAAGAGGCAGATGTTTGAGTTTTCAATGAATAAATAAGTCAGCTCAACTCTGCTGAATAAAGAGTTTTATCTAGTGCTGTTGCCAGTTAAATATATTTTTTAATATATTTAAAATATTAAAAATAAGTATCATAGTATTAAGTATCATAGTATGTCAGTGCCTCGGGTTAAAGAGACGCTTGCGAGCATTCTCTCTCCCGAGTCGGCGTCATCGTTAATAACCCCGACGTTACCCACCAGCCATCTTAAATAATTAATGAATTTTTATTAGGCAGAGCTGGTGGGTAAAGTATATAAGGACATGGATGAATGTGAGGGGCGACTCTCTGAGGAGGGTCGCAGCGCTGCCAGTTCGGTTGTTTCCTCTGGTGGCCACAGCGTGATATATATGTGTATATATATATATATATATATATAAGTTTTTCTGATATAAAGATAAAGGAAAATAAACATATAATTATGTCTGTTCTTCTGGACGCTCCGCTTTCAAGAAAGCTAAGAAATAAACCATTCAGCGGCATTCCAGAGGTTTCTTCCTCACCAATCTAATGTTCCTGAGACGGCTGGGCGGGAGCAGTCTCGGCCTATTAAGCTCCTCTCAGCACAAAGTGCAAAACAGAGCGTCGCCATTCGGGCTCCTCCGCAATTGAGGGGTACCTGGGTGGCGGTCGCAGTCTAGCCAGTTAGAGACATGCAAGATCTGAGGACTGTTTTATCTCTAAAATAGCTTGGACAAAGAAGAAGCCCTGACGCCGAGGCGATCAGGCTTCTAAGGGTGGTCCCCTCTGGGGTAGGGACGGTTTTGAGAAATCGTTTCTCCTCAGCGCCCTTTGGGGTGCGACTCTCTGAGGAGGGTCCCAGCACTGCCAGTTCGGTTTCCCTGCCGGTTCGCTGTTTCAGGGCACCAAGGTGTCCGTGTCCCCAAACGAGCCTTCAAATAAGAAAAAAAGAAGAGCAGTCAGTTCGGTTTCCCTGCCGGTTCGCCGTTTCAGGGCGCCGAAGTGCCTGCTTTTTCCAACGATCCTCCGAGGAGGGTCATAGGAACTAAGCTAGTTAGAGGTAGGCAAGATCTGAGGACTGTCATCATCTCTAATAAAGCTTAGACAAGAAGTCCTGTCGCAAAAAACGAGGCTATCAGGCTTCTGAGGGCTCCTCCGGGGCAGGGACGGTTTTGAGAAATCGCTTCTCCTCGGCGACCTCCGGGGTGCGACTCTCTGAGGAGGGTCGCAGCGCTGCCAGTTCGGTTGTTCCCTGCCGGTTCGCCGTTCAGGGCACCGAGGTGTCAGCGTCCCCATACGATCCTCCGAGGGGGATCGTAGAACGGTCAGTTCGGTTGTTCCCTGCCGGTTCGCCGCTTCAGGGCACCGTAGTGACTGTTCAACCAAGGGACGGTTTTGAGAAATCGTTTTTCCTCTGCGCCCTCTGGGGTGCGACTCTCTGAGGAGGGTCGCAGCGCTGCCAGTTTGGTTGTTCCCTGCCGGTTCGCCGTTCAGGGCGCCGAGGTGTCAGCGTCCCCATACAATCCTCCGAGGGGGATCGTAGAACGGTCAGTTCGGTTGTTCCCTGCCGGTTCGCCGCTTCAGGGCACCGTAGTGACTGTTCAACCAAGGGGCGGTTTTGAGAAATCGTTTTTCCTCTGCGCCCTCTGGGGTGCGACTCTCTGAGGAGGGTTGCAGCGCTGCCAGTTCGGTTGTTCCCTGCCGGTTCGCCGTTCAGGGCACCGAGGTGTCAGCGCCCCCATGCGATCCTCCGAGGAGGGTCGTAGAATGGTCAGTTCGGTTTTCCCTGCCGGTTCGCCGCTTCAGGGCGCCGTAGTGACTGTTCAACCAAATCCAGAGGCCAGTCTTGAGAGACTGGTTCTCCTAGTAGAATTTCTGGCAGCGTGGAAACTACTGCTACATATTTCTCAGTGGGTCCTGCACATTATAGAGAGGGTTTTAGAATTGAGTTTGGTTCTCGTTCGCCCAGATTTCTAGGGGTCCTCCTCTCTTGGTGGACCCCGAGCAGGCTTTGGTTATGGAGCAGGAAGTTCTGACACTTCTGCAAAAGGAGCTGTAGAAGGGGTTCCTCCTCCCAGCAGACAGCCATTACTTCATTGTTTCCGAAAGAGGATGAGGGAGGTTCCCGAGGTTTGCTTTCGGGGGCGAAGCATACCATTATCGGGTTCTCCCATTCGGCCTAGGTCATTACCCCACACCTTTACAGTATGCGTGGATGCAGCTCTGGCTCCTCTGAGACTCCAGGGCATTCGCGTATTATACTTCATCAATGATTGGTTGATCCTAGCTCAATTTGAGTTTATGGCAGTTCGGCATCGAGATGTCGTTCTGTCTCATTTAAGGATGTTAGGGTTGCCTCTCAACGCCAAGAAGAGTGTGCTCTTAGGACCACTTTTCTAGGTGTAGCGATTCTTACAGCCGTAATGGGGTATATCTAGGCCAGTCACTCACTGTGAAACAGTTTCAGACTGGTGGGTCTCATGCCAGCTGCGTCCAAAGTATTACTTTTGGCCTTCTGTTCATGAGACCCCTGCAGTGGTGGCTCAGGACCAAGGGGTTTTCTCCGAGGGGAAATACGTTTTCGCATGATCAAGGTCACGCTGCTATGCCTTCATGCCTCGGTCATGTGGAAGAACCTTGGTTCCTCGCCCAGGCCCAGTGTTGGGTGCTTCTTGTCGACGCATATTGCTATCGACGGATGCTTCCCTCACAAGTGGGGGCGATCATGAGTGGTTGCTTGGCGAATGGCGGACAACACACTGATGGTCTCGTATATCAGAGCAGATATCCTGTTGAGGCAGGGGCTGAGGCCCAGGGGATTGGAGACTTCACCCCGATGTGGTGGAGCTTCTTAGGGAGAACTTTGGTCAAACTAAAGTCAAGTCGACCTTTCACATCCTTTGTACAACGCATTGCTCTATATGGTTCCCCCTCACGCAGCCAGCTCTTCTTGGACTGGATGCGATGGTGCAGGTGTGGCCGAGGCTGCACCTGTACGCATTTCCCCCAATATCTTTGCTCCCGGGGGTTCTGGAGAGGGTTCGCCGTGAAGGGGCTCATCTGCTACTAGTAGCCCCATACTGGCCGACTCGAGAGTTTGGTTCTCGGACTTTGTCTCTTCTGGACGGCTCTCCCATGGAGATTCCGCTCAGGAGGGACCTGCTGTCCCAGGCAGGGGGCACGATATTTCACCCTCGACCGGAGTTGTGGAAACTGTGGGCCTGGCCTCTGAGGGGGCCAGGCTTATAGAATCCAGTCTCTCGACTGAGGTCGTTGAGACATTCTCCATTCCAGAGCTCCTTCCACGAGAAGACTGTATGCACTGAAATGGAAATTTTTCTCCACCTGGTGTGGTGAGCGTCAGTTAGATCCTGTTAACTGCCCTGTTGGTTCAGTTCTCGATTATCTGCAAGACCGTTTCTCTGCTGGATTATCTCCTTCCACTTTAAAAGTTTATGTGGCGGCTATATCGGCCTACCATACCCCTCTGGGGGGTACTTCTATTGGGAGAGATCCTCTGATTACTCGTTTTCTCCGTGGTACATTGAGGTTGAGACCTGCACTGCACTCTAGAGCACCTGCTTGGGATTTAGCCATTGTACTTGAGGGTCTGGCTTTGGCTCACTTCGAGCCTATTGAAGAGGTTTCAGAAAAATTCCTCACCTTTAAAGCATTTCTATACCCTAGACCGGGTTATATTCCTAAGGTCCCAGTTAATGTTGGGGGCCCAATTGTGCTGCAGGCCTTTTATCCTCCACCTTTTAATACCCCAGATCAGGAACAATTGAACCTGTTATGTCCAGTTCGGGCATTGGATGCCTACGTTCACAGAGCTGCCCTGTGGCGTAAGTCAGAGCAATTATTTGTATGTTTTGGGTCACTCAGGAGAGGGTGCCCTGCATCTAAACAGGTTATGAGCAAATGGATAGTCGAGGCTATTTCATTAGCTTATGAAGCGGCCGGTCAGCCTTCACCTATGGCTGTATGGGCCCATTCTACTAGGAGTATGGCGGCCTCTATGGCCTTAATTTTCGGGGGTTTCCCTTCCTGATATTTGTAATGCGGCAGGATGGTCCTCTCCGCATACATTTGTCAGGTTTTATGACCTTGACCTCTCCACTCCAGGGGCGAGGTTGCTTGCTTCTTAGTGTGCGCCAAGGACTTCACACAGAACGGGCATTTGTCACTATGGCGTAGTGGGTATGGGGTTCCCACCGCATCTCAAACGCAGCTCGAAGTTCCCTTGAAAGGGAACGTCTCAGGTTACGTATGTAACCCTGGTTTCCTGAGAGGGAACGAGACGCTGCGTTTGCCTGCCATACTTCCTGCATGCCCTGATCGACTTGCTTCAGGTTTTTTCAGAAGCTGGCGCGGTCTGATTTCAGGGGTGCTTTATAGTTTCCCGGTCTATGACGTCACCCATGACGTTTCGGGCTTCCATTGGACTGATTTTACATGTGCTTCACGACGTAATCACGCAGAGCGTTCCCACCGCGTCTCAAACGCAGCGTCTCGTTCCCTCTCAGGGAACCTGGGTTACAGGGAACCTGAGACGTTAGTTTGATTCTGCTTTAATAATGTTCCACTAATCTGAGTCAGATTCTAGTTATTGACACTTGATGTAGTGATAAATGTAAAGTATATGAACTGTATCCACACGAGAAATGGGCATTTCTGTTAAAGATTTACAAAGATTTACAAAATGTGCGTTCCAAATGTTAAATGATGTTGTGTTAAAGGTGCCATAGAATGCATTGATAGAATATTTTAATTGTTCTGATATCTACATAAAGGTCTGTGGCTTAGGTAAGGGCAAAGATCCTCCAGATGAGGTTTTACATGTTTTACATGTTCATTTATAACTCTAGGATTTGTCCCAGCATGAAATGGCTGTTATTTCCTTATTTGGAAGGGTCATGAATAATAATGTTGAGCTCTGCTCTGATTGGCTGTTCCACAGATTTGTACGCAGGAGCTGGGATGTAGGCTACACTGAAATACAAACATGCAGAATTATCATACTTCAGTTTTCAAACTAAATATTTTAACAAATTGACTAGATTCATTGTGGAATGACGATGGTTTCAACTGCAGTGGAGAAGGTGACGTTAGCTAGAAGGAGCGAGTGAGCTTCTGTAAGGAACCAAACTAGCCTAGTTAGCTCCTGAGTCATGTGTTGCTGATGAAATATAGCCATTATAACACTACCGACACAAGGGATGGACATAGATGTATCTACATTTGTATTTTGTAGATTTATATGACAACACAGGCCGGAAATAATATTAACCTCCGTGTAAATAGGTTGTCATACTATTTAGTTATCTATGCTCGCTACTTGGAGCTCGCTAGTTAGCTAAGGTTAACGTTACTGTACTAGCATCTTGCGTTCGATCTCGACATCACAGGGTAAATTATCGTTAATGTTGTTAGCTCACTAAGAAACTCTCGGTTTAAACAGAAATGGCTTTTTTGGGGTTTTCAGCGGTCTTTTGGAAACACCAGATTAACACATGAAGGAGGAAACAGTGGTGTTCGAGGCTCACGGTATGTCCGTTCAACGTACAGAACTCTCATTATTCAACTATGCCAAGATAAACACAGTTTTCCATTCTATGGCACCTTTAAGGGTTAGCTAATTTAATTTTAATTTTAATTAGGGTTAGCTAATTCATGTTCAATAATGGTGAACATTAGACTTTTTCACAGTACGGCACACTTGAAGAACGATCAAACAGCATCTTAGCTTAATGCTAATAATGACAGTAATGAACACGTTCATCCACATGTTGATAGTGAACACAAAAGAGATGTGATGCATATATTGCACATATGATGATTTAGAAGATTATAATAGCTCAAATGATGAACAATGCAGTTTTTATGCATTCTTTAAAGTGTCAGTCATGAAGGATTTAACCTGAAGCTCTTCTACTGAGTATCATAATTGATTTGGTTTCTGCCATTAGAAAACACTTCCCTATTGAGTGGATGTGGGAGATTTTTCCCTCAATGTTCAAAAGCTTTATTCCTGAAAGCTTGTTACTAAGAGATACAGTATGATTGCACATTTCCTCATTTCCCATCAGCATTAATTCATAATGAATAATGCCACAAACCAGCTCTAATATAACACGAATGTTAGCTGTTTCCTACTGAAAGTGTCTGCACAATATCTGTGATATCTGTGAGTTGTCTGCTTATGTGGACTTCACTCCTGACTAGCATGAGTTTAGTGTGTGATGTTGACACAGATTGAGCCAGACACTACAGGTGCACTGAGTATAAAAGAGCGCCTGTAGTGACGTCATCCACTCCTCTGTCTTGTAAAAGGCTCAGGCCTGCTGCCATGTTCTGTGGTACTGAGTGCACTACCACTACACACCACCAGCACAAACTCACACACATTCTGAAGAGTGTTCAGGTATTTCATTAAAACAGGAAAAATTCCTTTAAGTTGATTTTTTTCCCTGTAAAGGAAAAGACCTGTATAAAATATGTGTTTTTTATCCTTAACAAGAAAATGCTTGATAAAAGAGCTGATACCCCATGGCGCTCAGTTTTTAAACTATGCAATGATGTAAAACCTGAATGGAGAGTGTATATAAACCACCATTATTAACAAACACAGGAGATTTGCAATGGAGAATTCTTCATGGAGCCATTGTGGTCAATTCTTTTATTTCTGTTTTGGATTCTACCACCAACTCTGGATGTCCTTTATGACATAACCTGCTTTCTGGAATACCCCTGTGGAAACTCTGAGAAATGTTGTCAGTATGGTATACCAATACTGCTACCAGTAAAGAGTCCAACATGTATTTAGTGATTACTGGTGGTCAGTTTCCATGTGATCTAGCTTCTATAGAAATCACAGACGCTTTTAAATAGACTACATGTAACTCAAAACAATGACATCCCTGTAATAGCCTTGGCAACATCAAGCTGTGTTCTGACTGTGCAAGGCCCTCCTTTGTGAATACAGGACAGCTCCTGGGCAACAGTGCTCATGCGAGATCTCTTCAGCCGCAGGAAGGCCCTCTTTGAAACGGTCACTGTTCTGCGGCCAAGGGAGAGAAAGAAGGATAAACTGGACAGATTATCTCTCCCTACTTATGAGGAATGAACAGACATTATCCAAACATTAAACATGTTAGTTCAATCTTTACTTGGAAACACTGCTAATATATATAGACCACTAGGGAGTGCTAAGACCAGTGGTGTTGAAGTTCCCACTGACAGCAAGATAATTCATATGACTGATTTGTGAAACATATAACCTATTAAATCCCATCACTTTATTACTGACCCAATTACCAACAAGATGATGCTGCCAAAGCCAAAAGGTCCATAGTGCAAATATAGAATTCCTTATGAATGAACTATCAAGTAATGAATACATATGTTCATCCCTCAATTATAACACACCATTTCAATGTCACTGTCCACAGATGATGATGACTGCAGATAAAGGGCTCTCCCTAAACGAGGACATCGAAGCCCGGACACACTCCACACACTCCCTCAGTGATTTAATCATTTCTGGCAGGTCTAGATCAATGTAATAATAAGTGGGAAAACATTTGGTTAGTTAGTAAAAGTAATGATACTTAAGCTCAGTACAGGACAATAAATAACAGGTTGAAGTGTCGGACCCTCTGTCTCCGAGTCTTTATCCGAGTCCAAGTAACCTGGTTGTGAGGCATGGTCGTGGTGCGCTTGGAGTTGGGAAGTGTCTTTGCCATAAGTAACGTGAGAGCTAGCTGCGGCTACAGCTGAGGATGCAGTTGTTTCAACCGCGCTAATGTTAGCCGTTAGCTGGCAGTCCTCCTGTGCCTGTGGATCTTTACCCGGTCGACTAGATGAAGATTCGGCAGCCTTGAAATAACCAGTCAATTCTGGGATTTTCTTTAGAAGATCTATATATACATCCAGCGCTGTAGAAGGAAAGCACAGAGCATCCTTAAGGACAAACACCACCCAGCTTATCCTTTGTTTAAATGGGTGGACACGGGCTACAACCTGAGACACCGCAGGCCTGTGAGCATTAGTACCCACAAGGCCCGTCTGTTTAACAGCTTCTTTCCGGCCACTGTTAGGCTAGTGGCACAGGACATTAAGGAGGGCAAAAAGTACCCTATTCCATGTTTTTAAACATTGTAATGATTAGTATAAGAGTATTTAATTCTATTCGGAGTATTTCTTTTGTACGTGCAATATTATTATTATTTATTATAATGTGTATTTATTTAAGAAAGGTTATTTATATACAGTTTTTGTATTTTTTAAAAATGCTTTGTTGCTCTCTGCTCTACCTTAAGATGTGTATGTGTGTGTATATGTATTCTTTTTAAATCTAAAACCTGACTCTGAGAAACGCACAAGCATTCCAATGTACCTGTACTGAAACGTACCTGTGCAAATGGCAATACAACTTTGAACCTGAACCTGAACCTCCTCAGGTACTGCAGCGCCAGATGGCTGAGTCTGTTAACCTGCATCCAGAGCGTGCTGAACCAGTGGGACGCACTACAGGTAGGATGGTAACTCCACTCAGCAGATATCTACACAGTTTACCATGCTATATTTCCATTTTAACCATGTATTGCCACCCTGTATCTCTACTGTAGGCCTACTTTAACAGTCATGAAGAGGTGGAGAGGAGTGTTAAAGTGCGTGATCTGGCAAGCCATCTGCGTGATCCAATCGTGAAGACCTACTTCATGTTCCTGAGTGCTGCCCTTAAGCCTTTATCTGAATTTAACTTTGCCTCCCAGGTGGGTGTCAATGATGTTGAATGAATGAGTGAATAATAGTATATAATTAAATGTTTGTGCTTATTGCAGCATGCTTATTTCACTGTTATTTTGTTGTGACCATTGATAATAACTGCAGTCAGAGGGAGTACAAATTCACAGACTTGAAGAGGAGATGTGCAGGCTGATGAAGAGGATCCTGGGCTACCTCATACCAGCCAGGGCAATCGTGGGTGTACCTCTCAGGGAGGTGGAGTATGGAGATGGACATCAGATGGCTGATGAAGATCTCTTTATCGGAGCAGACACAAAGAAATTCATGAGAAGCGCTGAGCTCCCTGTGTCAGCCGAGAAGAAATCTTTCAGTGAGTATATTACCCAGTAGTTATATTATGATATCATCTTTTGACAGTATGAGAGTATAGGCTGTAGAAATATTACCACTAATGCATTTTTTTTCACTCTAATGCTGTTGTAGAACTGTGAGAAGCTTCTATGTGGCAGTTCTTAAAAATATGTTCTCCTCCTTTCCCCTCGACCATCCACTCCTGAGGGACCTGAAAGTGCTGGACCCGGCAGCTCGTCTTAACATAACTCCAGGGACAGGTAGATAATAGAAACAGTTTCCAATAGGCTTTATGCCCAGCTCCACTACTTACCCTAGCAACCACCCTAGCAATGGCCAGACACACCTGGATTAATCAGTTTGTCCAATAATGTAAGACAGGAAATAAAGGAGCTGGCTTAAGTTCAGCAAGTAGTGCAGCTGTGCATAAAGCCTATTGATGTTAGGCAAGGCAAGGCAAGGCAATTTTATTTGTATAGCCCATTTTTACAAAAAAATTGTCTCAAAGGGCTTTACATCGCATCATACCAACATCCTCTGGGGACAGTTCCCCATTGATAACCAAACAAATAATTGGCCCAATATACTTGATACTTGTTTAGATCTGCAATGTTCAGTCAAACACTTGTTTTACTTTACAGTGGAAAGGCCAGGGGCCCTGTTCCCTCAGTTGAGGCTGAAAGAGGATAAGATGAGAGAGGAATTCACAGACTATCAGGTGACAGAGAGTAAGCAACTCCCCCAAGAAGACAGAATCGACAGATTCCGGGGCCTGGTAGGAAAGGACATAAGGTTCAGTGAGCTGCCAAAACTTCCCCATAGCAATGCAAGTTCAGAAAGGGTGTTTAGCATGGTACGGAAGATTGTTACAGAGAATAGGATGACGTTAGACAACAGAACTGTTTGCGCTCTACTCTCATGTAAAATTAACCACTCTGGCCCAGCCCACAAACACACTCCTTCCAAAACAGTCTTAAAGAATGCAAAGTCTGCAACAAATTTGTACGATAACTCACTAAAAGAGTAAAGAAAAGTTATGTGAAATGAAAAGAAAAACTGTAAAAGAAAAGCAATATGAAATGAAAAGAATGTGTGGAATGAAAATAAAATGTAAATGTAAAGACAAGCAATGTTAAATGAACAGAAAACATGCAAATAAGCCTTTAAATAAATGCTCTTCATATATACCCTTTTGTGTTTTTATTTCGGCCATCACCTGTCTTAAAGGGGTCATATAATGCCATTTTCATACAAGTTATGGAAAGGTTACAAGGTCTAAATGAAAAGTTTGTAATATACTTTAATTAAAAAATTCTCAGGTAACACTTTATTTGAAGGGGTGTGCATAAGACTGACATGACACTGTCATAAACATGACATAACACCTGTCATGAACATGAAGGAGTCTTAATGAATGTTTATGACTGTTGTCATTAAGTGTCATTCGGTAAATTATGACACTTTTAATGCAAAGTTGACATTGTTTAAAATGTCTTGATTATGACAACTTGACATTAACAAAGACAGAAAATCGTTCTCATTTGTCAGTCGACATCATGGGCCCTATCTTGCACCCGGCGCAATTGACTTTGTACACTGACGCATGTATCATTCCTATTTTGCACCCGCGTAAAGCGGGCTTTTCCCTCCACAGACACACGGCGGTTAACTAGGAAATGAACTTGCGCTCCCTGGGCGGGTCGGCGCAGAAAGGAGGCGTGTTTCGTTCCCTAGTGCTATTCTACAGTTCCAGAAAACAATTGCGCCACTGACCAGAACAAACCTAGTCTAAAGTCAGTGGCGCGTTGCGCGTACATTCAGATGCTATTTTAAGCGCGCATGCTTGGCCATAATACAGAGTGTGAACGCGCATACACTGTAGATGATTCTCTCATCAACACAGATGCATTTTACTTTTTGCAAATGATATATTATTATAAGGAAAAATATTAAAACACGAGGGAAATCATTGTTGTTGTCACATTCACCTCCTTCATCTGTGTCTTCACTACACTTCCCAGCATTCCCGGTCGTCATCATCACCTGCACCTGCGCCTCATCATCCTCATCATGATCACCATCACCTGTGTCCCATCACCAGCATGGACTATAAAACACTCACTTTCCCTGCAGTCACTGTCTGGTCTCGTCAATTCATGGCTCACAGACTTCCTGATCACCTACCTGTTCCTTACCTGCTTTCCACCGTCAAGTCACCTGCAAGAGAGAGAAAGAGAGAAAAGGACATTAACCACAGCTAAGCTTCCTTTATGTTTCTATATCATTGGTTTCTCACCTGTTATCTCCGACTACGATCCTTCTGCACAAATAAAGCAGTAAAACTTACCATCTTGTCTGTGATCCCTGACAGTTGTGTCCATGACAATATGAAAAATAGGCATAAAGCTTACACATTTACCCTGATTATTATAAGCATGGAAGCTAATTTGGGTGGGTTTGTCCCATTTTATTTTTTATTTTTTATTTTGTCCCATTTTTTTATTTTTTATTCTAAACTGTTTTAATTATTCTTATTTGTTTTGATTATTTTAATTTCTTCTACGTAAAGCACTTTGAATTACCATTGTGTATGAAATGTGCTATATAAATACACTTGCCTTGCCTTGCCATCCCCAATGTCACTTCTCTTTCTTTTACGGCCCTGACGAGAACATCGATCTCCTCGGCTGTGAACCGATGCTGAAGCGCGTCTGGTAAATGCGCCGTTATAATAGTTTTGCGCTATGGAACAAGCGCACCTCGTTCATCATGCTCTTAAAGGGTATGTTGGATGACGCTCTGATTGGTTTGTTTCCCGTTACGCCCAAACCACACCTATGAATAATGAAGCTACTTCAGACCAACCCCTTTTAGATTTGCGTCGAGCGCAAGAGGCATTTATCCCGCCGGGAAAATAGCAACAGCGCCGGGATCCGCCCACAAAGTTACTTGCGCTTTGACACTTGCGTTTCAGATTGTTAAAATCGGCCCAATGTCTCCGTTCCCTCCATCGGGGAGCAAGGGTTGAGTCGGTAGCCAAGGTGTTTTCAGTTATTCATAAAACCCCAGATTTACACAATAATTCATTCAAATGTGCTGTTTTCTGAGCCATCTCATTCTGTATTAGACTGGCATCATGAAACATCCACTCGTCGTTGTGTAAACCTTGACAAGGAGAGTGTGTGCTGTTCTGCACATTAGAGATTCACGTTGCTCTTTAAGGTCTGCGTGCTACAGGAACACAACACAAGATCACACACTTCTGATAACCTGCTCTCACACACACACACACACACACCGTCATACACTCTCTGCCCAGGGAAACCCTCGTCGATGATGATCAAGCTCCTCTTTCCTCCGACTCACAGCACTTTTAAGGGATAGAACAGGGAGTCTTTTTAGGGCCAATTAGGGGCCCCTCAAATGCCGCCAATCTTGTGTCACTGGACAGGAACGGGGCCCAGGCAAAGTACAGTTGGTCCTCAACCAGAATAATACTTTTACCGGCGGGAAATTGCAGGTGTGTACCGCTAAGAGGCGCTACAATCACAGACTGTGAAAAGTGTTCGTTTATTCTCTCTGTTGCGTAATCTGAGCGATTGAAAGCTGGTAGCAGATGAATTCAAGTGAAACATTGTAGTTAAACGAATTCATAACCATGATACTGACATTACTGAAATTAAATTGAATAAATAATGAAAACATTTCTAAAAACATTGCAATATAAACATGTTAGGCTACATCAATGATGCTTTGCAAGAGCATAACAGACTTTATCATAACAGTGTTGAGACGCTAAGTTAGCTCTGTGGTCATCGCCTCACGGAGCCTCACGCGATCCGAGATCGAATCTCATTGTAGCCGACAGCGTTTATGTTTTACCGTTCTTGATCCTTAAATAGGTAACCGTTTATTAGCGAGTTTATTAACTGTTTATTTAGTTAAAGTCAAGCATTTTGTTTAATTATCAATGGCACATTACAACATAAATTTGCTGCATTCCTGTAGAGCCGCTGCACAGACGACACAACTGATGAAGGAAGATTAGCCGATCGCATCAGAAAATGAAAATGAAGAAGCTCGTCTTTAATCTGCTAAATTATTGTTTTGTGAATATTCACGAAATTGAGATGACAGACAGTGATACCCGGCCATAGCAACGGAAGATTTTTTTTTTTCAAAACAGATTCATACATTGAACAAATCCGAAAAAGACTGGATCAACAAGGGACAAATTATTACATATGCATTCATCAGATATTTTACGGGGTTTTTTAACGGTTTTAATTTTAAAATGACTTGGTAGTAGAGGGCCCCGTGATGAAGCTCCGCCCCCACTGTACTGAGAGTCAAGCTCCGCCCCACTGTACCGAGAGTCTAGCTCCGCCCCCACTGTACTGAGAGTCTAGCTCCGCCCCCACTGTACCGAGAGTCTAGCTCCGCCCCCACTGTGCTGAGAGTCTAGCTCCGCCCCCACTGTACTGAGAGTCTAGCTCCGCCCCTACTGTACTGAGAGTCTAGCTCCGCCCCTGACTGTACTGAGAGTCTAGCTTCTAGTTCTAGTCTTTGAGTGCGAATAGCACGTCTGGCGCGAGTGATTTCAATGTTAAGTCAATGCAAAGACGCGTTACGCGGGTAAAAAATTCCTGCGGCGCGAATGAGGCGTAGAGCCTCACCTCCAGGGCCCAGAAAACACCTCAGACCCCAGAGGGTTAATCTGATAAAACTTGGTGTGTTTTACCGAGTTTATGTGGGCGTTTACATGTCTGCATGTGTTGCTTCAGATCATTAGCGTTTGAATAGCGCGCGCTCTCCGTGGACGTGTCACATTAGCAGAATAATGAGATGCGAGAACTATAATGAGAACGGCTGACATCTCTCTCTTTTTATATAGATTACATAAACAGAGAATATTTGTTTTAGATCATTTAAAAGTACACACTTAAATGATTGTAAAGATATATTGCTCATGTCTGGGTGAATAGTATTCGCAGAGTTGTGTTTAAGTTTAAGAGATGTGCTCCAGAAAAAAATTTCACGGAGACGGAGAGGCAGAACACACACCCTGTGTATTTTCTTTATTTTACAAAAGCACAATGTTTGATTTAAGTGGACTCATAAATAAGTGGACACATAAATAAGTGGACACATAAAAAAGTAGACATTTAAGAGTTGATTTTTTCATATTTTTCATAAGTCTGTATGACCAAAAATGATGTAGTATTTTAAGTCTATTTTGCTGCTATGTGAAAAAAATCGAGACAATCGCGCCGGCACGAGAGCCGACCCCAGAGGGTTAACCGGAGATCTCTATAAGCCTACCCTTGTGAAAAAAAATGTCCTAAAGTGTACTTATTACTAGGGTTGTAAGGGTATGAGATTTTCACGGTATGATTATCGTTTCAGAACATTTCACGGTATACAGTATTAAACGATCATTATTATAATCATCAGCTACAATGACCCTTAAATTAATGAAAACAGATTGTTTTTTTTTTTTGGTTGAACCTATGGATTATTATAACATTATAACATTTATTTTTAATGAAAAAAACAAACTTATGGAAGTATGAGTATACCTTTTTTAAAAATAAGAAAGAAAAATATAGCTTCACATCCCCCATTTGAACAAAATGAGGAATAAGTTATGGGTAAAAGTGCAATAAGTAAAAGTGCTGGGCCATGTTTGTTAATATTTTCATAGCAGCATGCATTTCTTTGCTTTTTTTCAGGTCAGGTTATGATAAAGAAATGCAAGCGTGTTGAGATTTTCAGGGTTCATTCTTGACCGCTGAGGTGAGAGGATTTGTCCACTCGTGCTAAACATCCTCTCCGAAGGCACCCTTGTGGCAGGGACACACAGATATTTTCTGGCCACATTTGAACACAATAGCCTCAGTTTTGCTCGCATTTGAAAATAAAAATTTGAGCACATCCAGGATTTTATGTCATTTAAACAAGCGAATAAGGTTTCTGGCATTTTGTGTCTGTGTGCTTAAAAGGCAGATAGATATGTGTACCGTCTGTATGTAAGTGAAGATTACTAAAAAATTGATCCCATGTACAGTGAGAACAGAGTAGGGGCCAAAACGGAGCCTTGTGGAACGCCACAGGTACGAGGAGCTACAGATGAAACAGAGCCTCCAATGCCAACTGAAAAGGTTCTGTCTGTAAGATAAGATTTAAACCAGCTAAGAGCACTTCCTTGGATGCCCACACACATTTCAAGGCGTGACAATTGAATTCTATGATCAACAGTGTCAAACGCTGCACTCAGATCTAAAAGCAATAACATGACAGAGTCCCCAGAATCAAGAGATAACAAAATATACTAATAGAGTAAATTAAATTTGAACAGCACTTACAAATGGAAAATCAGGATGAAGCAAGGTTGCAATTTCCTCATAGGCAAGTTCTCGTGGTAGTTGAACCCCGGGGATATTCATTTTTGTTCAGGATTTCTGCATTTATATGAAGGTAAACATAAGATCAGTGAATGGAACATATTAATGAGAACACAATGTCAATAGGTTATCTAAATGTAAATGTCTACACAATGAATTATAACAAATCAAAGTTTGAAAACACAACTCCAGTCAGTGTTATTGTCAGTAATTATCATTGTGATACTTAAATTACTGAAACTTCAAAAAAAAATCTATCTAATTTTGTATATTTATGAAACTATTTTAAGTAATGAAATATATCTATATGTTCAATTAACTACAGTAATCTTGCTTCAGTAGATTTCATTTATTGTTAATTTCCAATTTATTTTACAAAAAAATCTAGCTCAACTACAGTGGAGAAATCACTTTTACTCAGCCTTCTGATCACATATTTTTATTCAAGGATGTTCAGATATTTGTATTGGAAAACAAGAAAAAATATCTGAACGTTGAAATATCATTGAAAAAACTGAATTTGCCTGTTTCAGGAGTTACTTAATTTAATGGTGTCCAGGCTACTGTAGAAGTATGGCCAATTGTTTGCAATAATCATTATTTTACATTAAGATGAACAAGTCTTATCTTGTACTTTAAAGTTAGTTGGCAGCCGCCATCAAATTTAAAGAAGAAGAAGAAGAAGAAGAAGCATTGAGAAGACTAGAAGACGTACGTATCCAATTTTGGAAGAAAGCGGTTTGCCATGTCGGTAAGCAAAAATAAACTTTAGTTTGTATCCTAATTAAGTTTGCGTACTGTTAACCGTCGAGCCAAAGTTTCGCCTGAAATGCAATTAACAGCTTAACGATATCTAGGTTAAAACGTTTGGTCTGATAAATCACTTACAACCCTTGCACAGTAACTTGTTTGAGCAACCGAATCATTTCACTACGTCTTACTTGATAACTCTGTGTATGTGGCTAATTATCTTTGTGTCCTTCGATCTGGATTAATGGAAAGATCACATAATGTTTGTCATGTTTACAGTCAGCATCCTACGCATTTTCGGTCCAAGCCTGATGCAGACCAGTTCTGCCGGGATGGGGGGTCGAATGTCCCAAGCTGCAGTTTCACCAGTAAAGAGAAACTTAAGGCCTCATAGGCCTATTTCACAAAAATGGCCGCCGAGACCGGAAGTAGGGTAAACTCTTTTCCGGTGAAAGCGCTAGCAGTTACAGTCGGAGGACAAATGGGAAGACTAAAAGCGGTTGCTTACCTTTTTATGTTTCAACCCAAAGAAGAAACAACCCTATTGATCACTTCACAGCTTTTCGTGTTTTGCGGGTTTTCATGGAACAACCGGGGAGAAGTTAAATCACGCCAGGCGCGTGTGAAGGAGGAAGCAGATGTTGAAATGGAGTGTTGATGCCGGTTCGGGACTGATGCCCTGACAAAACATGTTTATATTGCACTTGATTGTTATCCGATTTGCACGTCATTCACGTTTTTTTTCTGTTGGCAAATTAAATTTGTTTGTAGAAGTTGTTTTCTGTAACTTGCTTTCCTTTTTACCTGGGTGCGCTTTGCGACATTTATTAAACGTATAAAATACTTTCCAAACCGTTACATATAGTCTTATAAATTCAGACATTTGTGATATAAAAAAATAAACATTATTTATAACATAAAGTTGTTTGAACACGGAGCAGTTTTTCCCGTGAGTGGGACTGGAAAACCCGGAGTGGATCCGGAGCGGAGTGATAACAGAACGCTTCTGTGCAGAGAGGAACGGGCTTTTGCTCCAGTCCAGGCTTTGATCACATCTCCCTAAGCGGGTGAACACCTCGTCCTTCCGACCCATTCGTACTAAAATTAAGACATTTATTACACTATTTGAGAAATATAAGCATATTTACGGCCTTGAAATAATGAAAAGGGTGATTTAAGACATAAGGACAGGGGGAAACCTGATATTAACGGAAGTCCGTCGTAGCGACGGATAACTTTAATACCTGTATATATTATTTAGTGTATTACTGAATATAAAATTACATTATATACATTATATATTAGTAAATATATTCTCACATTTTTACATATATGAAAATGACTCGTTTCTTTGCAAAAAGTGACTTGACATGTTTCATTCAATATATTGTAATATATTAACACCATATATTATTCTGTATGTCTTCAAATATACTGTTAAACCATTTCATATATTGATAACTCATATATAGGGAATATTTTCTTTTCATAAGGGGACCCCAGACAGTTAAATATTATTTTGTAACATGATTTTTTTTAAACGTAATATCAATCACTTCATTCAAGTTTTTAGTCTAACTTTTTTTTTTATTTGCCTTAATTTCATTATTAGACATACTAGTAACGTTAGGTCAAATTCACTGTAAAGATGTACAATTCTTAGTTTCATTCATGGTAACATGAAAAAGGAGCCATAATCTATTAGTGGAAGATTGCTGCAATCTCCTGGACTAACACTTAATAACATGATTTTTTTTAACAAAAGCCACTAGATTTCACTCATAGCCTACAATCAGACATCATTTCAATTTTTTTATTTATTGTTTTTCGATATATTAACGTTAAATGCGAGCTTAGTCATCAAGTGTCATGCCATTTAAATGAATGGAACTTTTTTAATGTAAGCAAACGTCAAGAATTTGTCCAATTTCGATCTTTTCACAACTCCCTGAAAACTATCAACAAAACGGACAACATCTGATATTCTTACTTTTGTCAGATAACGTTATATGAATGACAGAGAGAGAAAACAAGCTGTTCAAAGTCCATTTTGAGAACGAATGGCGATCGTAGCGGGCGGCGGCGCGACCAGAAGTCTTTTTGCCGTCTGTGTCTGGCGTGATTTAACCTCTCCCCGGTTGTTCCATGAAAACCCGTAAAACACGGAAAGCTGTGAAGTGATAAATAGGGTTGTTTCTTCTTTGGGTTGACATAAACACCATAAAAAGGTAAGCAACAGGACTAAACCGCTTATAGTTTCCGCATTTGTCCTCCGACTGTAACTGCTAGCGCTTTCACCGGAAAAGAGTTTACCCTACTTCCGGTCTCGGGGGCCATTTTGTGAAATAGGCCTATTGTGCTTCTGCATCAACTCCACGGTGTAGCTATGCCGTCACTCCTACGGCGTCGTGGACGTTTTATGGTTCTGCGTCAGGTTGCGTTGCATCGTGGTGCATTTCACCGCCAGAACGCTAGGGGATGTGTACTTCGCGAATCTCTTTGCTAGTTTGTTTTGGTTCCGTGCGCCGGTTCCGCTTTCGTTTCCATTACCCTTCAAATTGCGCAAATTGAAATTGCGAATTGAAAATACGCACAATGGAACCACGTCCATTTCGCAAAAACTCCCGTTTATCGCAAAAAAGATTTTACGCTCGCATGAGGAGGTTTTTCAGGCAATTCGAAAAAGGAATATTTTGCATAACTGCAATGGAAACAGGTTTTGCGCATTTACAGTCACCTGACTTAGAAGACGCGGTGTGTTTGGGGTCCGTGTCCGCAAATAATAATAATAATTATCATCATTATTATAACATTTATTAGGCTACATATGTAGAAGACGCTTTTATCCAAAAAAGGAACAAAGCAATTCGTCACATCTCATTCAAAATACAGGTTGCACAATAATAATACAGAGCTAAGATTATGACAAAGAAACACAAGCTTTTGACGCATATCCAAGTGTGTGTGGGAGTGTGAAGCGCGGACTTAATGACAGGGAGGCGCGGGCGCGATCACTTGCATTTTCCTATCAACAGTGGAAACAACTTAAAATACTCTATCATTTCTGGTCATACAGAAAATAATAATACATTATTCGCAACTACTTTTATTTGCGTAAACTCACAATAACAAGAAAACGTTGTGGTTTTGTAAAATAAAATAAAACAATCAGGCGCGCTTTCATGATCTCCGTGAACTGAAGCGCGAGAACTGAAACAAAATATAGCCTATGCAGGTGTAGAGACTTTAAGGATGAACCAAACACGAATTAATCTTTCTAATCTCTCATGGGATTCATTCAATTGTGATTTAGCATTTCGGATCTGAATACCACATTCCAAAGTCACAAGACTGGCTCCAAATTGTGTAGAAAACCCCCCAGAGAAGTCTTTTATGGCTCCAGAGATAAGCCTAAACAGGAAGAACGTGTCACTGTTTTCATCCTTAAGCAAGACAAAGCTGCTCAGAAATGGTGAAACGAGGCCTGACCACCAAGGGGCCTGACCACCTTTGACCTCCCTCAGCATCACCATTGCTGAGCAGGACAGCGATGTAAAACAGACCACGCTTCCATGGAACGTGAGAGACTTATGCAGACTTTACATATCAAACCCATTAAAACTCACGCAGAACAATGCTCCGTGGACTTAATCAAATATCATAATTCTTGTTGTTCCTACAATTCATGTTTGTATTATGCGTAGATCACATATAAATCATGTAATTGTGATATAACTGTGTGTATGGATGAAAGGGTATCGTGCTTCCAATCAAAAGAATCGTATGCCCTTAATTCAAAAGGTGGCTTGTTTGAAATCTGTGTAAAATGTTTTGTATGATTATAATAATCTATAATGTTTAAACTGGGGTCTCTTGTTCTCTGCTAAGTGCTGGAACCCAAGCAGATCCCAGAAGTAGGAACGATCCACCTCCTAAAATGATGCCATTGTCTCATTGGTCAGAATTCTCCAAAAGAGGTTGGACTAACGTTTAAGTTAAAGACCCGAACAAAGGAGTTAGAGTAGTTGAAAAAGAAATTCGGTTCAGAGAGCAGTTCGGGGTTGCCGTTCGGTTTTGAGTTCGGTTCGGTGTTGAATTAAGTTTTGCGCCTCTCTCTAGCAACAGCAAGAGAGTGTTCCTGTTCGTGCTTCTCTCTGAAAACACCAAAGAGCGTGTTCACACGCTTCTACATCGACCAGACCAAATTAGACCAGCAGACAAATAACCCATCAAGATCGGGGTTGAAACAGCTCATTCAAGCCATCTAACTCGTCTTACTTTCATTTCTTCCTTTATTTTCTTTTTTCATAAAAGTCTCGGTTCAAAGTTGCTGTGAAGTTCGTTTAAACGTCTCTCCTGCAACGCGCTTCGAACTGTAAAGACTCTTATTCGCCTGCCAATCACACGTGACCGGCTGTTCAGAAACTTCCATCCAGGCACTTCAAAGACAACCAGCCACACGGACCCGGTCGGGAAACCCCTTTGACGAAGCACCGCAAAAAGGGAACTCCCTAAGCAACGCAAAGACAAGCAAGTAGCAGCTACTCCAGACTCTTAACTGAACTGGTGCTTTAAATGTAAATTGAATAACCTGTCTAAGAAACGAAGGTTTAAATTAATGCTTGGTGGTTCGTTCAGGTCATGTCTTACAAAGTGCATCTCTGAAAACTCTCTCACTCTCTCTCTCTCTCTCTTCCTCTGCGCCTTGTATGAATGCGTGTGTGTGATTGTGTTTAGACCTTAGTTTTATGTGTTTAGAATAGTTAATAAAGTCGTCATTATATTTGAAAAGATATTTGCCTTGTGTTGTGCTTGCACATTTAATGTCTTGTACTGTCGATCTAAAGTTACCTTGCTAATACATAGTGTTTCACTATAGATTGGATATTCATATCTGTTGCCAAGGTTATAATTACGGCCCGTTCAAATGAACTCTAAACGAGTCATTTGCTCGGGTTCCATAGTGATTCGGTCAAGATTCATTGCAAATCGATGAATCATTCCTTTTGAGCTAAATTGGCCTTCCGGCCCCCCTTAAATACATTTTATGTATATTATTATTGTGTGATTCGTTACACAGGCTAAAGCTTGAAATGTCCACTTTAAAACGAACAAATTCGAATTGAAAGCTAATACCTTCTGATTATGTAATCCGTATGAAAGGTGCATTTCTCTCTAAAGGTGCATCCGGAGATGGAGATATGTTTTTAGCCAACATTGATTTAGAAAACAATAGTTTATTAATAAACAATTAAAATGCCTCGTTATTTTTTCAGACACATTTATTATAGCGTATAACTCACCTATAAATCCCCTTTCTGTAGGCTGTGGTTATGGTCTTCTCATTCAGCACTGCGGGAAAAATATAATTTCCAGGTTCTAATTTGGCCTTAGAAAACCAGTAAAATCTACATTTTTATGTTTAATAAAGGGGCAAAAAATCATAAACAAATATCTTAAAATTCATTCGTCGATTAAAAAAAAGAAAAAAAAAAAGCGCAGCATTTGGTGTAGGCCTACAGTTCAAATTAAAATTTTGGTGTTCAACTTTGCGTTTTAAAAATACAACAACCGTTTTCGTTTTGCAATTGCGAAATAAGGGAAAACGAATGGACACAAAAGTACACTGACCGTTTGGAATTAATGCGAGACAGAGTTCTTTATTAAATTCATAAAAGAAACAATAATTACAGCAATAGCCTACTGGACTCTAAACCTCAAAGAAATGCCACAATCAAGACCTCGGAGCAGAAATGAGGGAGAACTCCGTGTCTTTCCCTGCCATCAATGCTTGGATAACACACCACGTCTCCTTCCATTTATAATAATAATGTCTAGTGCAGTGGCTATAGGCTATAACGTTAAACCTACCAATGTCCGTTACCATGATTTTTGGAATGGCTTATCGCGAGAGGAAAAAAAGACGTTTTAGTCGCATAACATCGGTTAATGGAAACGCCGTCATTTCGCAATAGTTTTTTATTGACATATAGAAAAAAAATCGCAAAAGTTTTGCGCAAATCTGTAATGGAAACGCGCCTAATGGCGAGTGAAAGAGAGAGAATATTGCAGCTGGAACTAATCAACGTTGAACAACAAATGATTTTATTGCAAATGTTTAATCGCAGAAGAATCAAACGTTCCTCAACTTGATATCGTTAAAACAAACAGTGCAGTGGTTACTTTAAAAATGGCGGTATAGCGGGAGGGGGAAACCGGAAAAGCCACACTCCCGAAATGATGTATAATCTGACCAATCACAGCCCTTGTGGTCTGCGTCGCCTCGACGCGTAGTTACAATTTTTTGGAGGTGCACGTCGAGCAACGGCGGAGGGGTCGGAGAGGGGTTCGCGGCGACGCAGAGAGGTCTGCGGTAGTGATGCGCGGGTCGGCATTTTTCCCAACCCGCGGGTCCCGCTTTTATGAAATTATTTGGCCCGCCCCAGCCCGCACCGCACCACTGAATCTATTTTTACAACCCGCCCCGCACCCGCGACCGTTAAATAGACATACTACTAGGCATTGTAATGTAAATGAAAACAGCCTTTATTTCAGCCTGAAAGTGCTTGGAAACATCGCCCTGTAAACTGGAAACAAGAGACGATTATGACTATGAATCATAAATCAGGTCATATTAATAAGATAGCCTACTAATAAACATTTTCAACATTTACAAAGCAGCGTTTGTATTCATCTAATAGGCTAAACCATTTTTTATTTCTTAGACCCCCCACAAATATGTCTTGACATGCTGGAAGTGCACGTTTTGTGGCGCTACTGTTTGTATATTTTTTCACACGAGTTGCACTTCAGGTAGCCGATCTAGCTACTGTTGTCTCCTGCTGCAACTATTTCTGAGAACCGCTCCCAAACATTAGATTTAGCAGCCTGACCTTTTTTTTCCCTTTTAATCATGTAAATTCCCGACCTCAATTTCTCCCCCACCTCGTCTTCCATCTTAACTTTTATTTCTCCGTGGTTGTTGTTGTCGTGGCTGGCGGCGGGAGCTGCGGAGCTGCTTGGCGCGCCGCTTTCATGACGTGTCACGTGACGCCAAAGGTTTACCTCTCGCAAGTTAAGTTGCTACGGCATTCGTATTGTAACCTTATCATATAACCTAATAAAATACGAAAATAGATATTCCCAAATATTTAATATAGGCTGGAAATTGCAAGCAACATACATGGATTAAAAAAAAACAATAAAAATGACCCGCCCCAACCCGCCCCGCAAATAAAGTGACAATTTCTTTACCCGCCTTTAGTCTCTAACCCCCTTACCTCTGATCCTGGCTCCTTTGCACCACCCCCACCAAAAATTAAAAACAAGAGAAACACAGTCATGTGTCCTCATTGTGGACTGTCACTTAACAGACGAAATGTAAGGCTACATATTCTAAGACAACATACACCAATAAAAATGGACATTTTCGCTCTGAACCACCTTCATTTACAGTGTGTGAATTATAGAAATGGTGTCTATGCAGTAGCCAAAGCTTTTTCAGCACCCAGCACTCCTATCCACATCATCATCAGAAAGACGTGGGGCTCAGAACAAAGAACAACATGTGGACTTCGAATTAACACAGAATTTGCAGAAAGATCAAACATCTATGAGTGCCATCACCTTCGATCACTTGCTTACTGCCCACCAGCCGAAAGGGACATTTCCTTACTGGCAGAGCAAGGTTTACAGACCAGGGTTGATGATAGGTGGTTTGGAGAGGACAAGAAGGAGAGATGTTTGGCATGGCAGAGAGAGGCAATTGATGCAAGAGTCCCTCTCTCCTGCCGTTTGTGGGCCCAGCCACAAAAAAAAATTCTGTGTTTGAGCCCACCATTTCCTACTACAGCAGGCTTGGTCGAGTCATGGTTACCGATGATGCCAAAACAATTTCTTAAATGCCAGTTTCTTGGCATTGTCCTTGTGCTAAACCTAGCAACGCCCTAGCAACACCCTAGCAACCACCTAGAACACCCTAGCAACTTCCTAGAAACCACCCAGAATACCTTAGCAACCACCTAGAAACACCATAACAACCACCCAGAACACCCTAGCAACCACCTGAACAACATAAATAAGCCATATCTCAGCACCAGAACATCGTACAGACATGTTTGTTGGCTCGTATGCAATCATGTACCAAACCCTAGCAACCGAGTAGTGAGTTTTGCCACTGCAAGCACCACTCACATTTTCTTTAGGAAATGTACATTAAAGCAACACTAAGTACGATTTTTTACCTTAAAATAAGGTTTTCAAAATCGTTTCAGTGGTTCATCAAGTTTTGACATGGTGAAATGCACTTATGCCACCGCTTTGCGGTCCTTTATCTGATATATCAAGTCAAGTCAAGTCTAGTCAAGTCAAATATATTTATAGCGCTTTTCACAATACAGATTGTATCAAAGCTGCTTCACAGTATCAATCAAAACAACTTAACTGTAGTGGTGAAAACAAGTTTCTTGTCCACTGTGGGAGATGCTGATGCTATGGTTCTGACGCGTGAGAGAGTTATAAGGGTACAATGTGTCACTTTGAGTGATTTATTGCCCCCCCTATAATTGGTTCCCACGCTTAGCCCCGCCCCTTTTTATCCCTCCCACCCACTTCCGGTCTGAACACCTGGACCGTGGGAATTTTCCCACGGTCTCCCCTCCTCTTTCCACCTCCACCCTCCCACTTCCGGAGAGGTCATGTGACCACGGAAATTCTCCCACGGTACGAAACCCCTCCCATCCGACCCGGTTCCGGAAAGGGCACCTGCTGTACACCTGTTATGGGCATCTGTCTTGTTCAATGTAAAAATGTTCAAAATGATGGAAAAAACATTCAAAACAATACATTTTCAATCTTTTTAAGAAGGATGCCAGAAAACGTATAATGAGAACATAGTCAGAGATAGGTTTAGTGTTTTTATTAAAGAATGGTCCTTTTACACACATCTGAAAGTGTTCAAAATCATGTTAAAACAATGTATAAAAGTGTGTTTTTAGCGATCTCCATACGCTTGTAAAATGTTAAAAACGTTTAGACATAAAAAATAAATAATTAATAAATTTAAATATTTTAATTCAATAATTAAATAAAAAGTTTTAAATTGTGTTTTCTTAAAGTTAACAAAATGTTCTAGTATTAAAACATCTAATTACTATATTGAAGATGTACTTTTTTGCAATAAAACCGGGGTTTAAAGGGTTATAAAGTTAAAATACATATGTCTTAGTGTTCATACACTTGTAAAACGTTAACACATTAATGAAAAAGTTTAAATAGTGTTTTCTTAAAGTTATCAGAAATGATGCATGTTATATATATATATATATATTTATATATTTGTCATCTGGTGTAAATACTTGTTAAATTCTGCTTACCTATCATTATGTTAAAATTTATATTTATCAAATACATATATTTTCTAACATACATATTAAGAAAAAGTCTTACTTTTCACATGACACGTATAGTGCTTAAAACTATTAAGCCTATTTATATCATTAAGACACAGTACAAGCATTTAACCTTCACACATTATTTTGTAAAATGTTCCATTTTTTACATAAAACATCTGTTTTAAAAAAGGGATTTTCAATCACAAAAATAAGTAAAACCGCATGTATTAAAAATTTATATCAAGCAATAGATCTATTTTCTAACATATATTTGAACAAAAGTAGTAGTTTCAAGTGTTTAAATGTATTAAAACGTTGTATAAAGTTTAAAATACACATGTCTTAGTGTTTTTACACATTTGTAAAAATGTTAAACATTAATGAAAAAGTTTTCTTAAAGTTATCAAAATGTTTTAGTATTAAAACATCTAAAAGAACATTTTAAAAATGTTAAAACGTTAAAGAGTCAAAGATCAGTCATTTACAGAAAAGTAAAACAAGTTAAGAGAGTTTTTTCATTACAGAAAAAGATCTATTTCCAAAACCATCAATTTAAAAAAAGACTTAGGCCTACGTTTACAAAACTGCGTTTTGAAGAGAGAAGAACAAAAACTTTGGCGTGTAGGCCTAGAGCATACTGAAACACGCCTGTTCAGCTCGGTGTCAAAGACAGCAATGACCGACTGAAAGTGAGCGTAGAGTCCCACTCAGACCCCTCCCACACCACGCGACTTGCGTGGGAAAAGAGTGCATACACGATGATTTATCATAAAGTTACTTTTGTCACTTTGTTTGAAGAAAAAAAAACTTAAATCAACTAATGTTTAATAACTATTGAAGTTATTAAACAACACTGAATTCGGTAATGACGTGTCTTATGTGATATATCATGTTTTAATTTTAAGTCGATACATTTGAATGCGCTAAAGGTCTATAACTGAACTTTAACATCTTAATATTTGGTAAAAGTTAACTTATAAGGCCTACGCAAAATGAAATACGTCCTATCTACTTTCTAAATGCTTGTTACACCTCTTATTACGAACAAACCACCATGCATATGTTTTCGACCTTGTAATGTTTAATCAAATTTTTGTAATTGGAGTGAAAATAATAAAGTTCTCTCAGGGATCATGCACATTGTGTATGTCACTAAACAACAGTTACGCCCACTGTTTACGACGTCATGACGGCTACACCCCCTCCTCCAGCGGTGTTGTATACCCGACCTCATGATCTCACAGAGAGACACAGAGCTGGTGACCTCCTGACAGAGCTGACCTAACAGGACAGTACAACCTCCAGCGTGGACATCTGCACTACTACAACATCTCAGCGATCAAAGGTAGAAGGAACATTGTCTGATTTTTACATGGACAACCAAAGACTGCTTCAACATTCTTGTATATCTGAGCATGACACAATTTGTGCTTCTTCGACTGACATCACTATGGAGGATCTGACCCATAACCCCAAACTTCAGAGTGTTAAAGCACAAGACTTGGATGATTGTGCCGCAAGGACTCAATCACATGACATTCCAGGAACTATCCGAATCTTTCAACATCGGATAGGGGACAAAGTTTACACCATCCATGAAGTTTTGTTCTAAAAATCTAAAAACAGACTGCAAAAAATGTATTTTCTGGTTAGACAAACTTTAATGTCATTAGCCTACTATTGTTTTACTATTACTTATTGTTTTTTAACACCTCAATGTATGAATATATTGTATAACGTTTCAATGTATGAATATAGCCTACTGTTGATCTCTCAATATATTGTTTAAATAAATTGTTTTTAAAAAATCTTTCTTTTGTGGTCATGTCTGAGATCATAAAAAACGTATTGTACAACATGCAACCCTAATCCAGACCATTAGGAGGTATTAAATAATAATAATAATAATTAAATGATCTTCATTATTTTGTTTAGCTGCATATTAAAAAAATGGACAAATGGTTCGTATTATACCCATATCTGTGTTACACTGTATCTTTTCAATAAATCTTTTAAACAAGCTGTTTAAATTGAGTTTAAGCAATGCCAAGTGTTTACATGTATCGAAAAAGACCATTATTTGTAGAATGACAATGTGATGTATTGAGTTCTTAGATCTGTTTTGTGTTACTCGACATTATCTCAGTGCTTCTTGCTATAGTTTTTGCACGCTGTACAAAAATAAAAAGAAACAAGATGTAATCATCGTAATCGATTAGTACAATATTGATTACAAACATTCAAAACTGATCACAAGTGGCTCTTCTATATTCATTTTAATTGTCTCATGTAGTTACTTTTTAGCAAGTTGACCTCTAGAGTTCACCTTCGTGCAAACATAATCTTTGAATTTTATCCGTAGCCTTTACAAGGACAGGTAACGGGGGGGGGGGGGGTTTGTTTATGTCAACTTAAACTATTTGTATTGTTGTTGTTTTTTAGTTAATTTGCTTTTTTGCATAAAGAACTGGGGATGAGATCATTGGAATTGTAGGTTTTATTGGTTTTGTCAAAAGAAAAAAACATCTGTATTTTAAAACACTGCTTTTTCTTAAAACATTGTGTCAGACGTATTTGGTAGCATTATTCTCGTTTCATTGTGTATTAACTTCATATAGCCCCGATATTTGTAGAAATAAGAAAAGTGTATTTATAAAACAAAAAAGATTTGTTAGAACAATTTGTGTCTGGCACAACAGGTATGAAGATACGTCTGGTTTTAAATTAACTCAAGCTTTAATGAGTACATCTCTCGGTGCAATAGTCAGAAGTGATTCTGCGGTAATAGTTTAAATGTAAAACAGCATGCACTTGCTTTTCGTGTTAATACTTTGTGTGATTCAGCATCATAGATAGAGGGAAAGTTGCCCTAAACAAAGTATCAATTTAGTCAAGCATTCTCAAACAGAAAGACTATCACTTAAATTCTTAATTATCATTTATTCCTATAACCACTGAATGTTGACAGCTCTCAAAGAAAAGTCTTCGCCTAAAACACGTACAATCCGAGAAACGAGATGTGAACGCTGTCATCTGCTATCTGAGCAAGATGACTAAAAACTAGTGATACACCGTCATTTGCAAACTTTTGTGTATTTCTTATAAACAATGCTTTTCATCCCTCTTTTCTTAGTGATTTGGTCTTTTTGAATCTTGTATGGTTGTTTTGGACACATGTGATTTCTGTATAAAGATTATGTTTTAAAAGTTAGTCCATAGGCTTTACAAGAGTGTGTGACTTTGCATCACTGCGATGACAAGATATGTTGGTGTGTAAAATACACCCAAAGGTTTAAGCACAACTATTTACACACATACTGGGTGATATCTAACATATTGTAGATTGCGAACATTCCATTATCTGTTTATTTGGGGTTAGAGAACATCCTTAGCAACTTAGCTCATATGTTTCTTTAATTTGTTGAGGTGTTAGTTAAAAAGGTATTAGTTAATAACAAACAAGCAAACAAAGGCTTTAAAGCAACATGGAACCGTAATATTAATATATAAAATATGGTATAGCTACATGTCGAAGCATACTTACAGTTTGAAAATGACTTCCATAAAGTTTCTTTTAGTAAAGCTATGCCTGGATATTCCCAACACAAATTGTCACGTTTGTGGGGGTGCATGAGACCTCTCAAAGATTACACCAAAATGAGCTTTTCTCAAACATTGCATGTTTGCACTATGCCTGAAACGTACTTTTTTTTTCATTTTCATTTTCTCTTTAATTGAAAAGGGACATTGTACATTAATCAACATTAAAACAATGTAAATGTACCCAGCCGGGTGTAATAAAAGGCAACCTTAAAGATAACCACAGGTATAAAATCACAAAAATAAAATTACATACAACACATTATGAAATTTTTTAAGAAATAAAATTCATATAAAATAAATATATAATGTTTAAATGCACACAGAAAGCATTAGCCCCCCACCTGTTTGGCTCTCTACAAGGCTGGATGATGAAATCTTCCCTTACTGCCCCTCTGGTTACCCTAACCTCACTAGATCTAAAATCTATAAAATCACATGGTGGCGAAGGTGCTAATTTTATAAATTAAACAAATGTTTTTCAATTTAATGATATTATCCCAAGTAAGTAACTGATATTTCCTCAGAATACTACAGTGGTGGTAGTGGTACAGTGCACTAATCAACATGCATTCCCTATATGTGGTTGTTAAACGCCTCAGGTAATTCATATGAAATGAAGTTGGTCAGAAGAAAAAAAAAAACATTTAAAATGTTAAATACATTTTTAAAAAAGTCTAAGTAAATACAAAGTGTTTGTCACAAACACATCCTCGTGTGAGAAAAGCACCTCGCTACATTACTAATCAATTAATCACAGAAATAATGCTTGTCATCAGACTGATTTAAAGAAATTAAAGCATAAGTAAGGGTAAATCTTTATTTAAAGAAAATAGACTTCTGCTTTTGCAACACACAAAATTATAAATGTTCAAAAACGTATTAATGTTCAAAAACTTCTATTCCATACTTTGAAGCCTCATGGTTTTAGGTCTGTAAAAATACAGAATTAAAAAAGATGTAAAAACTTTCTCTAACATTTTCTGATGACGTATTAAAATGTACCATCCATTGTATTTTAACTTTTATACAGCTTTTTTTAAAAATGTTTTAAAATGTGACGGTGAACTTTTCAAATATATGTGAAAAACAAAACTTTCTTTAATTAAAAACAACTCCCTGATCTTTCCACAGACAATACATTGTAGGGGTGTGTTTGTGTGTGTGCGAATTTCTCCTGCGACATGATGTTATTTGTTATAAAACAGTAAAAAGCCCTTTGGAAATGGACTCTCCCAAAAACCCCCGCCTCTGCTCGCTATTTGGACTGTTCTAAAACTGAAAACATCTAATGGAGAGAGAATGTAACGTTACAGATGCTCTTGTGTTCAATGTAAATAATAGTTAAAATCAAGTGTTGTTAACTAAGGAATATGTGTGTGCGTGCAACTAATTGTAAACACATGAGCATATTTTATTGTATAATACGTTCATAAGAGAGAGAATTTAGATCGTGAGGCATTCCGTCTTTAGAAATGTTTGCACTTTATATTATTACCACCCTCCCGTGTTATCTGTAGAGTATGTCATGGTATAACTTATGCATGTTGTGTAGACTTCGACTGTGTCTCAGGGGACATGTACGGGCATGTTTGCCGTTTCGAAGGACCATATATGTTGTTCACTTTTAACTTTTTCTGCTTCGGTGTAATTACATGGGTGCATGATGTCCGGTTAAAACAATATAGTGTTTAGGCATAGTCATCTACTTTTCACCCTCTCAGATTCACTGCAAAGAAAGTAACGTTATATTTATTATTTATTACATTAAATACATATATTTATTTAATACGTGGGTATTTATTAACGTAGTAGTCCGCGAGCAGTCTGTATATTCCCCATTTATTAATCCGTCTCCTCTGTCTTTTCAAGCCAATCCATAACGTGGTAAAAAAATAAAATCCAATATCGCGCTCTGTGACTGTTTTATTCCATGTAAATCTTCAATCGTTATCCACGTTGGCCAATCTGACTTCGCAAATGAAAAAATATATTCCACGTGTTCCGCTGGTTAATTGTGTTAAGCACGATCCATGTAGCCTAATTTTCGTGGAGCTAATGTTAAATCCATCATAGCTTCATCACGGCATCTCTCGGGAGTCTTGGGGTCTGCAGTAGCGTAAAATCTCAAGTGAATGCACGTTGAGTTTGTGGCTTTTTTAAACAGACCGCCGCATGATACGGGGGCTGGGTCTTCTTTCATCAGGGGCGATTCTAGGATTTTTTCAACTGGGGGGCACAAGAGGGGCCACACTTATTACAGAGGGGCCATTCTTATGTTGTGTATTTATGTAGAACTGTAGATATCCAAATCATTTCAAGATAAGTAAGCTTTAAAATCAGCAATAAACAGTGATACCCTATTATCTTTTAATAGCAGTTATTCACTGCTCAAAATCAAAACAATAAAATACAATTTATATTAACTTTTCACTTTACAAAAGTGAAAGAAAAACTGTAATAAATAAAATAATCCAATGTATTAGTGTACAACTCACAAATAATAATAGAACAGCCTTATTTATATAAATGCATAATTATATTAATCATTCATATAATAAATACACAATTAATGAATTCATATAACTGTAATAAAATTGTAATAAATCTTTTTTAAATCCTTGATTATGCGGCGATGGAATATGCAGGATATTTATGCAATTTTATGTGATGAAATTGCGGGAACTTGCAAAAACTGCGGTTTGATGAAAAAGAGAGAACAAGTGATTCCCCAACACCCTGTTCTCACTGGGCTACTACCTTAATGTAAAGAGCTATTTCTTATTACTTCCTATGATAAGCAAGCATACTACATCACAGAAAGTGCTGGAATATTTCATCTTGTTTTATTTCAGACCTTAATAAACACATGGCTCAAACTTACAAAACATTGATGAGTCAAACAAGTTCTGTAGCTTTACAAAAGGAATATGCTACAACTTCTGTAAAAATGAATAAATAAAATATGAAAAAAATGTTTCCTGTTTTACAGCTTTTCAATGATGTTCATGTCGCGTAATTACGTCACTTCATAACGTTCCCATGGCAACAGGGGGAAACGGCGGCTCTCGTGTGAAGCAAACGCAACATTTTTCAACTTTCTGCTAAGATATATGTGACTTTCTTTTTTGCAACAAAAATGCGGGGATTATGAAATCACACAAACCCCGCATATTTTGCGTAGAAATCGGCAATTTATACGGCAAAAGTGCGGCGTATTTGAAAAAATGCCCCCGCATAAATATGCAGACTTTGGCTGATTATGCATTGAATCATGCGATCGCATAATCGCGTTTTTCTGGAGGGACTGAAAGGTGATGTTCATAATAATAAATTCTAGATGGAATAGCAATTGGCATTTTACAGCACCCTAGTGCCAATTTTGGGAACATGCCATGATAGCTTACAGCAACCTATTTTTGTGAAATCATACTCAAAAATAAAAAAATATTGCAGGACTTGGGACTTTCAGACAACTGTGGACATCTATACTTTATTTTTATGAAATAAAGATATTTTATGATATTTACAATATTTCAGTTAAACTGCACTTGAACAATAACTTTTATCTTACTTCTTAACAGTTGGACAAAACAAAGTGTTCAATGAGTAGTATACAGATTACATCTAGCATATACAGTAATTTTATACAACAGACATTTTATGAAAATATATCAATAAAACCTAAATCAATGTATTCGGTATTGGACATCAATTTAACATTGACATTAGATGTTGAATTTACATTGAATTTTGGTCACCCGACGTCGCAACTAAAATTTAACCAAATATCAACGTCTTGATGTTGTGTGCCTGCTGGGAATAATCTGTTATATCTCATTTAACAGACGCTTTATCCAAAGCAACAAGTAAGAGAGCATTTAACACACACTCGACACAATCCGGCGCGACGAGGTCCATACGGGTTCTGTAGTCTTACACGTCTTACTGCGTTACAGTATCATAACAAGGAAACTTTACATGTGATTCATGTCATCGCGACATACTGTAACACATTATACTTACAGTGTGTGTCAAAAAAAATGATGTAATCGTCCTCTGCTTTTTTTCTGGGGTGAATGCATGGAATACATTAGACGGCCAAACAAACTGCAACTAAACGAACACGAACATTCGCAAGAGCAACAAGAGATTTGAAGCACATGGCAGACGCGCCCAATAGATGCTTCGCGCTGTGATTGGCTGAATGTTAGTTCACTCAAGTCTAAGTAACAAATCAGAGAACACGGGTGGAAATATTGGCGCTGGGTCAAAAAAAATGAAAAAGAAATAGAAAAAGCTCTAGCTCGCTATTCTTGGTCCTCGTTGAGAAGCATCGCGACGCGGAATCATGAATTATTCTACTACAAACTGAAAGATTATGATTTGAATTTTTGAATGACAGGCAAGTAGAAGGGTGGGGGCACACCGGGGGGCCAATCAGTTTTCAGGAGGGGCCAGTGCCCCCATGACCCCTCCCCTGGCTACGCCACTGTCTTTCATTATGTGCGTGCGTGTGTGGACGCGTGGGCACTGTATGCACTCTTTTCCCACGCAAGTCGCGTGGTGTGGGAGGGGTCTGAGTGGGACTCTACGCTCACTTTCAGTCGGTCATTGCTGTCTTTGACACCGAGCTGAACAGGCGTGTTTCAGTATGCTCTAGGCCTACACGCCAAAGTTTTTGTTCTTCTCTCTTCAAAACGCAGTTTTGTAAACGTAGGCCTAAGTCTTTTTTTAAATTGATGGTTTTGGAAATAGATCTTTTTCTGTAATGAAAAAACTCTCTTAACTTGTTTTACTTTTCTGTAAATGACTGATCTTTGACTCTTTAACGTTTTAACATTTTTAAAATGTTCTTTTAGATGTTTTAATACTAAAACATTTTGATAACTTTAAGAAAACTTTTTCATTAATGTTTAACATTTTTACAAATGTGTAAAAACACTAAGACATGTGTATTTTAAACTTTATACAACGTTTTAATACATTTAAACACTTGAAACTACTACTTTTGTTCAAATATATGTTAGAAAATAGATCTATTGCTTGATATAAAATTTTAATACATGCGGTTTTACTTATTTTTGTGATTGAAAATCCCTTTTTTAAAACAGATGTTTTATGTAAAAAATGGAACATTTTACAAAATAATGTGTGAAGGTTAAATGCTTGTACTGTGTCTTAATGATATAAATAGGCTTAATAGTTTTAAGCACTATACGTGTTATGTGAAAAGTAAGACTTTTTCTTAATATGTATGTTAGAAAATATATGTATTTGATAAATATAAATTTTAACATAATGATAGGTAAGCAGAATTTAACAAGTATTTACACCAGATGACAAATATATACATATATATATATATATATAACATGCATCATTTCTGATTTAAGAAAAGCCAGACTGGCTCATGAAACACCGTCTTTTAAACGCATCACACAGCAAAGGTTGCAAACATCACCCGCCTAGACAATTATTTAGGGTAGCTGGGCGAGCCTGTTGGATGGGGGCTAAGACCCACTCTCCAACTGGCCCACACCCTGGCTTTTTAATGCACAACACAAGATAGGATACACCTCATAATTAAAATGAATGTTGCAAATGTATACCCAGTTGATGTAGACAATAGTAATGACAACAAGGTAATAACAAGAAATAATGTGTATAAGGTAAATTTATTTTATTTTTACACATTACTGTTAACAATGATGAAACTTCTGAATCTAATACTGGCATAATAGAATGGATAAAAATTAAAATAAACATAGGGTTACCCAAAAATTATAATAATAATAATAATAATAACAATATTTGAAAGAAACAAACTATATGGAGACTGGTCATGTCAGTTGTGTCAGATATGATTGTTTCTGTTTTGTTTTTATTTTTGTTTTGTTTTTTGTTTTTTTGTTTTTTGTTTTGTTTTCTTGTTTTGTTTTTGTTTTTGCTAACATCAGGCGTAAATCTTCTTATGAGTACTGAGAGTATTGAACTTAGGGGTAGGCGCACATAAGCTTCCTTGCTTCAGCCTACCCCTTTTGAGCTTCCATTATTGTGTAATCTAAGACTTCTGTAACCAACATGATTGTGAATGGCTCAAATAAATAAATAAATAAAAAAAACACTATTTAAACTTTTTCATTAATGTGTTAACGTTTTACAAGTGTATGAACACTAAGACATATGTATTTTAACTTTATAACCCTTTAAACTCCGGTTTTATTGCGAAAAAGTACATCTTCAATATAGTAATTAGATGTTTTAATACTAGAACATTTTGTTAACTTTAAGAAAACACAATTTAAAACTTTTTATTTAATTATTGAATTATATATTTAAATTTATTAATTATTTATTTTTTATGTCTAAACGTTTTTAACATTTTACAAAAAAACATTTTTGCAAAAAGGCGTATGGAGATCGCTAAAAACACACTTTTATACATTGTTTTAACATGATTTTGAACACTTTCAGATGTGTGTAAAAGGACCATTCTTTAATAAAAACACTAAACCTATCTCTGACTATGTTCTCATTATACGTTTTCTGGCATCCTTCTTAAAAAGATTGAAAATGTATTGTTTTGAATGTTTTTTCCATCATTTTGAACATTTTTACATTGAACAAGACAGATGCCTATAACAGGTGTACAGCAGGTGCCCTTTCCGGAACCGGGTCGGATGGGAGGGGTTTCGTACCGTGGGAGAATTTCCGCGGTCACATGACCTCTCCGGAAGTGGGAGGGTGGAGGTGGAAAGAGGAGGGGAGACCGTGGGAAAATTCCCACGGTCCAGGTGTTCAGACCGGAAGTGGGTGGGAGGGATAAAAAGGGGCGGGGCTAAGCGTGGGAACCAATTATAGGGGGGGCAATAAATCACTCAAAGTGACACATTGTACCCTTATAACTCTCTCTCGCGTGCAAAGTACCATGAATAGATCCAGAGAGGCGTGTTGATGTTCCAAACAAATAACTGAAGTTTATTAAATCAAAAATAAAGATGCATTGTAACATAAAACAAAACAAACAACTTTTAGGCCGCTTGCAGGTTTGTTGCACCATGCCACCCTAGCTCCATGTGCACGGTCAAAAGACTGTGTGCTCTTGCAACCAGCGCCCCCTTCCTGTCAGGGGTGGCCTATCCTTTATACAACTTTTCCCCTCTCACCTATAGAGGGCACACACTCAGAGAAATAAACACAATTAACAATACAACAACATTCTGATATTTAAATTAACAAATTTATCAAAATTAAATAAGGTGGTAAGTATGGCTCCTACACCCGGCCCCTAATTGAGCGTTTAAGCAACAATTACAATACATTAAATGTAAATGGAGCCAAATGAGTCTATACAAGAAAATGAATACTCATTCTTTAATCATTCAGTCATCACTACTATGCTTCAGATCTAATTTTCTGCATCTTCCAATAGCAGGCAAAGTTTGGTAATGGGTCTTTCCAAGAATCCAGTCTTTGTCTTAAGTTTAACAGTTCTTATGAGTCCTTTGGAATCAGGAAAAACTTCTGTTACTCTTCCAATAGGCCACGATCCACGAGGTGCTGAACTGTCCACGACTAGCACAATATCTCCTTTCTGCAATCCTCTTTTTGCAGTAAACCATCTCTGTCGTTCCTGTAGTAATGGTAAGTATTCTTGGGACCATCTCTTCCAAAACAGGTCTGACAAATATTGTACTTGCCTCCACCGACGTCTGCTGTATACGTCTGAACTTTGAAACAATCCAGGAGGCAATGCAGGGCTAGACTTTAACAGAAGAATGTGATTTGGTGTCAAAGGTTCCAGATCATGATGGTCATCAGACAATGTGGTAATGGGACGACTATTCAGAATTGCTTCAATCTCACAAAAGTGTGTTTGTAGTCCTTCATCATCGAGGGTGTGTTGTTGTAAAATAGAGCATAAGATCTGCCTCACCATTCGAATGAGTCTCTCCCATACTCCCCCATGATGTGAGGCTGCTGGAGGATTAAACGTCCACTGAATTCCTTTCTGGAGCATTGCCTTCTGGATTCGGCTTTTGTTCCATTCTGAAAGTGAATTATGTAACTCTCTTTTTGCACCAACCAGGTTAGTTCCGTTATCAGAGCGAATATGCAGTACTTGGCCCCTTCTGGCTATGAATCTTCTTAAAGCGTCAATGCAGGAATCTGTGTTCAGTGAGTGAGCCATTTCTAGGTGAACTGCCCTGCTTGTCATGCAAGTGAAAATAACCCCATATCTCTTTACCTGACTTCTTCCTCTTTTTGTCATGAAAGGTCCAAAGTAGTCAACGCCAACATTGCTGAAAGGTGGAAGATCAGCTTGTAGTCTTTCCTTTGGTAAATCTGCCATCTTTTGCTCTCCAATCTTTCCTCTTACACGCTTGCATACAATACATTTAGACAGAACTTTGCGAGCTGCAGAATTGGCATTTATAATCCAATATTTCTTTCTCAGGTGTGAGAGAACATGGTTTCTGCCAGCATGTCCGAGCTGTTCGTGTATGTGTTGAAGGATAAGTGTGGAGATGTGAAAATCTTTTGGAAGTATTATAGGTCGCTTGGTCTCCTCAGGCATTGCAGACTTGTCCAACCTTCCTCCAACCCTCAAAACTCCATCATCCATCACAGGATCTAGCTTGTACAGGCTGCTGAATCTATTCAAGCGCTTTCCAGCAGGTGATGTCTTTCCAATTCTTGACATTTCCTCTGCATACCTTTGTTTCTGCCAAAACTCAACAATGGCCTTTTCTGCTTTCAAGAGATCATCCAAGCCTATGGATTGTCCACAAAGTGATGTCTTGAATATTTTCATTTCATTACATACATTGTTTTGGCTCTGAGTGTCCTTATTCACGCAGGTGGCCTGTATCTCTTTTCTTTTTGCAATAAGCAAGCGAAGGATATTCTTGAACTTCAAGAACCATGCTACTGCCAACTTTAGCTTAGTCCAAGTTGAGAAATAGTTAAGCAGTTGGCTGGTAGGATTTTCATTCTCTTTAATGACAGTACTATAAACAGTGGTGTTCCTTTTAACTTCAAGGTCATCGAGAGAGAGAGACATGGGTCCCAGGGACTCTTTAGGCCATTCCTCTTCTTTCTTCCATAGAAAGTCTGGTCCATGGATCCACTCTTTGCACTTCACCAATGTGCTGGCACTCACCCCTCTTGATGCTAGGTCAGCTGGGTTCTGCTTTGTTCTGATGAATTTCCACTGTTTTACATCTGTGTTTTCTTTAATAACAGAGATCCTATTAGCTACAAATGTGCGGAATCTTGCATTCTCATTTGCAACGTATTTCAGCACTGACTGACTATCAGTCCAAAATGTTGAGCCTTTGAGATCTAGCTCCAAAGCTTTCCTTACCATAATGTCGACTCTGACTGCTAGCACTGCAGCTGTAAGTTCTAGACGTGGAATTGTGACGTGCTTAAGTGGGGCCACTCTGGCTTTCCCCAACATGAAAGACACATGTACAGTGTGCATATCATCAGTCAGTCTCAAGTAACTCACTATGCCGTATCCTTGTTCACTAGCATCAGAGAAATGATGCAGCTCTGCTTGCTTCAGCATTCCAAAACCAGTTGGCTTTACACAGCGTGCCACTCTGAAATCTTCTATCTCGTCAAGATCCTTTATCCACTTTGTCCACTTATCCACTGCAGCCTGTGGTATTTCCTCATCCCAACCACATTTACTCCTACAGAGGTCTTGGATAAGCAATTTGGCAGGTAGAGTAAAGGGACTCAAAAATCCAAGTGGATCATAGATGGAGCTCACAACTGATAGCAAGTTTCTTCGGGTGTGGGATTTGCACTTGACAGTGATATTGAACTTAAACACATCATTCTCCACGCACCACAACAATCCAAGAGCTCTTTCAGTGGGAAGCTTTTCCCTGTCGAGATCCAATTCCCTTACATTCTGAGCTCTGTCTTCCTTTGGAATATGTGCAAGAACAGTACGACTGTTACTCACCCATTTTGTGAGGTGGAATCCTCCTGTTTGACAGAGAGATGTTAGATCTTTCACCAATTCTACTGCTTCATGCTCTGTTGGAAGGGACTTCAAGCAATCATCTACATAGAAGTTGTTCTCAACCGTGTTTATCACCTCAGTTCGAAAACATTCTTTGTTGTCTTTGGCTGTTTGCCTCAGAGCAAAGTTTGCACAGCTGGGGGATGAGACTGCCCCAAATAGATGTACCATCATTCGATGTTCCACAGCAGGCATGCTGACATCACCACTTGGCCACCAGAGGAATCGCAAGAAGTCAACATCTGATCTTGACACTCTGACCTGATGGAAAATTGCTTTGATATCTGTCATAACTGCTACAGATTCTTGGCGAAATCTGGTCAAAACATCAAAAAGTGTACTGGTCAAATCAGGACCCTGAAGAAGTTCTGAGTTGAGGGATTTACCTTGAAAAGTAACAGCACAGTCAAAGACCACCCTTATGGTCTGTTTTTGAGGATGGTATACACCATGATGTGGGATGTACCACAATTTACCATCTGATCTTTTCAGCTCTTGTTGCGGCACCACTTCAGCATAGCCCTTTTTTATGACTTCTGTTAGAAATTCAGTATATTCGGTTTTGAATTTTTCATTCTTCTTGAACTTTCTTTTCAAACTTTGAAGTCGCTGTTCTGCCACTTGGTAATTGTTAGGCAACACTGTGTCGTCCTTCCTAAAAGGTAGATTAAGAGTGTAATGTCCATTTTTTAATTTTATTGACTGTTCTGCAATCTTGATTAATCTTTTGTCTTCTATAGACATTTCAGCCTTCTCTTCACTTGAACGCTCATTAAAATCATGGTTGTATTGTTGCATCAACATTTCTTCCAAGTTCAAGATAGAAATTCTGTTAACAACACCACCATCACAACTGTTCCTGTTTGCTGTGTTTTTGCCTTGTAAAGGACCATTAATAACCCATCCTAGTAGGGTCTTAACTGCATATGGCCCATCCCCTTGGCTATTAAGGATTTCCCAAGGTTCAATGGCTTTGGGAGCATTGCTTCCAATCAACAACTCCACCTTGGCTGGAATCCTAGGAAACTGTACCTGACTCAGGTATGGCCATTTAGATAGTTCTTCCTTTGTGGGAATGTTACAGGTGTCAACAGGCATGATCTTTTGGGTGTATACTTCTGGCAGGTGGATGAAGTTACTTTCTTCCAGTGAAGACACTTCCAACCCGCTGACAATGTACGAGGGCACAGACTTATCCTGGCTCATTGTTCGAAGAAGAATATTGGTCTTTCTTCCAGTAATGTTGAGTTTCCTCATAAGATCCTCTGTGCAGAAGCTTGCCGAGCTACCAGGATCAAGAAAGGCATATGTGTGCAGAATCTTACTTCCTTTTGAGCTTTTAACCTGTACTGGTACAATCGACAACAAACACTCTGTGTAAAACTGCATGTTTCTGACTCCAGCATGCTTACCATCTTGAAGGGAGACCTGTGTGCTACTCACAGGTGTTTTCTTCAGTTGTTTTGATGATTCCAATGCTTTAATGTGTAACACACTTGGATGCTGTTTGTTGCATATGGAGCAGTTCAGATGCTGTGTGCAGTCTTTACTTATATGTCCTCCTTTGGTTAAACACCCAAAACAGATTCCATTCTGTCTTATAAAGTTTATCTTTTCTCTGTGCGGCTGCTTTTCAAACTGCAAGCATGACATCAAATCATGTCCATTGTTACAGTAGAGACATGAAATTGGCTGTGAATCCTTAGATGTGGTCTGTGGTGAGTTCACATGCACATTGGTAGCAAAACTGCCTTTGGATTTGGGCTTCACTAGCACTTTGGGCTTTCCTTTACTTGGGCTTGAGTCTTGGATATCACCAAATATTGGGTCTGAGACAATGTTAGCTTGTTTTTCAATGAAGCTGACGAGATCTACCATCTTTACCTTGTTCCTCTGTTCTTGCAACTCAAATGCCTTTGTGCGCCACCTCTCTCTGAGCTTATATGGGAGCTTGAAAGCAATACACCTCATATTGGAGACTGTGTCCAGTTCTTCCATGAACTTCAAGTCTTCCATACTATTGCAGCAGCTTCTAAGACACAATGCGAAGGCCTGTAAAGCCTTTGGATCTTCTGGCTTGATTGAAGGCCAAGAAAGAGTTTTCTCAATATAAGCACATGAAATCCTATATGCATTACCAAAGTGTTCTTTTAATAGCTGCTTTGCCTTTTGGTAACCTTGGTTCGGTGACATGTGTTGGCAACTTCTTACCAGCTCCTGTGGTAGTCCCCTTGTGTACTGAATGAGAAAATGCAGCCTGTCTGCATTATCATCTGTTTTAGTTTCAATGATGTGCTCAAAAGAATGAAGGAATGACCTGTACTGCAGAATATCTCCACTAAACATTGGAATTTCCCCTCTTGGTAAGGTGGAAAGAAGTTGTTGTTTCACAAGCATGTCTGTCAAGTTGTTTTGTTTTTGAAGAATTTTAGCAAGATCAGGCCCTTGAATGACATTAGATGAAGATGATTCTCTACTTTCTAGAGGTCTTGCTTGAGCTGTATGAGAGATTTGTGCAGGGAGTTTGGAGTCAGTCTTCATGGTGGTGGGTTGTTGAATTGCATTGCTGTTCTGAGGAAAAGAATGTCTTGTAGTCTGAGTTGGTGCTGTAGAGAGTTCATGAAGTGTCTCTTTTGGGCGCACATCTTGTTGCACTGGAGTTTTATCCAACATCTCCTTACAATACACATTCATGGCATCATCTTCAACAGCATTTCCATTGGTTATTGAGGTCTCAGCATACTTGAGATACTCGATTTTTGCGGTGTTGGCTGCAATTTCAGCTTGAACTTCCCACACCTCCTTCATCTTTCTAAGTTCTTCTTCTTTCTTCTCTATAGCATGTTTTTGTTGCAGTGTATTGGCTTTGGCAAGTAAAGCTGCCCTCTCTGCCTCTGCACAGATACGAGCTGAGGCTGATGTTAACACACTTGATCTGCTTAAATTTGATCTGCTAGATCTGCCAGATCTACTGCTACGCACAGACAAGACAACTGAAGTGTTATCATCATCATCATTTAGCTGGTCAGTCACTTTTAGAGCAGAAGAAACTGGAGTACTAGTTTGAAAGTCTGATTCTTCTTGAATATTAGACATCCACTTCTCAACAGTAGAAACAAACATATCAACTTGTTTCATTCTTGGTTCATACCAGGTTTTCAGGTCTTCAACTTTATCCTCTTCACTTAACATTTGTACATATGATTCTTGAAGAGACTTGAATTCAACAAACATTTCATTGAACTTCATCATGTTTCCCTTTACTTCTTCAAGATATTCAGCATCAGTCATCAAAGAGTTAACAATATTAATTAGTCTTGTAAGGTGTGCCATCTTGCCTGCTCTAGAGGCTTTCAAACGAGCAGCAACCTCATTCAAATCTCTTTGAGCCGAGTTTGGGGATTGTTCTAGATAAGACTTGTCCTCCATTTTGTCTCAATCAAGCAAATATCATCTTTCCAAAGACACAAACTTTTCAAATTTCCTTTGATTCCTCTTTAAAATGGCATGCATCAAGACCTTTGAACTCTTCATCAAATTAATCCTTTCATCCACAGTATGCAGCATCAAACTTGAGTTTTTCCAGTAACATTCAAATTTAACTCTGCACTTTGGTTCCGCAAGCACATACCTCTTTGAGAAGTTTCTTTTGTTCTCTGCTTCCAATGCCATGCGGTCTTCAAACAGTCCATCCACTTCGTTCAGGTTTATGGATAATCCTCCTTTTCTCAAACATATTCCATTTTCAAAGCCAGTCTTTTGACAATTTGTAGTGGTGAAAACAAGTTTCTTGTCCACTGTGGGAGATGCTGATGCTATGGTTCTGACGCGTGCAAAGTACCATGAATAGATCCAGAGAGGCGTGTTGATGTTCCAAACAAATAACTGAAGTTTATTAAATCAAAAATAAAGATGCATTGTAACATAAAACAAAACAAACAACTTTTAGGCCGCTTGCAGGTTTGTTGCACCATGCCACCCTAGCTCCATGTGCACGGTCAAAAGACTGTATGCTCTTGCAACCAGCGCCCCCTTCCTGTCAGGGGTGGCCTATCCTTTATACAACTTTTCCCCTCTCACCTATAGAGGGCACACACTCAGAGAAATAAACACAATTAACAATACAACAACATTCTGATATTTAAATTAACAAATTTATCAAAATTAAATAAGGTGGTAAGTATGGCTCCTACATTAACAGTGTTTGTTTATTACTGGATTATATATCCACGCAATCTTTGCATTCCGTGAGCCGCCTACAAACGCGGATATAAAAGCGGAAGTAAAACATTGCATAGACGCTTTTCGCTCAGGAGCCGAACAGAGTCCAGCCCTCCGCGAAAGTACAGCAACATTGCGAAGGGACGACACGTCTCCGTTCCCTGTACTCAGGGAACGAGGGTTACATACGTAACCGAGACGTTCCCTTTCGTCCTGGGAACTCCAACGTGTCGTCAGGGAGTTCTCTGACAAATTGGGATCCCTAACAAAACGCCAGCACGGCCCCTTCCAGCGCCCAGCTAAGCTACCCAAGCAGTTTCACAAATTGTGGGAGCTAGCTAGGAAGTCACACTGCTGTTCCGCAAGACTCAGTGGACATTGGATAACACTGGGAAAGCGTGCCCAACCCGTAAAAAGGGGAAGGGAACGCTGCGGAAGCCAGATGCCTGAAGAAGGCCTGGAATACACATATGTACTAGCCCAGGGGGATAGTGAAACATATGGCAGTCCCTGAGGTAGTCCCATCCAAGGGGAGTGGGAGCGTACTCAACAGGGACGACAGAACGAGTCTGTCAAGGGGAAGACACGGCTGGACTGCACGTGGCATAATGGGTCACCGAAGAGACCACTGGACATAACACCCAGTCTACACAACAACTCCCCTAGAGGTGGTAGACCTGTTGCCGGCGATCCGCCACGCCTGGCACCGGAGGGGTGATGGAGGAACTCACGAGGCTAACCAATGTAGGGCGCCAACGGAGCGAAAAACGCACGTATCCGGCTGAGGCACGGAGTGGCGTAGCAAGCCGATACACAACCTATTCCCTCGCACCACTGGCCGTAGCGAGTACTCGGGAGGAAACAGGTTCCACACGTAGGCTATAGAATCTAGCGAACGTGTTCGGTGTCGCCCAGCCCGCAGCTCTACAAATGTCTGTCAGCGAGGCGCCTTGAGCCAACCTCGTAGAGTGAGCACGCAACCTGGGAGGACAAGGCTCACCTGTAGCTTCATACGCTAGGGTGATAGCATCCACTAACCAGTGAGCTAACCTCTGCTTGGAGACGGCCTTCCCCTTCTGCTGGCCTCCGTAACAGACAAAGAGCTGATCTGAGGTCCTGAAGCTTTGCGTTCTGTCAAAGTAAACCCGCAGGGCGCGGACTGGACAGAGAAAAGCTAGGGCTGGGTCTGCCTCCTCCTGGGGCAGCGCTTGCAGGTTCACTACCTGATCCATGAAGGGAGTGGTAGGAACCTTGGACACATTTCCGAGCCGGGGTCTCAATATCACCCGAGAAAAGCCCGGCCCGAACTCTAGGCACGATTCATCGACCGAAAAAGCCTGCAGATCCCCAACCCTCTTAAAAGAGGCCAATGCCAACAGGAGCGCTGTCTTAATGGACAGGATATTCAGCTCCACTGTGAGCAAGGGCTCAAAGGGGACTTTGAAGAGCTCTCAGTACCAGAGCTAGGTCCCAAGAGGGTACAGAGTGTAAAACACAAGGTGGATTTAACCTCCTAGCACCCTTGAGGAATCTGATGATCAGGTCGTGCTTCCCCACGGACTTACCTTCTACTACATCGTGATGTGCGGCTATTGCGGCAACATACACTTTGAGGGTGGAGGGAGACAGCCTTCGCTCCAACCCATCTTGTAGGAAGGAAAGCACAACTCTGATCGGGCAAGTTCAGGGGTCCTCCTGGTAGGAGGAACACCACTCGACGAATAGGTTCCACTTCAACGCATAGAGGCGCTTCGTAGAGGGGGCTCTAGCAGAAGTGATGGTGTTTACCACTGCCTGTGGTAGATCACCTAGAACCTCCGCGTCCCGTCCAGGGACCAGACATGGAGTTTCCAGAGGTCTGGACGCGGGTGCCATAGAGTGCCCTGTCTCTGAGAAAGGAGGTCCTTCCTCAGAGGAATCGGCCAAGGAGGGGCTGTCGCGAGGAGCATGAGTTCCGTGAACCAAGTCCTGGTGGGCCAATACGGCGCCACTAACAGGACCTGCTCCTCGTCCTCCCTGACCTTGCACAGTGTCTGGCTGGAGGAAACGCATACTTGCGCAGGCCTCGGGGCCAGCTGTGAGCCAGGGCGTCCGTAGAGGCTGCATCCTTGTCTTACACCTCTGCGCACAGGAAAAGTTCTTGTTAGAATTGAGGCAGTTCTGAAGGCAAAAGGGGGTCCAACCCGTTACTAGCATGGGGTAAATGATGTAGTATTTTAAGTCTATTTTGCTGCTATGTGAAAAAAATCGAGACAATCGCGCCGGCACGAGAGCCGACCCCAGAGGGTTAACCGGAGATCTCTATAAACCTACCCTTGTGAAAAAAAATGTCCTAAAGTGTACTTATTACTAGGGTTGTAAGGGTATGAGATTTTCTCTTTTTTCGCGTTTACACTGAAGTCTCACGACCAATCACAGCAGTGGGCGTTTACACTGAAGTCTCACGACCAATCAGAGCAGTGGGCGTTTACACTGAAGTCTCATGACCAATCAGAGCAGTGGGCGTTTACACTGAAGTCTCACGACCAATCAGAGCAGTGGGCGTTTACACTGAAGTCTCACGACCAATCAGAGGAGTGGGCGTTTACACTGAAGTCTCACGACCAATCAGAGCACTGGGCGTTTACACTGAAGTCTCACGACCAATCAGAGCAGTGGGCGTTTACACTGAAGTCTCACGACCAATCAGAGCAGTGGGCGTTTACACTGAAGTCTCACGACCAATCAGAGCACTGGGCGTTTCCACTGAAGTCTCACGACCAATCAGAGCACTGGGCGTTTACACTGAAGTCTCACGACCAATCAGAGCACTGGGCGTTTACACTGAAGTCTCACGACCAATCAGAGCACTGGGCGTTTACACTGAAGTCTCACGACCAATCAGAGCACTGGGCGTTTACACTGAAGTCTCACGACCAATCAGAGCACTGGGCATTTACACTGAAGTCTCACGACCAATCAGAGCACTGGGCATTTACACTGAAGTCTCACGACCAATCAGAGCACTGGGCGTTTACACTGAAGTCTCACAACCAATCAGAGCAGTGGGCGTTTACACTGAAGTCTCACGACCCATCAGAGCAGTGGGCGTTTACACTGAAGTCTCACGACCAATCAGAGCAGTGGGCGTTTACACTGAAGTCTCACGACCAATCAGAGCAGTGGGCGTTTACACTGAAGTCTCACGACCAATCAGAGCAGTGGGCGTTTACACTGAAGTCTCACGACCAATCAGAGCAGTGGGCGTTTACACTAAAGTCTCATGACCAATCAGAGCAGTGGGCGTTTACACTAAAGTCTCACGACCAACCAGAGCAGTTGGCGTTTACACTAAAGTCTCACGACCAATCAGAGCACTGGGCGTTTACACTGAAGTCTCACAACCAATCATAGCAGTGGGCGTTTACACTGAAGTCTCACGACCAATCAGAGCAGTGGGCGTTTACACTGAAGTATCACGACCAATCAGAGCACTGGGCGTTTACACTGAAGTCTCACGACCAATCACAGCAGTGGGCGTTTACACTGAAGTCTCACGACCAATCAGAGCACTGGGCGTTTACACTGAAGTCTCACGACCAATCAGAGCAGTGGGCGTTTACACTGAAGTCTCACGACCAATCAGAGCAGTGGGCGTTTACACTGAAGTCTCACGACCAATCAGAGCACTGGGCGTTTACACTGAAGTCTCACGACCAATCAGAGCAGTGGGCGTTTACACTGAAGTCTCACGACCAATCAGAGCAGTGGGCGTTTACACTGAAGTCTCACGACCAATCACAGCAGTGGGCGTTTACACTGAAGTCTCACGACCAATCACAGCAGTGGGCGTTTACACTGAAGTCTCACAACCAATCAGAGCAGTGGGCGTTTACACTGAAGTCTCACGACTAATCAGAGCAGTGGGCGTTTACACTGAAGTCTCACGACCAATCACAGCAGTGGGCGTTTACACTGATGTCTCACGACCAATCAGAGCAGTGGGCGTTTACACTGAAGTCTCACGACTAATCAGAGCAGTGGGCATTTACACTGAAGTCTCACGACCAATCAGAGCAGTGGGCGTTTACACTGAAGTCTCACGACCAATCAGAGGAGTGGGCATTTACACTGAAGTCTCACGACTAATCACAGCAGTGGGCGTTTACACTGAAGTTTCACGACCAATCAGAGCACTGGGCGTTTACACTGAAGTCTCACAACCAATCACAGCAGTGGGCGTTTACACTGAAGTCTCACGACCAATCAGAGCAGTGGGCGTTTACACTGAAGCCTCACGACCAATTAGAGCAGTGGGCTTTTACACTGAAGCCTCACAACCAATCAGAGCAGTGGGCGTTTAAACTGAAGCCTCACGACCAATCACAGCAGTGGGCATTTACACTGAAGCCTCACAACCAATCACAGCAGTGGGCGTTTACACTGAAGCCTCACAACCAATCACAGCAGTGGGCGTTTACACTGAAGCCTCACAACCAATCACAGCAGTGGGCGTTTACACTGAAGCCTCACAACCAATCACAGCAGTGGGCGTTTACACTGAAGCCTCACAACCAATCACAGCAGTGGGCGTTAAAACTGAAGCCTCACAATCAATCACAGCAGTGGGCGTTTACACTGAAGCCTCACGACCAATCAGAGCATTGGGCTTTTACACTGAAGTCTCACGACCAATCAGAGCAGTGGGCGTTTACACTGAAGTCTCACGACCAATCAGAGCAGTGGGCGTTTACACTGAAGTCTCACGACCAATCAGAGCACTGGGCGTTTACATTGAAGTCTCACAACCAATCACAGCAGTGGGCGTTTACACTGAAGTCTCACGACCAATCAGAGCAGTGGGCGTTTACACTGAAGTCTCACGACCAATCAGAGCAGTGGGCGTTTACACTGAAGTCTCACGACCAATCACAGCAGTGGGCGTTTACACTGAAGTCTCACGACTAATCAGAGCAGTGGGCGTTTACACTGAAGTCTCACGACCAATCACAGCAGTGGGCGTTTACACTGATGTCTCACGACCAATCAGAGCAGTGGGAGTTTACACTGAAGTCTCACGACTAATCAGAGCAGTGGGCATTTACACTGAAGTCTCACGACCAATCAGAGGAGTGGGCATTTACACTGAAGTCTCACGACTAATCACAGCCAATCACAGCAGTGGGCTTTTACACTGAAGCCTCACAACCAATCACAGCAGTGGGCGTTTACACTGAAGCCTCACATCCAATCACAGCAGTGGGCGTTAAAACTGAAGCCTCACAATCAATCACAGCAGTGGGCGTTTACACTGAAGCCTCACGACCAATCAGAGCATTGGGCTTTTACACTGAAGTCTCACGACCAATCAGAGCAGTGGGCGTTTACACTGAAGTCTCACGACCAATCAGAGCAGTGGGCGTTTACACTGAAGTCTCACGACCAATCAGAGCACTGGGCGTTTACATTGAAGTCTCACAACCAATCACAGCAGTGGGCGTTTACACTGAAGTCTCACGACCAATCAGAGCAGTGGGAGTTTACACTGAAGTCTCACGACCAATCAGAGCAGTGGGCGTTTACACTGAAGTTTCACGACCAATCACAGCAGTGGGCGTTTACACTGAAGCCTCACAACCAATCACAGCAGTGGGCGTTTACACTGAAGTCTCACGACTAATCAGAGCAGTGGGCGTTTACACTGAAGTCTCACGACCAATCACAGAAGTGGGCGTTTACACTGATGTTTCACGACCAATCAGAGCAGTGGGAGTTTACACTGAAGTCTCACGACTAATCAGAGCAGTGGGCATTTACACTGAAGTCTCACGACCAATCAGAGGAGTGGGCATTTACACTGAAGTCTCACGACTAATCACAGCAGTGGGCGTTTACACTGAAGTTTCACGACCAATCAGAGCACTGGGCGTTTACACTGAAGTCTCACAACCAATCACAGCAGTGGGCGTTTACACTGAAGTCTCACGACCAATCAGAGCAGTGGGCGTTTACACTGAAGTCTCACGACCAATCAGAGCAGTGGGCGTTTACACTGAAGCCTCACGACCAATTAGAGCAGTGGGCTTTTACACTGAAGCCTCACAACCAATCAGAGCAGTGGGCGTTTACACTGAAGCCTCACGACCAATTAGAGCAGTGGGCTTTTACACTGAAGCCTCACAACCAATCAGAGCAGTGGGCGTTTACACTGAAGCCTCACGACCAATCACAGCAGTGGGCATTTACACTGAAGCCTCACAACCAATCACAGCAGTGGGCGTTTACACTGAAGCCTCACAACCAATCACAGCAGTGGGCGTTTACACTGAAGCCTCACAACCAATCACAGCAGTGGGCGTTTACACTGAAGCCTCACAACCAATCACAGCAGTGGGCGTTAACACTGAAGCCTCACATTCAATCACAGCAGTGGGCGTTTACACTGAAGCCTCACGACCAATCAGAGCAGTGGGCGTTTACACTGAAGTCTCACGACCAATCAGAGCAGTGGGCGTTTACACTGAAGTCTCACGACCAATCAGAGCACTGGGCGTTTACACTGAAGTCTCACAACCAATCACAGCAGTGGGCGTTTACACTGATGTCTCACGACCAATCAGAGCAGTGGGAGTTTACACTGAAGTCTCACGACTAATCAGAGCAGTGGGCATTTACACTGAAGTCTCACGACCAATCAGAGGAGTGGGCATTTACACTGAAGTCTCAGTGTAAGCCAATCACAGCAGTGGGCATTTACACTGAAGCCTCACGACCAATCAGAGCAGTGGGCGTTTACACTGAAGTCTCACGACCAATCAGAGCAGTGGGCGTTTACACTGAAGTCTCACGACCAATCACAGCAGTGGGCGTTTACACTGAAGTCTCACGACCAATCACAGCAGTGGGCGTTTACACTGAAGTCTCACAACCAATCAGAGCAGTGGGCGTTTACACTGAAGTCTCACGACTAATCAGAGCAGTGGGCGTTTACACTGAAGTCTCACGACCAATCACAGCAGTGGGCGTTTACACTGATGTCTCACGACCAATCAGAGCAGTGGGCGTTTACACTGAAGTCTCACGACTAATCAGAGCAGTGGGCATTTACACTGAAGTCTCACGACCAATCAGAGCAGTGGGCGTTTACACTGAAGTCTCACGACCAATCAGAGCAGTGGGCGTTTACACTGAAGCCTCACGACCAATTAGAGCAGTGGGCTTTTACACTGAAGCCTCACAACCAATCAGAGCAGTGGGCGTTTACACTGAAGCCTCACGACCAATCACAGCAGTGGGCATTTACACTGAAGCCTCACAACCAATCACAGCAGTGGGCGTTTACACTGAAGCCTCACAACCAATCACAGCAGTGGGCGTTTACACTGAAGCCTCACAACCAATCACAGCAGTGGGCGTTTACACTGAAGCCTCACAACCAATCACAGCAGTGGGCGTTTACACTGAAGCCTCACAACCAATCACAGCAGTGGGCGTTAACACTGAAGCCTCACAATCAATCACAGCAGTGGGCGTTTACACTGAAGCCTCACGACCAATCAGAGCAGTGGGCGTTTACACTGAAGTCTCACGACCAATCAGAGCAGTGGGTGTTTACACTGAAGTCTCACGACCAATCAGAGCACTGGGCGTTTACACTGAAGTCTCACAACCAATCACAGCAGTGGGCGTTTACACTGATGTCTCACGACCAATCAGAGCAGTGGGAGTTTACACTGAAGTCTCACGACTAATCAGAGCAGTGGGCATTTACACTGAAGTCTCACGACCAATCAGAGGAGTGGGCATTTACACTGAAGTCTCAGTGTAAGCCAATCACAGCAGTGGGCATTTACACTGAAGCCTCACAACCAATCACAGCAGTGGGCGTTTACACTGAAGCCTCACAACCAATCACAGCAGTGGGCGTTTACACTGAAGCCTCACAACCAATCACAGCAGTGGGCGTTAACACTGAAGCCTCACAATCAATCACAGCAGTGGGCGTTTACACTGAAGCCTCACGACCAATCACAGCAGTGGGCGTTTACACTGAAGTCTCACGACCAATCAGAGCAGTGGGCGTTTACACTGAAGTCTCACGACCAATCAGAGCAGTGGGCGTTTACACTGAAGTCTCACGACCAATCACAGCAGTGGGCGTTTACACTGAAGTCTCACGACCAATCAGAGCAGTGGGCGTTTACACTGAAGTCTCACAACCAATCAGAGCATTGGGCGTTTACACTGAAGTCTCACGACTAATCACAGCAGTGGGCGTTTACACTGAAGTCTCACAACCAATCAGAGCAGTGGGCGTTTACACTGAAGTCTCACGACTAATCACAGCAGTGGGCGTTTACACTGAAGTCTCACGACCAATCAGAGCAGTGGGCGTTTACACTGAAGTTTCACGACCAATCACAGCAGTGGGCGTTTACACTGAAGTCTCACGACCAATCAGAGCAGTGGGCGTTTACACTGAAGTCTCACGACTAATCAGAGCAGTGGGCATTTACACTGAAGTCTCACGACCAATCAGAGCAGTGGGCGTTTACACTGAAGTCTCACGACCAATCAGAGGAGTGGGCATTTACACTGAAGACTCACGACTAATCACAGCAGTGGGCGTTTACACTGAAGTCTCACAACCAATCAGTGCACTGGGCGTTTACACTGAAGTCTCACAACCAATCACAGCAGTGGGCGTTTACACTGAAGTCTCACGACCAATCAGAGCAGTGGGCGTTTACACTGAAGCCTCACAACCAATCAGAGCAGTGGGCGTTTACACTGAAGTCTCACGACCAATCAGAGCAGTGGGCGTTTACACTGAAGTCTCACGACCAATCAGAGCAGTGGGCGTTTACACTAAAGTCTCACGACCAATCACAGCAGTGGGCGTTTACACTGAAGTCTCACGACCAATCAGAGCAGTGGGCGTTTACACTGAAGCCTCACGACCAATTAGAGCAGTGGGCTTTTACACTGAAGCCTCACAACCAATCAGAGCAGTGGGCGTTTACACTGAAGCCTCACGACCAATCACAGCAGCGGGCATTTACACTGAAGCCTCACAACCAATCACAGCAGTGGGCGTTTACACTGAAGCCTCACAGCCAATCACAGCAGTGGGCGTTTACACTGAAGCCTCACAACCAATCACAGCAGTGGGCGTTTACACTGAAGCCTCACAACCAATCACAGCAGTGGGCGTTTACACTGAAGCCTCACAACCAATCACAGCAGTGGGCGTTAACACTGAAGCCTCACGATCAATCACAGCAGTGGGCGTTTACACTGAAGCCTCACGACCAATCAGAGCAGTGGGCTTTTACACTGAAGTCTCCCGACCAATCACAGCAGTGGGCATTTACACTGACGTCTCACGACCAATCAGAGCAGTGGGCGTTTACACTGAAGTCTCACGACCAATCACAGCAATGGGCGTTTACACTGAAGTCTCACGACCAAGCAGAGCAGTGGGCGTTTACACGGAAGTCTCACGACCAATCAAAGCAGTGGGCGTTTACACTGAAGTCTCACGACCAATCAGAGCAGTGGGCGTTTACAACTGAAGTCTCACGACCAATCAGAGCACTGGGCGTTTACACTGAAGTCTCACAACCAATCACAGCAGTGGGCGTTTACACTGAAGTCTCACGACCAATCAGAGCAGTGGGCGTTTACACTGAAGTCTCACGACCAATCAGAGCAGTGGTCTTTTACACTGAAGTCTCACGACCAATCACAGCAGTGGGCGTTTACACTGAAGTCTCACGACCAATCAGAGCAGTGGGCGTTTACACTGAAGCCTCACGACCAATTAGAGCAGTGGGCTTTTACACTGAAGCCTCACAACCAATCAGAGCAGTGGGCGTTTACACTGAAGCCTCACGACCAATCACAGCAGTGGGCATTTACACTGAAGCCTCACAACCAATCACAGCAGTGGGCGTTTACACTGAAGCCTCACAACCAATCACAGCAGTGGGCGTTTACACTGAAGCCTCACAACCAATCACAGCAGTGGGCGTTTACACTGAAGCCTCACAACCAATCACAGCAGTGGGCGTTTACACTGAAGCCTCACAACCAATCACAGCAGTGGGCGTTAACACTGAAGCCTCACAATCAATCACAGCAGTGGGCGTTTACACTGAAGCCTCACGACCAATCAGAGCATTGGGCTTTTACACTGAAGTCTCACGACCAATCAGAGCAGTGGGCGTTTACACTGAAGTCTCACGACCAATCAGAGCAGTGGGCGTTTACACTGAAGTCTCACGACCAATCAGAGCACTGGGCGTTTACACTGAAGTCTCACAACCAATCACAGCAGTGGGCGTTTACACTGAAGTCTCACGACCAATCAGAGCAGTGGGCGTTAACACAGAAGCCTCACAACCAATCAGAGCAGTGGGCGTTTACACTGAAGTCTCACAACCAATCAGAGCAGTGGGCGTTTACACTGAAGTCTCACGACCAATCAGAGCAGTGGGCGTTTACACTGAAGTCTCACGACCAATCAGAGCAGTGGGCGTTTACACTGAAGTCTCACGACCAATCACAGCAGTGGGAGTTTACACTGAAGTCTCACGACCAATCAGAGCAGTGGGCGTTTACACTGAAGTCTCACAACCAATCAGAGCAGTGGGCGTTTACACTGAAGTCTCACGACTAATCAGAGCAGTGGGCGTTTACACTGAAGTCTCACGACCAATCACAGCAGTGGGCGTTTACACTGAAGTCTCACAACCAATCAGAGCAGTGGGCGTTTACACTGAAGTCTCACGACTAATCAGAGCAGTGGGCGTTTACACTGAAGTTTCACGACCAATCACAGCAGTGGGCGTTTACACTGAAGTCTCACGACCAATCAGAGCAGTGGGCGTTTACACTGAAGTCTCACGACTAATCAGAGCAGTGGGCATTTACACTGAGGTCTCACGACCAATCAGAGCAGTGGGCGTTTACACTGAAGTCTCACGACCAATCAGAGGAGTGGGCATTTACACTGAAGACTCACGACTAATCACAGCAGTGGGCGTTTACACTGAAGTCTCACAACCAATCAGTGCACTGGGCGTTTACACTGAAGTCTCACAACCAATCACAGCAGTGGGCGTTTACACTGAAGTCTCACGACCAATCAGAGCAGTGGGCGTTTACACTGAAGCCTCACAACCAATCAGAGCAGTGGGCGTTTACACTGAAGTCTCACGACCAATCAGAGCAGTGGGCGTTTACACTGAAGTCTCACGACCAATCAGAGCAGTGGGCGTTTACACTAAAGTCTCACGACCAATCACAGCAGTGGGCGTTTACACTGAAGTCTCACGACCAATCAGAGCAGTGGGCGTTTACACTGAAGCCTCACGACCAATTAGAGCAGTGGGCTTTTACACTGAAGCCTCACAACCAATCAGAGCAGTGGGCGTTTACACTGAAGCCTCACGACCAATCACAGCAGTGGGCGTTTACACTGAAGCCTCACAGCCAATCACAGCAGTGGGCGTTTACACTGAAGCCTCACAACCAATCACAGCAGTGGGCGTTTACACTGAAGCCTCACAACCAATCAGAGCAGTGGGCGTTTACACTGAAGTCTCACGACCAATCAGAGCAGTGGGCGTTTACACTGAAGTCTCACGACCAATCAGAGCAGTGGGCGTTTACACTAAAGTCTCACGACCAATCACAGCAGTGGGCGTTTACACTGAAGTCTCACGACCAATCAGAGCAGTGGGCGTTTACACTGAAGCCTCACGACCAATTAGAGCAGTGGGCTTTTACACTGAAGCCTCACAACCAATCAGAGCAGTGGGCGTTTACACTGAAGCCTCACGACCAATCACAGCAGTGGGCGTTTACACTGAAGCCTCACAGCCAATCACAGCAGTGGGCGTTTACAACTGAAGTCTCACGACCAATCAGAGCACTGGGCGTTTACACTGAAGTCTCACAACCAATTAGAGCAGTGGGCTTTTACACTGAAGCCTCACAACCAATCACAGCAATGGGCGTTTACACTGAAGTCTCACGACCAAGCAGAGCAGTGGGCGTTTACACGGAAGTCTCACGACCAATCAAAGCAGTGGGCGTTTACACTGAAGTCTCACGACCAATCCGAGCAGTGGGCGTTTACACTGAAGTCTCACGACCAATCAGAGCAGTGGGCATTTACACTGAAGTCTCACGACCAATCAGAGCAGTGGGCGTTTACACTGAAGTCTCACGACCAATCAGAGCATTGGGCATTTACACTGAAGTCTCACGACCAATCAGAGCACTGGGCGTTTACACTGAAGTCTCACGACCAATCAAAGCACTGGGCATTTACACTGAAGTCTCATGACCAATTACAGCAGTGGGCGTTTACACTGAAGTCTCACGACCAATCAGAGCAGTGGGCGTTTACACTGAAGTCTCACGACCAATCAGAGCAGTGGGCGTTTACACTGAAGCCTCACAACCAATCAGAGCAGTGGGCGTTTACACTGAAGTCTCACGACCAATCAGAGCAGTGGGCGTTTACACTGAAGTCTCACGACCAATCAGAGCAGTGGGCTTTTACACTGAAGTCTCACGACCAATCAAAGCACTGGGCGTTTACACTGAAGTCTCATGACCAATTACAGCAGTGGGCGTTTACACTGAAGTCTCACGACCAATCAGAGCAGTGGGCATTTACACTGAAGTCTCACGACCAATCAGAGCACTGGGCGTTTACACTGAAGTCTCACGACCAATCAAAGCACTGGGCGTTTACACTGAAGTCTCATGACCAATTACAGCAGTGGGCGTTTACACTGAAGTCTCACGACCAATCCGAGCAGTGGGCGTTTACACTGAAGTCTCACGACCAATCAGAGCAGTGGGCATTTACACTGAAGTCTCACGACCAATCAGAGCAGTGGGCGTTTACACTGAAGTCTCACGACCAATCAGAGCAGTGGGCGTTTACACTGAAGTCTCACGACCAATCAGAGCAGTGGGCGTTTACACTGAAGTCTCACGACTAATCAGAGCAGTGGGCATTTACACTGAAGTCTCACGACCAATCAGAGCAGTGGGCGTTTACACTGAAGTCTCACGACCAATCAGAGCACTGGGCGTTTACACTGAAGTCTCATGACCAATTACAGCAGTGGGCGTTTACACTGAAGTCTCACGACCAATCAGAGCAGTGGGCGTTTACACTGAAGTCTCACAACCAATCACAGCAGTGGGCGTTTACACTGAAGTCTCACGACCAATCAGAGCAGTGGGCGTTTACACTGAAGTCTCACGACCAATAAGAGCAGTGGGCGTTTACACTGAAGTCTCACGACCAATCAGAGCACTGGGCGTTTACACTGAAGCCTCACGACCAATCAGAGCAGTGGGCGTTTACACTGAAGTCTCACGACCAATCAGAGCAGTGGGCGTTTACACTGAAGTCTCACGACCAATCAGAGCAGTGGGCGTTTACACTGAAGTCTCACGACCAATCAGAGCAGTGGGCGTTTACACTGAAGTCTCACAACCAATCACAGCAGTGGGCGTTTACACTGAAGTCTCACGACCAATCAGAGCAGTGGGCGTTTACACTGAAGTCTCACGACCAATCAGAGCAGTGGGCGTTTACACAGAGCGTTCAAAGCAGAAGCTAAAATCAGGCTAGGAAGAATGTCTTTTTAATTTCTAAATTATGACCATTTTTGATGTAAAAATCATACTAACATATAAGGGCACCCCAGGAAACATTATAAAACAATAAAGTAATCCAGTTCATGACCCCTTTAAAGTAAATGAATTGATAAACACGTCTTTTAATGGAATTAAATAACAAGTACTTTGGGTGTCTTGTTCATCATATTTATTTTCATATAAAAGCAACAGAACCTAAATTACAGCCAGTTTATCATCAACACCGCATGAGTGTGAATCCCGTGAGATCCTCCTCTGATCTCACAGGTGTGTGTGTTATGAAGGTAATGGATGAACCCAAGCGCAGACAGTATGTAACACTCAACATTAATTTATTGACAAAAACAGGGATAATAAAACCCACGAGGGGGGAAAACAAGACTGGAACAGGAATGACTAAACTAGACTGAGACTTGACAAATAACTAGACGATAAACAAAACAGCAAACATAGAATCAGGATTTCTCTCTGGACAATACTCTTGACAAATACTCACAGGGACTCTCACAAAGTTTCACACGCAGATAAGAATCACAATGAACCAGCACAGGACAGCAAACACAAGGGGATTATAAAGGGAACACTAATGACAAAGACAGGTGAAGCTGACTAGACAAGGACAGGTAAAACTGACTAGACAATAATGACAAGACGAGGGTAACAAGGGGGCGGGGTAACGTAACGAGACAACACAAGCAATTGGCCATGCGCTTGTACACAAAACACGGGTCTGTCATGATCCAGCCTCAAGACTAGAGGAAATCAAGGACAAGAAAGCCGGATCATGACAGTGTGATCCATACGAGAAGAGAGAACTGTCTTCACTGCACACACACTCTCGCCTACTCTTCAGTATCTCCTCTCAGACGAGCCTCTTGTCTTGGATCATGACTTCATGGATGTTCCTGTTTTTCCATGTGGAATCTTTTCATTAAAGTCATGTGCGCAAGTGGATTATCTCTTTTCTCCACTTCCAGTTCAACTCAGCTGTTATTAGTCAAATAAGCAGAGACAGAAACACACACACACACACACACACACACACACACACAGAGAGACAGAAACACACACACACACACACACACACACACACACACACACAGAAACACACACATGAGAACTGAGAGCTCTTTAATTATATTAATGATAGAAGAGAGAATACAGGACATCTCTGACTCCATATGTGACACATGAAACACTTCTATAAACACACAACAATATTACTAATAACTCTCTTCTGATTTCCATTCAAGCTCTGGTTAATATTTAATATAAACTTAGATCTCTTCTGATATACTTTCTGCACTTTAAATCAAGTGTTTTTAGGGATAGTTCACCCGCAACTGTCCACTGACTTCTAATGTATGGACAAATAAATATCACAATATTGTCTTTTATGTTCCACAGAAGAAAGAAAGTTATTCAGCTTTTGGTCGACATGAGAGCATATGTACATCTTCACATTTCATTTTCAATGCATGCAATACATTTACATTTAATCATTTAGCAGACGCTTTAATCCAAAGAGATTTACAAACGAGGAGAAACATAGAAGTTAAACTAACACTATTCCAGTGCTGTGAATAATAGTCACTAAGTCACCTTTATTTATATAGCCGTTTTACAATACAGATTGTTGACAAGCAGCTTTACAGAGATAACAGGAAAATAATGTAATAATAGTGTTAAATATAAAATTAAATATCCCCAACTAAGCAAGCCAAAAGCCAATGGCGATAAAGCTGAAGAAAAGCTATGAATATAATAGCATTGAGTGGACTATCTTTGTAACAGTGTGAATAGTAGTTATTAGGTAAAAAGAGTATAATGTCCATGCATTAGGAACACAAGCAAGACTACGAGCTGAAACTACTTGATGTTGTTGATCTGTCAGTCTATCGGGGGAATGAAGTGAGAATAAACCGTGCTTTATACACCCCTCCTCTCCATCGTATGATAAAGTCCTGCTGATCCAGAACGCCAGCAGAAGCATCAACACTACATCAACACATCTTTAATAAAACTCTGTTCACCGCATGTGTTTATGGGCCGCAAACAGAGCAATTGAGTTTAGAGTTTGATGAAGCAAGAGTTGTCTCTAATAAAGCTAAACGCCACAGAAAGGAAGGGTGTGTGAGTGAACAGAATGGCATTGACTTCATGTATGGAGTGCAGATGTTTACACTGAAGTGCAGGGGGTCCGTGAATGAGACGCAGGCTTTAGCACTGAAACACAGCAGGCAAACGCTGCACTACTGTCTCGAGAGTGTTCGTCCCGGCTGTGTGTCGAATCCTGATGTGTGTCAGTTCTACAACAGCAGTGAACAGACTTCATTAACCCTCCGACATCAGGCCTGATGAACATGTACAGGACACAGTCAGCCAGCGGGTTCAGGAACAGGAGAAATTCAGACAAATACCATAATATATAGAGCAATGCCCTGGTGTAGGACCTGTCACTGTAACTGTAACCTCTATATTCTATAATAAAGGTCAGGATTGTGTTTGGGAGAATGAGAAAAGTGTAAGTCAGAAGCACCAGGAACAAACTGCCCAAAATCTTTTTGCGCTTTACAGAAGTAAGAGATATTGCGCGTGAAAGACCGCGACAAGTGCCGATAAAACACAGAATGATTATCGGGTAGGGGATTAAACAGCCGATCGATCGAGACAGATAGCTAAACAGAGAATAGAAGGAGGAGTTAAAGTCTGCAAAGATCAGAGGAACAAACCAGACGATCACAGAAATAACACAGCAGACTTTCAGTGAATGATGAGTTCTGTACCAGATAGGATGAGAAACCAGAAGATATCGTTCAAGAGCAACACATGCCATAAAATACAGACCCGCAATCAAACTATAATCATATGCATTAAGCAGATCATAAAACACCTCCCCTGGCCATGTGATTGTCCATGTTAATTTACAAATGATCTGAATGAGATCTGACAGAATCAAATGAATAACAAACACTGGAGTGGAGCGCTGAGATTTGATAAGAGCACACAACGCAAACAGAGTTACGATCATGATTACAATCTCAACGGCTGAAATGATCTTGATAATTATTGGGTGTGCATCCTCAACTTTCCAGAGAAATTCCCTCATTTGACGACTCGATTCATCTTCATAATCTCCTCCACTTGATCCGCTGATATCATAACCTCCTCCACTTGATCCGTTGATGCTGGCGTTTAGTTCTGCCATTGTTTCATGAAATCTTCACAGGCACTAAATAACAAACCAGTCATTAGTTTAAAGAACAAGCATTCATTTACTATTGTAATCACATATTAAAAACATTAGAGATAAATATATGACGTGTTTTCTGTGTGATTGTTGAAATGCAGTTTCCTCAGTTTGCTTCACATGTTCTTTAGAGGAGTGTGTGTAATGTTAGAAAGCTTGAAATACGTGAAATGTAAGATTAAAGTCTGTAAATCCTCCATTTGAACAATATCACAGAAGCAAGAATGCTGTTGTTCTGCATATTCAGTCCAGCACAGCTGCAAGTGTACAATGGTTTATTAAAGTAGGAATAAATGTTGAAGAACTTACGTTACTGACAGGATTGTGTGTTTGGTCTGCAGGTCAAAGCAGAAGTGTGTGGAATAACACACAGACTGACAGATGTTTCACAAGTTTCCACTGCCGTGTTTAAAGAGCTCTTCATTCACTGCACACACTGGAGAAACACACATCTTAAAGCTTGTGGATCTAATGGAGGAAAGGCCGGAGATTACACACACACTATTTGATCCAACGTGTGAAACTGTAATTACCTTAAACACACAATTCACTAACAAATAAACTTATAAACTCAACTTTATATCTGATGCTTTCATTCTTAAAGTTCACTCAGAGTTTATAACTCTTTCCCCGCAAGTGTTTTTAAAACATTAAAAATAAAAGCCAGCGTTTTAATCAATTTCACAAAAGTTTCATCACAGGATATTCTGTTGTATGAATATCTGAACATGTAATAAAAGAAAGAACTGAAACTCTGCTTTTAAACAACAACAAACCCCAGTTTTTTAAGTGTAACAGCTGGTGTTTTTCAGTTCAGTTACACTCAGTCTGACCAATCAGAGCCGAGCTTCTCGAGTGGAAGTGGAGCAGACGCAGAGATGCAGATTCGGCCCAGAAGTCACTGCTGAGGTTTAGTTGCTGTTTGCACACATTCGTCTGTCTTAAACAACTATAACACTCGTGTCCAGCTTGATGAGGATATAGCCAAAGCTTTGAAAGGTAAACGGACTCCGTCACTGCCACAGCATTTCACTGATCCTTCATGTATTATTATGTATTGTGTTCAAGAGATTATATTTGCTGCTGTGCTTTTTAATGAACTCTAGGTCTTTATTTTGCAATGTACAACACAAGATAGTATATTAAAGTTTTCTTCATTTCAAAGTGCGTGTCTTAACATTTATAGTTCATTATTTTTGCACTTTTAATATTCCATTTTGAATACTGAATAAAACAGCTTTATAATAAACTATTACTGTAATGCTAATATATTTATAATGAGCTGAAATGCTATTAAATGTTCTTCAAGTACATTAAAATGAAGCTTCAAATATATTCTAACTGTAGTTTAAGAAATATGAAAGTATATTTTAAATTAACTGTAAAGAAATACACTTAAATGCACTAAATGTACTTGAAGTTGTTCCATTTTAGCACTATTTAATATATTAAAATATATTGCAAATAGTGTAAGGCGAGACACTACAGGTGAATAGGGTAAAGATTGAAACTTACAGATATCACCATAAAACCTTACCAGTTGATTACTGACACGAATAGGAGAAAAAAAAGAGTTTTCTGTAATTTTATGTTTAAATATGCTAATCAGGCTATATCTAATTAAATATGTGCTAATTTGCATATATTTTGAAGTGACGAATCTGACCATTGAAAAAAACAAGGTTCAAAATGATTTTAGCATGTTGTTGCTATATTCAATGAAAAGACATTACCAGAGGGGATTATGAATATCTCCTTTTGTTGCCCTGTAAATCAGAAAATACTGCCAATAGCCTTAAACAATTGATTTCCGCCCCATTTTTAGGCATAAAATGTCATATAAATCAGGCCAAGAATGACATATCAACAAATCCCTCAGGACAAACCTTCACAATATAGTTATGAACACGAGTGTACAGTTTGGTGTGTGTAGGAGCTTCAGAAGTGGAAAATCCTCACTCGAGTGTGAGAAAAAACTCATTTTGAGGAAAAGGCTTTTAAAGATTTTTATGGCAAAATTCCACTAATTTCTATTGAAAGCCATGAATTACAGACAAAATATGCTTTAGGTCCAAGTAAAATCCATGCATCACACTGTTTAACATCCAAAACTCCTCATTGCTTCATCCGTCACTGATCATCCTAAACAACACATCACCACATCACCAGTCCATCACAGGGGAAGATGACCTGAGCGACTCACACACACTTCAGGATCCACTATTACACATGTGTGCAGGATTATACAGTAATTATATTATACAAAGACTGAAATGTGTTGTGTAATGTCATTGTTTGGTATATATAGTGTGTAAAGTATAGTATATATGTGATGTACACTCACCGGCCACTTTATTAGGTACACCTGTCCAACTGCTCGTTAACACTTAATTTCTAAGCAGCCAATCACATGGCGGCAACTCAGTGCATTTAGGCATGTAGACATGGTCAAGACAATCTCCTGCAGTTCAAACCGAGCATCAGTATGGGGAAGAAAGGTGATTTGAGTGACTTTGAACGTGGCATGATTGTTGGTGCCAGAAGGGCTGGTCTGAGTATTTCAGAAACTGCTAATCTACTGGGATTTTCACGCACAACCATCTCTAGGGTTTACAGAGAATGGTCCAAAAAAGAAAAAACATCCAGTGAGCGGCAGTTCTGTGGGCGGAAATGCCTTGTTGATGCCAGAGGTCAGAGGAGAATGGCCAGACTGGTTCGAGCTGATAGAAGGGCAACAGTGACTGAAATAACCACTCGTTACAACCGAGGTATGCAGCAAAGCATTTGTGAAGCCACAACACGCACAACCTTGAGGCGGATGGGCTACAACAGCAGAAGACTCCACCGGGTACCACTCATCTCCACTACAAATAGGAAAAAGAGGCTACAATTTGCAAGAGCTCACCAAAATTGAACAGTTGAAGACTGGAAAAATGTTGCCTGGTCTGATGAGTCTCGATTTCTGTTGAGACATTCAGATGTTAGAGTCAGAATTTGGCGTAAACAGAATGAGAACATGGAACCATCATGCCTTGTTACCACTGTGCAGGCTGGTGGTGGTGGTGTAATGGTGTGGGGGATGTTTTCCTGGCACACTTTAGGCCCCTTAGTACCAATTGGGCATCGTTTAAATGCCACGGCCTACCTGAGCATTGTTTCTGACCATGTCCATCCCTTTATGGCCACCATGTACCCATCCTCTGATGGCTACTTCCACCATGTCACAAAGCTCTAATAATTTCAAATTGGTTTCTTGATCATGACAATGAGTTCACTGTACTAAAATGGCCTCCACAGTCACCAGATCTCAACCCAATAGAGCATCTTTGGGATGTGGTGGAACGGGAGATTCGCATCATGGATGTGCAGCCGACAAATCTGCGGCAACTGTGTGATGCCATCATGTCAATATGGACCAAAGTCCCTGAGGAATGAGTCCAGCACCTTGTTGAATCTATGCCACGAAGAATTGAGGCAGTTCTGAAGGCAAAAGGGGGTCCAACCCGTTACTAGCATGGGGTACCTAATAAAGTGGCCGGTGAGTGTATATATATAATGTCAGAGCGCGTCACGTGACGATTCTGGACGAATCACGTTGTCAGAGATTGGAATCAGCCAATGAGAATGCGCATTTCGAGTTAAATCGCCCATTGTACTTGATGATTGGTTGCTGATAAACAGGAAATGCCCATATTTGGATGCGACAGCATTGCACAGGAGAGAGAGAGCTTTCTAGCGGTGTGTGTGATGACGGTGCAGACAGCGATCGCGGAGCAGCGGAGGATTTACAACGACAACTTTTGATGAATTAGGCGAAATCTGCACACGCAAACTGACAAAGTGTAGTAAAATAAAGACCTAAATGTGTATTTTGGACTTTTTTTCAGCACAAGTCTGAAAGAAGACATGTTACTGAAGACAAATATCCCAAAATCTCTAAATTGACCAGTGAAAAAAACACGATGTTTTTGCCTGCCGTGTCTCGCCTTAACATTGATCTGAAGCATATCTTGAAAAGTTGTTTCACAATAATACATTTAATACGCACTTAATACAGTATAATTTAAATATATTAAGTATGTCCAAAAAAAGCCCAATTTAAATGCATTTCCTCTTCACCTGGGAAGACAGATGATGAAGTTTATGATCATCATCAAATGAATATCAAGAACCTGAAATGGAAACTGGATCTGGCAGAACCTTAAAGAAAACTTTCAAACCTGCTTTAAACAATTCCACCTTAATTTCTTTAGTTTCTTCTCCACATAATCAAGCACACTAGCGAGTCAGCAAGCTGAACAACATGTGCTAACGTCTGAGTAAAGGCTGAAACACAAGGACACAATAATTCCCACATGAGACGACATGATCTTACCGGGACTCAGCCTGAAGACTGAAGACGCTGCTCATCAGGAGATGATGGTGTTTATGAGCTGCTCTGCAATCTTTTATCTTTTATAGCCTGAATTAACTCCAGAAACACCAAACAAAGATGCATTAAACATCATTAACAGTTAATGCACACGCAACCGCATCAGCAATCAGCAAACCACACTACACAATATACAACCATTTACAAAATCCACAAGTGTTATAGGGAGGAGAATGAGAATAGCCATTAATACAGTGATATAATACTCAGATTGTGTCATACTGTAAGTTTATCACATTATGATTATGCAATCCGGGCTAAATAAAGACAAAATCTTATAGCAACTTTTTCTACTGAAAACAAAATCGCTACATGTTTATTTGCAGTTTCATTCCAAGTCAAGCCAAGTATAAATGTATTTCTATAACACATTTAAAAGCAACAGAGTTGCACCAAAGTGCTGTACAATAAAACATTGAGCATAGAAACAGAAAGCATAAAAAGAAACCATGCAGCGCATACAAAATGTAAACACATTAAACAAAATACAATAATAATAAAATAAATAAATAAAAAAGACACTGATGTTTGTGAATGAATCTGTCAGTAAACGTTGAGTTCCCTTTCAAGGGAACTCGAGCTGCGTTTGAGACGCGGTGGGAACGCTCTGCGTGATTGCGTCATGAAGCACGTGTAAAATCAGTCCAATGGAAGCCCGATACGTCATGGGTGACGTCATAGACCAGGAAACTATAAAGCACCCCTGAAATCAGACCGCGACAGCTTCTGTTGTCTTCAGCAAGCGCTCTCTGTGATTCTGTCCTTGTCTATTTATTGTTGTTTGTCAAGCCCAATATATATATCACTATCTATCATTATGGCGAGCAAAGCAAGGTTATACACGTTGTGTTGTTCCCTGCCCTCGTTACATCACGGGTGGGGACACACATCAGCGTTTTGTTGCTGTTTGGGAGTGGAGCATGCAACAGTCATTTCTCGAGGGATCTGACTGTGAGCATTGCGAGAGGCTGTCCGTGAGGACGCTCCGCTCCCGCCGGGCGTTCTTCGAGGAGGACGTTTCGGTTCGCGTTCCCCGCGCGGGTCTCTCTGTTGCCGAGGCTCGGAGACGGCTCGCATTTCGGGGTTCGCAAACGGATCTGACAGCTGGGGTTGGGACGGGCTCCGCCCTTTCTCAGCTTTCACATGCCAGATCTAGTGTGCTGCGATTTCCAGTTGTCACTGCCGGCTCTAAGCCGCGACAAATGAGGGAGGCAACGAGAACAAAAGCCAGTCAAAGAGATTTTATTCACAATAAAGAATAAGCTACGTAATTAACACAAACACAATAAACACGTTCCAATAACACAGGCCTGTAAACATTACTTCCCAAACTAAAACTAATACATAAAGCAAACAAATAAAACAACAACCCAAACTAACAGAAAACCAGAGGGTAACCGAAGCCACCTCAAGTCAGAGAACCATTACCTTTTATAACCCTCTGCAGGTGTTTCACATTAATTACCTCAGTAGGACGGCCTAGAGGCACGTCACAGGCAGGGTGCAGAGGAATTGGTATCGTTAGTGTTTTGTTTAAAAAGAAAGAGAACAAAACAAATATAAATCTTAAAGAGGCAGATGTTTGAGTTTTCAATGAATAAATAAGTCAGCTCAACTCTGCTGAATAAAGAGTTTTATCTAGTGCTGTTGCCAGTTAAATATTTTTTAATATATTTAAAATATTAAAAATAAGTATCATAGTATTAAGTATCATAGTATGTCAGTGCCTCGGGTTAAAGAGACGCTTGCGAGCTTTCTCTCTCCCGAGTCGGCGTCATCGTTAATAACCCCGACGTTACCCACCAGCCATCTTAAATAATTAATGAATTTTTATTAGGCAGAGCTGGTGGGTAAAGTATATAAGGACATGGATGAATGTGAGGGGCGACTCTCTGAGGAGGGTCGCAGCGCTGCCAGTTCGGTTGTTTCCTCTGGTGGCCACAGCGTGATATATATGTGTATATATATATATATATATATAAGTTTTTCTGATATAAAGATAAAGGAAAATAAACATATAATTATGTCTGTTCTTCTGGACGCTCCGCTTTCAAGAAAGTTAAGAAATAAACCATTCAGCGGCATTCCAGAGGTTTCTTCCTCTCCAATCTAATGTTCCTGAGACTGCTGGGCGGGAGCAGTCTCGGCCTATTAAGCTCCTCTCAGCACAAAGTGCAAAACAGAGCGTCGCCATTCGGGCTCCTCCGCAATTGAGGGGTACCTGGGTGGCGGTCGCAGTCTAGCCAGTTAGAGACATGCAAGATCTGAGGACTGTTTTATCTCTAAAATAGCTTGAACAAAGAAGAAGCCCTGACGCCGAGGCGATCAGGCTTCTAAGGGTGGTCCCCTCTGGGGTAGGGACGGTTTTGAGAAATCGTTTCTCCTCAGCGCCCTTTGGGGTGCGACTCTCTGAGGAGGGTCCCAGCACTGCCAGTTCGGTTTCCCTGCTGGTTCGCTGTTTCAGGGCACCAAGGTGTCAGTGTCCCCAAACGAGCCTTCAAATAAGAAAAAAAGAAGAGCAGTCAGTTCGGTTTCCCTGCCGGTTCGCCGTTTCAGGGCGCCGAAGTGCCTGCTTTTTCCAACGATCCTCCGAGGAGGGTCATAGGAACTAAGCTAGTTAGAGGTAGGCAAGATCTGAGGACTGTCATCATCTCTAATAAAGCTTAGACAAGAAGTCCTGTCGCAAAAAACGAGGCTATCAGGCTTCTGAGGGCTCCTCTGGGGCAGGGACGGTTTTGAGAAATCGTTTCTCCTCGGCGACCTCCGGGGTGCGACTCTCTGAGGAGGGTCGCAGCGCTGCCAGTTCGGTTGTTCCCTGCCGGTTCGCCGTTCAGGGCGCCGAGGTGTCAGCGTCCCCATACGATCCTCCGAGGGGGATCGTAGAACGGTCAGTTCGGTTGTTCCCTGCCGGTTCGCCGCTTCAGGGCACCGTAGTGACTGTTCAACCAAGGGGCGGTTTTGAGAAATCGTTTTTCCTCTGCGCCCTCTGGGGTGCGACTCTCTGAGGAGGGTTGCAGCGCTGCCAGTTCGGTTGTTCCCTGCCGGTTCGCCGTTCAGGGCACCGAGGTGTCAGCGTCCCCATGCGATCCTCCGAGGAGGGTCGTAGAATGGTCAGTTCGGTTTTCCCTGCCGGTTCGCCGCTTCAGGGCGCCGTAGTGACTGTTCAACCAAATCCAGAGGCCAGTCTTGAGAGACTGGTTCTCCTAGTAGAATTTCTGGCAGCGTGGAAACTACTGCTACATATTTCTCAGTGGGTCCTGCACATTATAGAGAGGGTTTTAGAATTGAGTTTGGTTCTTGTCCACCCAGATTTCTAGGGGTCCTCCTCTCTTGGTGGACCCCGAGCAGGCTTTGGTTATGGAGCAGGAAGTTCTGACACTTCTGCAAAAGGAGCTGTAGAAGGGGTTCCTCCTCCCAGCAGACAGCCTTTACTTCATTGTTTCCGAAAGAGGATGAGGGAGGTTCCCGAGGTTTGCTTTCGGGGGCGAAGCATACCATTATCGGGTTCTCCCATTCGGCCTAGGTCATTACCCCACACCTTTACAGTATGCGTGGATGCAGCTCTGGCTCCTCTGAGACTCCAGGGCATTCGCGTATTATACTACATCAATGATTGGTTGATCCTAGCTCAATTTGAGTTTATGGCAGTTCGGCATCGAGATGTCGTTCTGTCTCATTTAAGGATGTTAGGGTTGCCTCTCAACGCCAAGAAGAGTGTGCTCCTAGGACCACTTTTCTAGGTGTAGCGATTCTTACAGCCGTAATGGGGTATATCTAGGCCAGTCACTCACTGTGAAACAGTTTCAGACTGGTGGGTCTCATGGCAGCTGCGTCCAAAGTATTACTTTTGGCCTTCTGTTCATGAGACCCCTGCAGTGGTGGCTCAGGACCAAGGGGTTTTCTCCGAGGGGAAATACGTTTTCGTATGATCAAGGTCACGCGGCTATGCCTTCATGCCTCGGTCATGTGGAAGAACCTTGGTTCCTCGCCCAGGCCCAGTGTTGGGTGCTTCTTGTCGACGCATATTGCTATCGACGGATGCTTCCCTCACAAGTGGGGGCGATCATGAGTGGTTGCTTGGCGAAAGGCGGACAACACACTGATGGTCTCGTATATCAGAGCAGATATCCTGTTGAGGCAGGGGCTGAGGCCCAGGGGATTGGAGACTTCACCCCGATGTGGTGGAGCTTCTTAGGGAGAACTTTGGTCAAACTAAAGTCAAGTCGACCTTTCACATCGTTTGTACAACGCATTGCTCTATATGGTTCCCCCTCACGCAGCCAGCTCTTCTCGGACTGGATGCGATGGTGCAGGTGTGGCCGAGGCTGCACCTGTACGCATTTCCCCCAATATCTTTGCTCCCGGGGGTTCTGGAGAGGGTTCGCCGGGAAGGGGCTCATCTGCTACTAGTAGCCCCATACTGGCCGACTCGAGAGTTTGGTTCTCGGACTTTGTCTCTTCTGGACGGCTCTCCCATGGAGATTCCGCTCAGGAGGGACCTGCTGTCCCAGGCAGGGGGCACGATATTTCACCCTCGACCGGAGTTGTGGAAACTGTGGGCCTGGCCTCTGAGGGGGCCAGGCTCATAGAATCCAGTCTCTCGACTGAGGTCGTTGAGACATTCTCCATTCCAGAGCTCCTTCCACGAGAAGACTGTATGCACTGAAAGGGAAATTTTTCTCCACCTGGTGTGGTGAGCGTCAGTTAGATCCTGTTAACTGCCCTGTTGGTTCAGTTCTCGATTTTCTGCAAGACCGTTTCTCTGCTGGATTATCTCCTTCCACTTTAAAAGTTTATGTGGCGGCTATATCGGCCTACCATACCCCTCTGGGGGGTACTTCTATTGGGAGAGATCCTCTGATTACTCGTTTTCTCCGTGGTACATTGAGGTTGAGACCTGCACTGCACTCTAGAGCACCGGCTTGGGATTTAGCCATTGTACTTGAGGGTCTGGCTTTTGCTCACTTCGAGCCTATTGAAGAGGTTTCAGAAAAATTCCTCACCTTTAAAGCATTTCTATACCCTAGACCGGGTTATATTCCTAAGGTCCCAGTTAATGTTGGGGGCCCAATAGTGCTGCAGGCCTTTTATCCTCCACCTTTTAATACCCCAGATCAGGAACAATTGAACCTGTTATGTCCAGTTCGGGCATTGGATGCCTACGTTCACAGAGCTGCCCTGTGGCGTAAGTCAGAGCAATTATTTGTATGTTTTGGGTCACTCAGGAGAGGGTGCCCTGCATCTAAACAGGTTATGAGCAAATGGATAGTCGAGGCTATTTCATTAGCTTATGAAGCGGCCGGTCAGCCTTCACCTATGGCTGTACGGGCCCATTCTACTAGGAGTATGGCGGCCTCTATGGCCTTAATTTTCGGGGGTTTCCCTTCCTGATATTTGTAATGCGGCAGGATGGTCCTCTCCGCATACATTTGTCAGGTTTTATGACCTTGACCTCTCCACTCCAGGGGCGAGGTTGCTTGCTTCTTAGTGTGCGCCAAGGACTTCACACAGAACGGGCATTTGTCACTATGGCGTAGTGGGTATGGGGTTCCCACCGCATCTCAAACGCAGCTCGAAGTTCCCTTGAAAGGGAACGTCTCAGGTTACGTATGTAACCCTGGTTTCCTGAGAGGGAACGAGACGCTGCGTTTGCCTGCCATACTTCCTGCATGCCCTGATCGACTTGCTTCAGGTTTTTTCAGAAGCTGGCGCGGTCTGATTTCAGGGGTGCTTTATAGTTTCCCGGTCTATGACGTCACCCATGACGTTTCGGGCTTCCATTGGACTGATTTTACATGTGCTTCACGACGTAATCACGCAGAGCGTTCCCACCGCGTCTCAAACGCAGCGTCTCGTTCCCTCTCAGGGAACCAGGGTTACAGGGAACCTGAGACGTTAGTTTGATTCTGCTTTAATAATGTTCCACTAATCTGAGTCAGATTCTAGTTATTGACACTTGATGTAGTGATAAATGTAAAGTATATGAACTGTATCCACACGAGAAATGGGCATTTCTGTTAAAGATTTACAAAGATTTACAAAATGTGCGTTCCAAATGTTAAATGATGTTGTGTTAAAGGTGCCATAGAATGCATTGATAGAATATTTTAATTGTTCTGATATCTACATGAAGGTCTGTGGCTTAGGTAAGGGCAAAGATCCTCCAGATGAGGTTTTACATGTTTTACATGTTCATTTATAACTCTAGGATTTGTCCCAGCATGAAATGGCTGTTATTTCCTTATTTGGAAGGGTCATGAATAATAATGTTGAGCTCTGCTCTGATTGGCTGTTCCACAGATTTGTACGCAGGAGCTGGGATGTAGGCTACACTGAAATACAAACATGCAGAATTATCATACTTCAGTTTTCAAACTAAATATTTTAACAAATTGACTAGATTCATTGTGGAATGACAATGGTTTCAACTGCAGTGGAGAAGGTGACGTTAACTAGAAGGAGCGAGTGAGCTTCTGTAAGCAACCAAACTAGCCTAGTTAGCTCCTGAGTCATGTGTTGCTGATGAAATATAGCCATTATAACACTACCGACACAAGGGATGGACATAGATGTATCTACAGTTGTATTTTGTAGATTTATATGACAACACAGGCCGGAAATAATATTAACCTCCGTGTAAATAGGTTGTCATACTATTTAGTTATCTATGCTCGCTACTTGGAGCTCGCTAGTTAGCTAAGGTTAACGTTACTGTACTAGCATCTTGCGTTCGATCTCGACATCACAGGGTAAATTATCGTTAATGTTGTTAGCTCACTAAGAAACTCTCGGTTTAAACAGAAATGGCTTTTTTGGGGTTTTCAGCGGTCTTTTGGAAACACCAGATTTACACATGAAGGAGGAAACAGTGGTGTTCGAGGCTCACGGTATGTCCGTTCAACGTACAGAACTCTCATTATTCAACTATGCCAAGATAAACACAGTTTTCCATTCTATGGCACCTTTAAGGGTTAGCTAATTTAATATTAATTTTAATTAGGGTTAGCTAATTCATGTTCAATAATGGTGAACATTAGACTTTTTCACAGTACGGCACACTTGAAGAACGATCAAACAGCATCTTAGCTTAATGCTAATAATGACAGTAATGAACACTTTCATCCACATGTTGATAGTGAACACAAAAGAGATGTGATGCATATATTGCACATATGATGATTTAGAAGATTATAATAGCTCAAATGATGAACAATGCAGTTTTTATGCATTCTTTAAAGTGTCAGTCATGAAGGATTTAACCTGAAGCTCTTCTACTGAGTATCATAATTGATTTGGTTTCTGCCATTAGAAAACACTTCCCTATTGAGTGGATGTGGGAGATTTTTCCCTCAATGTTCAAAAGCTTTATTCCTGAAAGCTTGTTACTAAGAGATACAGTATGATTGCACATTTCCTCATTTCCCATCAGCATTAATTCATTATGAATAATGCCACAAACCAGCTCTAATATAACACGAATGTTAGCTGTTTCCTACTGAAAGTGTCTGCACAATATTTGTGATATCTGTGAGTTGTCTGCTTCTGTGGACTTCAATCCTGACTAGCATGAGTTTAGTGTGTGATGTTGACACAGATTGAGCCAGACACTACAGGTGCACTGAGTATAAAAGAGCGCCTGTAGTGACGTCATCCACTCCTCTGTCTTGTAAAAGGCTCAGGCCTGCTGCCATGTTCTGTGGTACTGAGTGCACTACCACTACACACCACCAGCACAAACTCACACACATTCTGAAGAGTGTTCAGGTATTTCATTAAAACAGGAAAAATTCCTTTAAGTTGATTTTTTTCCCTGTAAAGGAAAAGACCTGTATAAAATATGTGTTTTTTATCCTTAACAAGAAAATGCTTGATAAAAGAGCTGATACCCCATGGCGCTCAGTTTTTAAACTATGCAATGATGTAAAACCTGAATGGAGAGTGTATATAAACCACCATTATTAACAAACACAGGAGATTTGCAATGGAGAATTCTTCATGGAGCCATTGTGGTCAATTCTTTTATTTCTGTTTTGGATTCTACCACCAACTCTGGATGTCCTTTATGACATAACCTGCTTTCTGGAATACCCCAGTGGAAACTCTGAGAAATGTTGTCAGTATGGTATACCAATACTGCTACCAGTAAAGAGTCCAACATGTATTTAGTGATTACTGGTGGTCAGTTTCCATGTGATCTAGCTTCTATAGAAATCACAGACGCTTTTAAATAGACTACATGTAACTCAAAACAATGACATCCATGTAATAGCCTTGGCAACATCAAGCTGTGTTCTGACTGTGCAAGGCCCTCCTTTGTGAATACAGGACAGCTCCTGGGCAACAGTGCTCATGCGAGATCTCTTCAGCCGCAGGAAGGCCCTCTTTGAAACGGTCACTGTTCTGCGGCCAAGGGAGAGAAAGAAGGATAAACTGGACAGATTATCTCTCCCTACTTATGAGGAATGAACAGACATTATCCAAACATTAAACATGTTAGTTCAATCTTTACTTGGAAACACTGCTAATATATATAGACCACTAGGGAGTGCTAAGACCAGTGGTGTTGAAGTTCCCACTGACAGCAAGATAATTCATATGACTGATTTGTGAAACATATAACCTATTCAATCCCATCACTTTATTACTGACCCAATTACCAACAAGATGATGCTGCCAAAGCCAAAAGGTCCATAGTGCAAATATAGAATTCCTTATGCATGAACTGTCAAGTAATGAATACATATGTTCATCCCTCAATTATAACACACCATTTCAATGTTACTGTCCACAGATGATGATGACTGCAGATAAAGGGCTCTCCCTAAACGAGGACATCGAAGCCCGGACACACTCCACACACTCCCTCAGTGATTTAATCATTTCTGGCAGGTCTAGATCAATGTAATAATAAGTGGGAAAACATTTGGTTAGTTAGTAAAAGTAATGATACTTAAGCTCAGTACAGGACAATAAATAACAGGTTGAAGTGTCGGACCCTCTGTCTCCGAGTCTTTATCCGAGTCCAAGTAACCTGGTTGTGAGGCATGGTCGTGGTGCGCTTGGAGTTGGGAAGTGTAGTAACGTGAGAGCTAGCTGCGGCTACAGCTGAGGATGCAGTTGTTTCAACCGCGCCAATGTTAGCCGTTAGCTGGCAGTCCTCCTGTGCCTGTGGATCTTTACCTGGTCGACTAGATGAAGATTCGGCAGCCTTGAAATAACCAGTCAATTCTGGGATTTTCTTTAGAAGATCTATATATACATCCAGCGCTGTAGAAGGAAAGCACAGAGCATCCTTAAGGACAAACAGCACCCAGCTTATCCTTTGTTTAAATGGGTGGACACGGGCTACAACCTGAGACACCGCAGGCCTGTGAGCATTAGTACCCACAAGGCCCGTCTGTTTAACAGCTTCTTTCCGGCCACTGTTAGGCTAGTGGCACAGGACATTAAGGAGGGCAAAAAGTACCCTATTCCATGTTTTTAAACATTGTAATGATTAGTATAAGAGTATTTAATTCTATTCGGAGTATTTCTTTTGTACGTGCAATATTATTATTATTTATTATAATGTGTATTTATTTAAGAAAGGTTATTTATATACAGTTTTTGTATTTTTTAAAAATGCTTTGTTGCTCTCTGCTCTACCTTAAGATGTGTATGTGTGTGTATATGTATTCTTTTTAAATCTAAAACCTGACTCTGAGAAACGCACAAGCATTCCAATGTACCTGTACTGAAACGTACCTGTGCAAATGGCAATAAAACTTTGAACCTGAACCTCCTCAGGTACAGCAGCGCCAGATGGCTGAGTCTGTTAACCTGCATCCAGAGCGTGCTGAACCAGTGGGACGCACTACAGGTAGGATGGTAACTCCACTCAGCAGATATCTACACAGTTTACCATGCTATATTTCCATTTTAACCATGTATTGCCACCCTGTATCTCTACTGTAGGCCTACTTTAACAGTCATGAAGAGGTGGAGAGGAGTGTTAAAGTGCGTGATCTGGCAAGCCATCTGCGTGATCCAATCGTGAAGACCTACTTCATGTTCCTGAGTGCTGCCCTTAAGCCTTTATCTGAATTTAACTTTGCCTCCCAGGTGGGTGTCAATGATGTTGAATGAATGAGTGAATAATAGTATATAATTAAATGTTTGTGCTTATTGTAGCATGCTTATTTCACTGTTATTTTGTTGTGACCATTGATAATATCTGCAGTCAGAGGGAGTACAAATTCACAGACTTGAAGAGGAGATGTGCAGGCTGATGAAGAGGATCCTGGGCTACCTCATACCAGCCAGGGCAATCGTGGGTGTACCTCTCAGGGAGGTGGAGTATGGAGATGGACATCAGATGGCTGATGAAGATCTCTTTATCGGAGCAGACACAAAGAAATTCATGAGAAGCGCTGAGCTCCCTGTGTCAGCCGAGAAGAAATCTTTCAGTGAGTATATTACCCAGTAGTTATATTATGATATCATCTTTTGACAGTATGAGAGTATAGGCTGCAGAAATATTACCACTAATGCATTTTTTTCACTCTTATGCTGTTGTAGAACTGTGAGAAGCTTCTATGTGGCATTTCTTAAAAAGATGTTCTCCTCCTTTCCCCTCGAACATCCACTCCTGAGGGACCTGAAAGTGCTGGACCCGGCAGCTCGTCTTAACATAACTCCAGGGACAGGTAGATAATAGAAACAGTTTCCAATAGGCTTTATGCCCAGCTCCACTACTTACCCTAGCAACCACCCTAGCAATGGCCAGACACACCTGGATTAATCAGTTTGTCCAATAATGTAAGACAGGAAATAAAGGAGCTGGCTTAAGTTCAGGAAGTAGTGCAGCTGTGCATAAAGCCTATTGATGTTAGGCAAGGCAAGGCAAGGCAATTTTATTTGTATAGCCCATTTTTACAAAAAAATTGTCTCAAAGGGCTTTACATCGCATCATACCAACATCCTCTGGGGACAGTTCCCCATTGATAACCAAACAAATAATTGGCCCAATATACTTGATACTTGTTTAGATCTGCAATGTTCAGTCAAACACTTGTTTTACTTTACAGTGGAAAGGCCAGGGGCCCTGTTCCCTCAGTTGAGGCTGAAAGAGGATAAGATGAGAGAGGAATTCACAGACTATCAGGTGACAGAGAGTAAGCAACTCCCCCAAGAAGACAGAATCGACAGATTCTGGGGCCTGGTAGGAAAGGACATAAGGTTCAGTGAGCTGCCAAAACTTCCCCATAGCAATGCAAGTTCAGAAAGGGTGTTTAGCATGGTACGGAAGATTGTTACAGAGAATAGGATGACGTTAGACAACAGAACTGTTTGCGCTCTACTCTCATGTAAAATTAACCACTCTGGCCCAGCCCACAAACACACTCCTTCCAAAACAGTCTTAAAGAATGCAAAGTCTGCAACAAATTTGTACGATAACTCACTAAAAGAGTAAAGAAAAGTTATGTGAAATGAAAAGAAAAACTGTAAAAGAAAAGCAATATGAAATGAAAAGAATGTGTGGAATGAAAATAAAATGTAAATGTAAAGACAAGCAATGTTAAATGAACAGAAAACATGCAAATAAGCCTTTAAATAAATGCTCTTCATATATACCCTTTTGTGTTTTTATTTCGGCCATCACCTGTCTTAAAGGGGTCATATAATGCCATTTTCATACAAGTTATGGAAAGGTTACAAGGTCTAAATGAAAAGTTTGTAATATACTTTAATTAAAAAATTCTCAGGTAACACTTTATTTGAAGGGGTGTGCATAAGACTGACATGACACTGTCATAAACATGACATAACACCTGTCATGAACATGAAGGAGTCTTAATGAATGTTTATGACTGTTGTCATTAAGTGTCATTCGGTAAATTATGACACTTTTAATGCAAAGTTGACATTGTTTAAAATGTCTTGATTATGACAACTTGACATTAACAAAGACAGAAAATCGTTCTCATTTGTCAGTCGACATAATGGGCTCTATCTTGCACCCGGCGCAAATGACTTTGTACACTGACGCATGTATCATTCCTATTTTGCACCCGCGTAAAGCGGGCTTTTCCCTCCACAGACGCACGGCGGTAAACTAGGAAATGAACTTGCGCTCCCTGGGCGGGTCGGCGCAGAAAGGAGGCGTGTTTCATTCCCTGGTGCTATTCTGCAGTTCCAGAAAACAATTGCGCCACTGACCAGAACAAACCTAGTCTAAAGTCAGTGGTGCGTTGTGCGTACATTCAGATGCTATTTTAAGCGCGCATGCTTGGCCATAATACAGAGTGTGAACGCGCATACACTGTAGATGATTCTCTCATCAACACAGATGCATTTTACTTTTTGCAAATGATATATTATTATAAGGAAAAATATTAAAACACGAGGGAAATCATTGTTGTTGTCACATTCACCTCCTTCATCTGTGTCTTCACTACACTTCCCAGCATTCCCGGTCGTCATCATCACCTGCACCTGCGCCTCATCATCCTCATCATGATCACCATCACCTGTGTCCCATCACCAGCATGGACTATAAAACACTCACTTTCCCTGCAGTCACTGTCTGGTCTCGTCAATTCATGGCTCACAGACTTCCTGAACACCTACCTGTTCCTTACCTGCTTTCCACCGTCAAGTCACCTGCAAGAGAGAGAAAGAGAGAAAAGGACATTAACCACAGCTAAGCTTCCTTTATGTTTCTATATCATTGGTTTCTCACCTGTTATCTCCGACTACGATCCTTCTGCACAAATAAAGCAGTAAAACTTACCATCTTGTCTGTGATCCCTGACAGTTGTGTCCATGACAATATGAAAAATAGGCATAAAGCTTACACATTTACCCTGATTATTATAAGCATGGAAGCTAATTTGGGTGGGTTTGTCCCATTTTATTTTTTATTTTTTATTTTGTCCCTTTTTTGATTTTTTTATTCTAAACTGTTTTAATTATTCTTATTTGTTTTGATTATTTTAATTTCTTCTACGTAAAGCACTTTGAATTACCATTGTGTATGAAATGTGCTATATAAATACACTTGCCTTGCCATCCCCAATGTCACTTCTCTTTCTTTTACGGCCCTGACGAGAACATCGATCTCCTCGGCTGTGAACCGATGCTGAAGCGCGTCTGGTAAATGCGCCGTTATAATAGTTTTGCGCCATGGAACAAGCGCACCTCGTTCATCATGCTCTTAAAGGGTATGTTGGATGACGCTCTGATTGGTTTGTTTCACGTTACACCCAAACCACACCTATGAATAATGAAGCTACTTCAGACCAACCCCTTTTAGATTTGCGTCGAGCGCAAGAGGCATTTATCCCGCCGGGAAAATAGCAACAGCGCCGGGATCCGCCCACAAAGTTACTTGCGCTTTGCGTTTTGACACTTGCGTTTCAGATCGTTAAAATCGGGCCCAATGTCTCCGTTCCCTCCATCGGGGAGCAAGGGTTGAGTCAGTAACCAAGGTGTTTTCAGTTATTAATAAAACCCCAGATTTACACAATAATTCATTCAAATGTGCTGTTTTCTGAGCCATCTCATTCTGTATTAGACTGGCATCATGAAACATCCACTCGTCGTTGTGTAAACCTTGACAAGGAGAGTGTGTGCTGTTCTGCACATTAGAGATTCACGTTGCTCTTTAAGGTCTGCGTGCTACAGGAACACAACACAAGATCACACACTTCTGATAACCTGCTCTCACACACACACACACACACCGTCATACACTCTCTGCCCAGGGAAACCCTCGTCGATGATGATCAAGCTCCTCTTTCCTCCGACTCACAGCACTTTTAAGGGATAGAACAGGGAGTCTTTTTAGGGCCAATTAGGGGCCCCTCAAACGCCGCCAATCTTGTGTCACTGGACAGGAACGGGGCCCAGGCAAAGTACAGTTGGTACTCAACCAGAATAATACTTTTACCGGCGGGAAATTGCAGGTGTGTACCGCTAAGAGGCGCTACAATCACAGACTGTGAAAAGTGTTCGTTTATTCTCTCTGTTGCGTAATCTGAGCGATTGAAAGCTGATAGCAGATGAATTCAAGTGAAACATTGTAGTTAAACGAATTCATAACCATGATACTGACATTACTGAAATTAAATTGAATAAATAATGAAAACATTTCTAAAAACATTGCAATATAAACATGTTAGGCTACATCAATGATGCTTTGCAAGAGCATAACAGACTTTATCATAACAGTGTTGAGACGCTAAGTTAGCTCTGTGGTCATCGCCTCACGGAGCCTCACGCGATCCGAGATCGAATCTCATTGTAGCCGACAGCGTTTATGTTTTACCGTTCTTGATCCTTAAATAGGTAACCGTTTATTAGCGAGTTTATTAACTGTTTATTTAGTTAAAGTCAAGCATTTTGTTTAATTATCAATGGCAGATTACAACATAAATTTGCTGCATTCCTGTAGAGCCGCTGCACAGACGACACAACTGATGAAGGAAGATTAGCCGATCGCATCAGAAAATGAAAATGAAGAAGCTCGTCTTTAATCTGCTAAATTATTGTTTTGTGAATATTCACGAAATTGAGATGACTGACAGTGATACCCGGCCATAGCAACGGAAGATTTTTTTTTTTCAAAACAGATTCATACATTGAACAAATCCGAAAAAGACTGGATCAACAAGGGACAAATTATTACATATGCATTCATCAGATATTTTACGGGTTTTTTTAACGGTTTTAATTTTAAAATGACTTGGTAGTAGAGGGCCCCGTGATGAAGCTCCGCCCCCACTGTACTGAGAGTCAAGCTCCGCCCCCACTGTACCGAGAGTCTAGCTCCGCCCCCACTGTACTGAGAGTCTAGCTCCGCCCCCACTGTACTGAGAGTCTAGCTCCGCCCCTACTGTACTGAGAGTCTAGCTCCGCCCCTACTGTACTGAGAGTCTAGCTCCGCCCCTGACTGTACTGAGAGTCTAGCTTCTAGTTCTAGTCTTTGAGTGCGAATAGCACGTCTGGCGCGAGTGATTTCAATGTTAAGTCAATGCAAAGACGCGTTACGCGGGTAAAAAATTCCTGCGGCGCGAATGAGGCGTAGAGCCTCACCTCCAGGGCCCAGAAAACACCTCAGACCCCAGAGGGTTAATCTGATAAAACTTGGTGTGTTTTACCGAGTTTATGTGGGCGTTTACACGTCTGCATGTGTTGCTTCAGATCATTAGCGTTTGAATAGCGCGCGCTCTCCGTGGACGTGTCACATTAGCAGAATAATGAGATGCGAGAACTATAATGAGAACGGCTGACATCTCTCTCTTTTTATATAGATTACATAAACAGAGAATATTTGTTTTAGTTTTGAATTAGATCATTTAAAAGTACACACTTAAATGATTATAAAGATATATTGCTCATGTCTGGGTGAATAGTATTCGCAGAGTTGTGTTTAAGTTTAAGAGATGTGCTCCAGAAAAAAATTTCACGGAGACGGAGAGGCAGAACACACACCCTGTGTATTTTCTTTATTTTACAAAAGCACAATGTTTGATTTAAGTGGACTCATAAATAAGTGGACACATAAATAAGTGGACACATAAAAAAGTAGACATTTAAGAGTTGATTTTTTCATATTTTTCATAAGTCTGTATGACCAAAAATGATGTAGTATTTTAAGTCTATTTTGCTGCTATGTGAAAAAAATCGAGACAATCGCGCCGGCACGAGAGCCGACCCCAGAGGGTTAACCGGAGATCTCTATAAGCCTACCCTTGTGAAAAAAAATGTCCTAAAGTGTACTTATTACTAGGGTTGTAAGGGTATGAGATTTTCACGGTATGATTATCGTTTCAGAACATTTCACGGTATACAGTATTAAACGATCATTATTATAATCATCAGCTACAATGACGCTTAAATTAATGAAAACAGATTGTTGTTTTTTTTGGTTGAACCTATGGATTATTATAACATTATAACATTTATTTTTAATGAAAAAAACAAACTTATGGAAGTATGAGTATACCTTTTTTAAAAATAAGAAAGAAAAATATAGCTTCACATCCCCCATTTGAACAAAATGAGGAATAAGTTATGGGTAAAAGTGCAATAAGTAAAAGTGCTGGGCCATGTTTGTTAATATTTTCATAGCAGCATGCATTTCTTTGCTTTTTTTCAGGTCAGGTTATGATAAAGAAATGCAAGCGTGTTGAGATTTTCAGGGTTCATTCTTGACCGCTGAGGTGAGAGGATTTGTCCACTCGTGCTAAACATCCTCTCCGAAGGCACCCTTGTGGCAGGGACACACAGATATTTTCTGGCCACATTTGAACACAATAGCCTCAGTTTTGCTCGCATTTGAAAATAAAAAATTTGAGCTCATCCAGGATTTTATGTCATTTAAACAAGCGAATAAGGTTTCTGGCATTTTGTGTCTGTGTGCTTAAAAGGCAGATAGATATGTGTACCGTCTGTATGTAAGTGAAGATTACTAAAAAATTGATCCCATGTACAGTGAGAACAGAGTAGGGGCCAAAACGGAGCCTTGTGGAACGCCACAGGTACGAGGAGCTACAGATGAAACAGAGCCTCCAATGCCAACTGAAAAGGTTCTGTCTGTAAGATAAGATTTAAACCAGCTAAGAGCACTTCCTTGGATGCCCACACACATTTCAAGGCGTGACAATTGAATTCTATGATCAATAGTGTCAAACGCTGCACTCAGATCTAAAAGCAATAACATGACAGAGTCCCCAGAATCAAGAGATAACAAAATATACTAATAGAGTAAATTAAATTTGAACAGCCCTTACAAATGGAAAATCAGGATGAAGCAAGGTTGCAATTTCCTCATAGGCAAGTTCTCGTGGTAGTTGAACCCCGGGGATATTCATTTTTGTTCAGGATTTCTGCATTTATATGAAGGTAAACATAAGATCAGTGAATGGAACATATTAATGAGAACACAATGTCAATAGGTTATCTAAATGTAAATGTCTACACAATGAATTATAACAAATCAAAGTTTGAAAACTCAACTCCAGTCAGTGTTATTGTCAGTAATTATCATTGTGATACTAAGATTACTGAAACTTCAAAAAAAAAATTATCTAATTTTGTATATTTATGAAACTATTTTAAGTAAAGAAATATATCTATATGTTCAATTAACTACAGTAATCTTGCTTCAGTAGATTTCATTTATTGTTAATTTCCAATTTATTTTACAAAAAAATCTAGCTCAACTACAGTAGAGAAATCACTTTTACTCAGCCTTCTGATCACATATTTTTAAGGATGTTCAGATATTTGTATTGGAAAACAAGAAAAAAATATCTGAACATTGAAATATCATTGAAAAAACTGAATTTGCCTGTTTCAGGAGTTACTTAATTTAATGGTGTCCAGGCTACTGTAGAAGTATGGCCAATTGTTTGCAATAATCATTATTTTACATTAAGATGAACAAGTCTTATCTTGTACTTTAAAGTTAGTTGGCAGCCGCCATCAAATTTAAAGAAGAAGAAGAAGAAGAAGAAGAAGCATTGAGAAGACTAGAAGACGTACGTATCCAATTTTGGAAGAAAGCGGTTTGCCATGTCGGTAAGCAAAAATAAACTTTAGTTTGTATCCTAATTAAGTTTGCGTACTGTTAACCGTCGAGCCAAAGTTTCGCCTGAAATGCAATTAACAGCTTAACGATATCTAGGTTAAAACGTTTGGTCTGATAAATCACTTACAACCCTTGCACAGTAACTTGGTTGAGCAACCGAATCATTTCATTACGTCTTACTTGATAACTCTGTGTATGTGGCTAATTATCTTTGTGTCCTTCGATCTGGATTAATGGAAAGATCACATAATGTTTGTCATGTTTACAGTCAGCATCCTACGCATTTTCGGTCCAAGCCTGATGCAGACCAGTTCTGCCGGGATGGGGGGTCGAATGTCCCAAGCTGCAGTTTCACCAGTAAAGAGAAACTTAAGGCCTCATAGGCCTATTTCACAAAAATGGCCGCCGAGACCGGAAGTAGGGTAAACTCTTTTCCGGTGAAAGCGCTAGCAGTTACAGTCGGAGGACAAATGCGGAGACTAAAAGCGGTTGCTTACCTTTTTATGTTTCAACCCAAAGAAGAAACAACCCTATTGATCACTTCACAGCTTTTCGTGTTTTGCGGGTTTTCATGGAACAACCGGGGAGAAGTTAAATCACGCCAGACGCGTGTGAAGGAGGAAGCAGATGTTGAAATGGAGTGTTGATGCCGGTTCGGGACTGATGCCCTGACAAAACATGTTTATATTGCACTTGATTGTTATCCGATTTGCACGTCATTCACGTTTTTTTCTGTTGGCAAATTAAATTTGTTTGTAGAAGTTGTTTTCTGTAACTTGCTTTCCTTTTTACCTGGGTGCGCTTTGCGACATTTATTAAACGTATAAAATACTTTCCAAACCGTTACATATAGTCTTATAAACTCAGACATTTGTGATATAAAAAAATAAACATTATTTATAACAAAGTTGTTTGAACACGGAGCAGTTTTTCCCGTGAGTGGGACTGGAAAACCCGGAGTGGATCCGGAGCGGAGTGATAACAGAACGCTTCTGTGCAGAGAGGAACGGGCTTTTGCTCCAGTCCAGGCTTTGATCACATCTCCCTAAGCGGGTGAACAACTCGTCCTTCCGACCCATTCGAACTAAAATTAAAACATTTATTACACTATTTGAGAAATATAAGCATATTTACGGCCTTGAAATAATGAAAAGGGTGATTTAAGACATAAGGACAGGGGGAAACCTGATATTAACGGAAGTCCGTCGTAGCGACGGATAACTTTAATACCTGTATATATTATTTAGTGTATTACTGAATATAAAATTACATTATATACATTATATATTAGTAAATATATTCTCACATTTTTACATATATGAAAATGACTCGTTTCTTTGCAAAAAGTGACTTGACATGTTTCATTCAATATATTGTAATATATTAACACCATATATAATTCTGTATGTCTTCAAATATACTGTTAAACCATTTCATATATTGATAACTCATATATAGGGAATATTTTCTTTTCATAAGGGGACCCCAGACAGTTAAATATTATTTTGTAACATGATTTTTTTTAAACGTAATATCAATCACTTCATTCAAGTTTTTAGTCTAACTTTTTTTTTTATTTGCCTTAATTTCATTATTAGACATACTAGTAACGTTAGGTCAAATTCACTGTAAAGATGTACAATTCTTAGTTTCATTCATGCTAACATGAAAAAGGAGCCATAATCTAGTGGAAGATTGCTGCAATCTCCTGGACTAACACTTAATAACATGATTTTTTTTAACAAAAGCCACTAGATTTCACTCATAGCCTACAATCAGACATCATTTCAATTTCTTTATTTATTGTTTTTCGATATATTAACGTTAAATGCGAGCTTAGTCATCAAGTGTCATGCCATTTAAATGAATGGAACTTTTTTAATGTAAGCAAACGTCAAGAATTTGTCCAATTTCGATCTTTTCACAACTCCCTGAAAACTATCAACAAAACGGACAACATCTGATATTCTTACTTTTGTCAGATAACGTTATATGAATGACAGAGAGAGAAAACAAGCTGTTCAAAGTCCATTTTGAGAACGAATGGCGATCGTAGCGGGCGGCGGCGCGACCAGAAGTCTTTTTGCCGTCTGTGTCTGGCGTGATTTAACCTCTCCCCGGTTGTTCCATGAAAACCCGTAAAACACGGAAAGCTGTGAAGTGATAAATAGGGTTGTTTCTTCTTTGGGTTGACATAAACACCATAAAAAGGTAAGCAACAGGACTAAACCGCTTATAGTTTCCGCATTTGTCCTCCGACTGTAACTGCTAGCGCTTTCACCGGAAAAGAGTTTACCCTACTTCCGGTCTCGGGGGCCATTTTGTGAAATAGGCCTATTGTGCTTCTGCATCAACTCCACGGTGTAGCTATGCCGTCACTCCTACGGCGTCGTGGACGTTTTATGGTTCTGCGTCAGGTTGCGTTGCATCGTGGTGCATTTCACCGCCAGAACGCTAGGGGATGTGTACTTCGCGAATCTCTTTGCTAGTTTGTTTTGGTTCCGTGCGCCGGTTCCGCTTTCGTTTCCATTACCCTTCAAATTGCGCAAATTGAAATTGCGAATTGAAAATACGCACAATGGAACCACGTCCATTTTGCAAAAACTCCCATTTATCGCAAAAAAGATTTTACGCTCGCATGAGGAGGTTTTTCAGGCAATTCGAAAAAGGAATATTTTGCATAACTGCAATGGAAACAGGTTTTGCGCATTTACAGTCACCTGACTTAGAAGACGCGGTGTGTTTGGGGTCCGTGTCCGCAAATAATAATAATAATTATCATCATTATTATAACATTTATTAGGCTACATATGTAGAAGACGCTTTTATCCAAAAAAGGAACAAAGCAATTCGTCACATCTCATTCAAAATACAGGTTGCACAATAATAATACAGAGCTAAGATTATGACAAAGAAACACAAGCTTTTGACGCATATCCAAGTGTGTGTGGGAGTGTGAAGCGCGGACTTAATGACAGGGAGGCGCGGGCGCGATCACTTGCATTTTCCTATCAACAGTGGAAACAACTTAAAATACTCTATCATTTCTGGTCATACAGAAAATAATAATACATTATTCGCAACTACTTTTATTTGCGTAAACTCACAATAACAAGAAAACGTTGTGGTTTTGTAAAATAAAATAAAACAATCAGGCGCGCTTTCATGATCTCCGTGAACTGAAGCGCGAGAACTGAAACAAAATATAGCCTATGCAGGTGTAGAGACTTTAAGGATGAACCAAACACGAATTAATCTTTCTAATCTCTCATGGGATTCATTCAATTGTGATTTAGCATTTCGGATCTGAATACCACATTCCAAAGTCACAAGACTGGCTCCAAATTGTCTAGAAAACCCCCCAGAGAAGTATTTTATGGCTCCAGAGATAAGCCTAAACAGGAAGAACGTTGTCACTGTTTCATCCTTAAGCAAGACAAAGCTGCTCAGAAATGGTGAAACGAGGCCTGACCACCAAGGGGCCTGATCACCTTTGACCTCCCTCAGCATCACCATTGCTGAGCAGGACAGCGATGTAAAACAGACCACGCTTCCATGGAACGTGAGAGACTTACACAGACTTTACATATCAAACCCATTAAAACTCACGCAGAACAATGCTCCGTGGACTTAATCAAACATCATAATTCTTGTTGTTCCTACAATTCATGTTTGTATTATGCGTAGATCACATATAAATCATGTAATTGTGATATAACTGTGTGTATGGATGAAAGGGTATCGTGCTTCCAATCAAAAGAATCGTATGCCCTTAATTCAAAAGGTGGCTTGTTTGAAATCTGTGTAAAATGTTTTGTATGATTATAATAATCTATAATGTTTAAACTGGGGTCTCTTGTTTCTCTGCTAAGTGCTGGAACCCAAGCAGATCCCAGATAACGATAAGTAGGAACGATCCACCTCCTAAAATGATGCCATTGTCTCATTGGTCAGAATTCTCCAAAAGAGGTTGGACTAACTTTAAGTTAAAGACCCGAACAAAGGAGTTAGAGTAGTTGAAAAAGAAATTCGGTTCAGAGAGCAGTTCGGGGTTGCCGTTCGGTTTTGAGTTCGGTTCGGTGTTGAATTAAGTTTTGCGCCTCTCTCTAGCAACAGCAAGAGAGTGTTCCTGTTCGTGCTTCTCTCTGAAAACACCAAAGAGCGTGTTCACACGCTTCTACATCGACCAGACCAAATTAGACCAGCAGACAAATAACCCATCAAGATCGGGGTTGAAACAGCTCATTCAAGCCATCTAACTCGTCTTACTTTCATTTCTTCCTTTATTTTCTTTTTTCATAAAAGTCTCGGTTCAACGTTAAGTTGCTGTGAAGTTCGTTTAAACGTCTCTCCTTCAACGCGCTTCGAACTGTAAAGACTCTTATTCGCCTGCCAATTACACGTGACCGGCTGTTCAGAAACTTCCATCCAGGCACTTCAAAGACAACCAACCACACGGACCCGGTCGGGAAACCCCTTTGACGAAGCACCGCAAAAAGGGAACTCCCTAAGCAACGCAAAGACAAGCAAGTAGCAGCTACTCCAGACTCTTAACTGAACTGGTGCAAATGTAAATTGAATAACCTGTCTAAGAAACGAAGGTTTAAATTAATGCTTGGTGGTTCGTTCAGGTCATGTCTTACAAAGTGCATCTCTGAAAACTCTCTCACTCTCTCTCTCTCTTCCTCTGCGCCTTGTATGAATGCATGTGTGTGATTGTGTTTAGACCTTAGTTTTATGTGTTTAGAATAGTTAATAAAGTCGTCAATATATTTGAAAAGATATTTGCCTTGTGTTGTGCTTGCACATTTAATGTCTTGTACTGTCGATCTAAAGTTACCTTGCTAATACATAGTGTTTCACTATAGATTGGATATTCATATCTGTTGCCAAGGTTATAATTACGGCCCGTTCAAATGAACTCTAAACGAGTCATTTGCTCGGTTCCATAGTGATTCGGTCAAGATTCATTGCAAATCGATGAATCATTCCTTTTGAGCTAAATTGGCCTTCCGGCCACCCCTTAAATACATTTTATGTATATTATTATTGTGTGATTCGTTACACAGGCTAAAGCTTTAAATGTCCACTTTAAAACGAACAAATTCGAATTGAAAGCTAATACCTTCTGATTATGTAATCCGTATGAAAGGTGCATTTCTCTCTAAAGGTGCATCCGGAGATGGAGATATGTTTTTAGCCAACATTGATTTAGAAAACAATAGTTTATTAATAAACAATTAAAATGCCTCGTTATTTTTTCAGACACATTTATTATAGCCTATAACTCACCTATAAATCCCCTTTCTGTAGGCTGTGGTTATGGTCTTCTCATTCAGCACTGCGGGAAAAATATAATTTCCAGGTTCTAATTTGGCCTTAGAAAACCAGTAAAATCTACATTTTTATGTTTAATAAAGGGGCAAAAAATTATAAACAAATATCTTAAAATTCATTCGTCAATTAAAAAAAAAAAAAAAAAGCGCAGCATTTGGTGTAGGCCTACAGTTCAAATTAAAATTTTGGTGTTCAACTTTGCGTTTTAAAAATACAACAACCTTTTACGTTTTGCAATTGCGAAATAAGGGAAAACGAATGGACACAAAAGTACACTGACCGTTTGGAATTAATGCGAGACAGAGTTCTTTATTAAATTCATAAAAGAAACAATAATTACAGCAATAGCCTACTGGACTCTAAACCTCAAAGAAATGCCACAATCAAGACCTCGGAGCAAAGATGAGGGAGAACTCCGTGTCTTTCCCTGCCATCAATGCTTGGATAACACACCACGTCTCCTTCCATTTATAATAATAATGTCTAGTGCAGTGGCTATAGGCTATAACGTTAAACCTACCAACGTCCGTTACCATGATTTTTGGAATGGCTTATCGCGAGAGGAAAAAAAGACGTTTTAGTCGCATAACATCGGTTAATGGAAACGCCGTCATTTCGCAATAGTTTTTTATTGACATATAGAAAAAAAAATCGCAAAAGTTTTGCGCAAATCTGTAATGGAAACGCGCCTAATGGCGAGCGAGAGAGAGAGAATATTGCAGCTGGAACTAATCAACGTTGAACAACAAATGATTTTATTGCAAATGTTTAATCGCAGAAGAATCAAACGTTCCTCAACTTGATATCGTTAAAACAAACAGTGCAGTGGTTACTTTAAAAATGGCGGTATAGCGGGAGGGGGAAACCGGAAAAGCTACACTCCCGAAATGATGTATAATCTGACCAATCACAGCCCTTGTGGTCTGCGTCGCCTCGACGCGTAGTTACAATTTTTTGGAGGTGCACGTCGAGCAACGGCGGAGGGGTCGGAGAGGGGTTCGCGGCGACGCAGAGAGGTCTGCGGTAGTGATGCGCGGGTCAGCATTTTTCCCAACCCGCGGGTCCCGCTTTTATGAAATTATTTGGCCCGCCCCAGCCCGCACCGCACCACTGAATCTATTTTTACAACCCGCCCCGCCCCCGCGAACGTTAAATAGACATACTACTAGGCATTGTAATGTAAATGAAAACAGCCTTTATTTCAGCCTGAAAGTGCTTGGAAACATCGCCCTGTAAACTGGAAACAAGAGACGATTATGACTATGAATCATAAATCAGGTCATATTAATAAGATAGCCTACTAATAAACATTTTCAACATTTACAAAGCAGCGTTTGTATTCATCTAATAGGCTAAACCATTTTTTATTTCTTAGACCCCCAAAAAAATATGTCATGACATGCTGGAAGTGCACGTTTTGTGGCGCTACTGTTTGTATATTTTTTCACACGAGTTGCACTTCAGGTAGCCGATCTAGCTACTGTTGTCTCCTGCTGCAACTATTTCTGAGAACCGCTCCCAAACATTAGATTTAGCAGCCTGACCTTTTTTTCCCTTTTAATCATGTAAATTCCCGACCTCAATTTCTCCCGCACCTCGTCTTCCATCTTTACTTTTATTTCTCCGTGGTTGTTGTTGTCGTGGCTGGCGGCGGGAGCTGCGGAGCTGCTTGGCGCGCCGCTTTCATGACGTGTCACGTGACGCCAAAGGTTTACCTCTCGCAAGTTAAGTTGCTACGGCATTCGTATTGTAACCTTATCATATAACCTAATAAAATACGAAAATAGATATTCCCAAATATTTAATATAGGCTGGAAATTGCAAGCAACATACATGGATTAAAAAAAACAATAAAAATGACCCGCCCCAACCCGCCCCGCAAATAAAGTGACAATTTCTTTACCCGCCTTTAGTCTCTAACCCCCTTACCTCTGATCCTGGCTCCTTTGCACCACCCCCACCAAAAATTAAAAACAAGAGAAACACAGTCATGTGTCCTCATTGTGGACTGTCACTTAACAGACGAAATGTAAGGCTACATATTCTGAGACAACATACACCAATAAAAATGGACATTAGCGCTCTGAACCACCTTCATTTACAGTGTGTGAATTATAGAAATGGTGTCTATGCAGTAGCCAAAGCTTTTTCAGCACCCAGCACTCCTATCCACATCATCAGAAAGACGTGGGGCTCAGAACAAAGAACAACATGTGAACTTCGAATTAACACAGAATTTGCAGAAAGATCAAACATCTATGAGTGCCATCACCTTCAATCACTTTCTTACTGCCCACCAGCCGAAAGGGACATTTCCTTACTGGCAGAGCAAGGTTTACAGACCAGGGTTGATGATAGGTGGTTTGGAGAGGACAAGAAGGAGAGATGTTTGGCATGGCAGAGAGAGGCAATTGATGCAAGAGTCCCTCTCTCCTGCCGTTTGTGGGCCCAGCCACAAAAAAAAATTCTGTGTTTGAGCCCACCATTTCCTACTACAGCAGGCTTGGTCGAGTCATGGTTACCGATGATGCCAAAACAATTTCTTAAATGCCAGTTTCTTGGCATTGTCCTTGTGCTAAACCTAGAAACGCCCTAGCAACACCCTAGCAACCACCTAGAACACCCTAGCAACTTCCTAGAAACCACCCAGAATACCTTAGCAACCACCTAGAAACACCATTACAACCACCCAGAACACCCTAGCAACCACCTGAACAACATAAATAAGCCATATCTCAGCACCAGAACATCGTACAGACATGTTTGTTGGCTCGTATGCAATCATGTACCAAACCCTAGCAACCGAGTAGTGAGTTTTGCCACTGCAAGCACCACTCACATTTTCTTTAGGAAATGTACATTAAAGCAACACTAAGTACGATTTTTTACCTTAAAATAAGGTTTTCAAAATCGTTTCAGTGGTTCATCAAGTTTTGACATGGTGAAATGCACTTATGCCACCGCTTTGCGGTCCTTTATCTGATATATCAAGTCAAGTCAAGTCTAGTCAAGTCAAATATATTTATATAGCGCTTTTCACAATACAGATTGTATCAAAGCTGCTTCACAGTATCAATCAAAACAACTTAACTGTAGTGGTGAAAACAAGTTTCTTGTCCACTGTGGGAGATGCTGATGCTATGGTTCTGACGCGTGCAAAGTACCATGAATAGATCCAGAGAGGCGTGTTGATGTTCCAAACAAATAACTGAAGTTTATTATATCAAAAATAAAGATGCATTGTAACATAAAACAAAACAAACAACTTTTAGGCCGCTTGCAGGTTTGTTGCACCATGCCACCCTAGCTCCATGTGCACGGTCAAAAGACTGTGTGCTCTTGCAACCAGCGCCCCCTTCCTGTCAGGGGTGGCCTATCCTTTATACAACTTTTCCCCTCTCACCTATAGAGGGCACACACTCAGAGAAATAAACACAATTAACAATACAACAACATTCTGATATTTAAATTAACAAATTTATCAAAATTAAATAAGGTGGTAAGTATGGCTCCTACACCCGGCCCCTAATTGAGCGTTTAAGCAACAATTACAATACATTAAATGTAAATGGAGCCAAATGAGTCTATACAAGAAAATGAATACTCATTCTTTAATCATTCAGTCATCACTACTATGCTTCAGATCTAATTTTCTGCATCTTCCAATAGCAGGCAAAGTTTGGTAATGGGTCTTTCCAAGAATCCAGTCTTTGTCTTAAGTTTAACAGTTCTTATGAGTCCTTTGGAATCAGGAAAAACTTCTGTTACTCTTCCAATAGGCCACGATCCACGAGGTGCTGAACTGTCCACGACTAGCACAATATCTCCTTTCTGCAATCCTCTTTTTGCAGTAAACCATCTCTGTCGTTCCTGTAGTAATGGTAAGTATTCTTGGGACCATCTCTTCCAAAACAGGTCTGACAAATATTGTACTTGCCTCCACCGACGTCTGCTGTATACGTCTGAACTTTGAAACAATCCAGGAGGCAATGCAGGGCTAGACTTTAACAGAAGAATGTGATTTGGTGTCAAAGGTTCCAGATCATGATGGTCATCAGACAATGTGGTAATGGGACGACTATTCAGAATTGCTTCAATCTCACAAAAGTGTGTTTGTAGTCCTTCATCATCGAGGGTGTGTTGTTGTAAAATAGAGCATAAGATCTGCCTCACCATTCGAATGAGTCTCTCCCATACTCCCCCATGATGTGAGGCTGCTGGAGGATTAAACGTCCACTGAATTCCTTTCTGGAGCATTGCCTTCTGGATTCGGCTTTTGTTCCATTCTGAAAGTGAATTATGTAACTCTCTTTTTGCACCAACCAGGTTAGTTCCGTTATCAGAGCGAATATGCAGTACTTGGCCCCTTCTGGCTATGAATCTTCTTAAAGCGTCAATGCAGGAATCTGTGTTCAGTGAGTGAGCCATTTCTAGGTGAACTGCCCTGCTTGTCATGCAAGTGAAAATAACCCCATATCTCTTTACCTGACTTCTTCCTCTTTTTGTCATGAAAGGTCCAAAGTAGTCAACGCCAACATTGCTGAAAGGTGGAAGATCAGCTTGTAGTCTTTCCTTTGGTAAATCTGCCATCTTTTGCTCTCCAATCTTTCCTCTTACACGCTTGCATACAATACATTTAGACAGAACTTTGCGAGCTGCAGAATTGGCATTTATAATCCAATATTTCTTTCACAGGTGTGAGAGAACATGGTTTCTGCCAGCATGTCCGAGCTGTTCGTGTATGTGTTGAAGGATAAGTGTGGAGATGTGAACATCTTTTGGAAGTATTATAGGTCGCTTGGTCTCCTCAGGCATTGCAGACTTGTCCAACCTTCCTCCAACCCTCAACACTCCATCATCCATCACAGGATCTAGCTTGTACAGGCTGCTGAATCTATTCAAGCGCTTTCCAGCAGGTGATGTCTTTCCAAATCTTGACATTTCCTCTGCATACCTTTGTTTCTGCCAAAACTCAACAATGGCCTTTTCTGCTTTCAAGAGATCATCCAAGCCTATGGATTGTCCACAAAGTGATGTCTTGAATATTTTCATTTCATTACATACATTGTTTTGGCTCTGAGTGTCCTTATTCACGCAGGTGGCCTGTATCTCTTTTCTTTTTGCAATAAGCAAGCGAAGGATATTCTTGAACTTCAAGAACCATGCTACTGCCAACTTTAGCTTTGTCCAAGTTGAGAAATAGTTAAGCAGTTGGCTGGTAGGATTTTCATTCTCTTTAATGACAGTACTATAAACAGTGGTGTTCCTTTTAACTTCAAGGTCATCGAGAGAGAGAGAGACATGGGTCCCAGGGACTCTTTAGGCCATTCCTCTTCTTTCTTCCATAGAAAGTCTGGTCCATGGATCCACTCTTTGCACTTCACCAATGTGCTGGCACTCACCCCTCTTGATGCTAGGTCAGCTGGGTTCTGCTTTGTTCTGATGAATTTCCACTGTTTTACATCTGTGTTTTCTTTAATAACAGAGATCCTATTAGCTACAAATGTGCGGAATCTTGCATTCTCATTTGCAACGTATTTCAGCACTGACTGACTATCAGTCCAAAATGTTGAGCCTTTGAGATCTAGCTCCAAAGCTTTCCTTACCATAATGTCGACTCTGACTGCTAGCACTGCAGCTGTAAGTTCTAGACGTGGAATTGTGACGTGCTTAAGTGGGGCCACTCTGGCTTTCCCCAACATGAAAGACACATGTACAGTGTGCATATCATCAGTCAGTCTCAAGTAACTCACTATGCCGTATCCTTGTTCACTAGCATCAGAGAAATGATGCAGCTCTGCTTGCTTCAGCATTCCAAAACCAGTTGGCTTTACACAGCGTGCCACTCTGAAATCTTCTATCTCGTCAAGATCCTTTATCCACTTTGTCCACTTATCCACTGCAGCCTGTGGTATTTCCTCATCCCAACCACATTTACTCCTACAGAGGTCTTGGATAAGCAATTTGGCAGGTAGAGTAAAGGGACTCAAAAATCCAAGTGGATCATAGATGGAGCTCACAACTGATAGCAAGTTTCTTCGGGTGTGGGATTTGCACTTGACAGTGATATTGAACTTAAACACATCATTCTCCACGCACCACAACAATCCAAGAGCTCTTTCAGTGGGAAGCTTTTCCCTGTCGAGATCCAATTCCCTTACATTCTGAGCTCTGTCTTCCTTTGGAATATGTGCAAGAACAGTACGACTGTTACTCACCCATTTTGTGAGGTGGAATCCTCCTGTTTGACAGAGAGATGTTAGATCTTTCACCAATTCTACTGCTTCATGCTCTGTTGGAAGGGACTTCAAGCAATCATCTACATAGAAGTTGTTCTCAACCGTGTTTATCACCTCAGTTCGAAAACATTCTTTGTTGTCTTTGGCTGTTTGCCTCAGAGCAAAGTTTGCACAGCTGGGGGATGAGACTGCCCCAAATAGATGTACCATCATTCGATGTTCCACAGCAGGCATGCTGACATCACCACTTGGCCACCAGAGGAATCGCAAGAAGTCAACATCTGATCTTGACACTCTGACCTGATGGAACATTGCTTTGATATCTGTCATAACTGCTACAGATTCTTGGCGAAATCTGGTCAAAACATCAAAAAGTGTACTGGTCAAATCAGGACCCTGAAGAAGTTCTGAGTTGAGGGATTTACCTTGAAAAGTAACAGCACAGTCAAAGACCACCCTTATGGTCTGTTTTTGAGGATGGTATACACCATGATGTGGGATGTACCACAATTTACCATCTGATCTTTTCAGCTCTTGTTGCGGCACCACTTCAGCATAGCCCTTTTTTATGACTTCTGTTAGAAATTCAGTATATTCGGTTTTGAATTTTTCATTCTTCTTGAACTTTCTTTTCAAACTTTGAAGTCGCTGTTCTGCCACTTGATAATTGTTAGGCAACACTGTGTCGTCCTTCCTAAAAGGTAGATTAAGAGTGTAATGTCCATTTTTTTAATTTTATTGACTGTTCTGCAATCTTGATGAATCTTTTGTCTTCTATAGACATTTCAGCCTTCTCTTCACTTGAACGCTCATTAAAATCATGGTTGTATTGTTGCATCAACATTTCTTCCAAGTTCAAGATAGAAATTCTGTTAACAACACCACCATCACAACTGTTCCTGTTTGCTGTGTTTTTGCCTTGTAAAGGACCATTAATAACCCATCCTAGTAGGGTCTTAACTGCATATGGCCCATCCCCTTGGCTATTAAGGATTTCCCAAGGTTCAATGGCTTTGGGAGCATTGCTTCCAATCAACAACTCCACCTTGGCTGGAATCCTAGGAAACTGTACCTGACTCAGGTATGGCCATTTAGATAGTTCTTCCTTTGTGGGAATGTTACAGGTGTCAACAGGCATGATCTTTTGGGTGTATACTTCTGGCAGGTGGATGAAGTTACTTTCTTCCAGTGAAGACACTTCCAACCCACTGACAATGTACGAGGGCACAGACTTATCCTGGCTCATTGTTCGAAGAAGAATATTGGTCTTTCTTCCAGTAATGTTGAGTTTCCTCATAAGATCCTCTGTGCAGAAGCTTGCCGAGCTACCAGGATCAAGAAAGGCATATGTGTGCAGAATCTTACTTCCTTTTGAGCTTTTAACCTGTACTGGTACAATCGACAACAAACACTCTGTGTAAAACTGCATGTTTCTGACTCCAGCATGCTTACCATCTTGAAGGGAGACCTGTGTGCTACTCACAGGTGTTTTCTTCAGTTGTTTTGATGATTCCAATGCTTTAATGTGTAACACACTTGGATGCTGTTTGTTGCATATGGAGCAGTTCAGATGCTGTGTGCAGTCTTTACTTATATGTCCTCCTTTGGTTAAACACCCAAAACAGATTCCATTCTGTCTTATAAAGTTTATCTTTTCTCTGTGCGGCTGCTTTTCAAACTGCAAGCATGACATCAAATCATGTCCATTGTTACAGTAGAGACATGAAATTGGCTGTGAATCCTTAGATGTGGTCTGTGGTGAGTTCACATGCACATTGGTAGCAAAACTGCCTTTGGATTTGGGCTTCACTAGCACTTTGGGCTTTCCTTTACTTGGGCTTGAGTCTTGGATATCACCAAATATTGGGTCTGAGACAATGTTAGCTTGTTTTTCAATGAAGCTGACGAGATCTACCATCTTTACCTTGTTCCTCTGTTCTTGCAACTCAAATGCCTTTGTGCGCCACCTCTCTCTGAGCTTATATGGGAGCTTGAAAGCAATACACCTCATATTGGAGACTGTGTCCAGTTCTTCCATGAACTTCAAGTCTTCCATACTATTGCAGCAGCTTCTAAGACACAATGCGAAGGCCTGTAAAGCCTTTGGATCTTCTGGCTTGATTGAAGGCCAAGAAAGAGTTTTCTCAATATAAGCACATGAAATCCTATATGCATTACCAAAGTGTTCTTTTAATAGCTGCTTTGCCTTTTGGTAACCTTGGTTCGGTGACATGTGTTGGCAACTTCTTACCAGCTCCTGTGGTAGTCCCCTTGTGTACTGAATGAGAAAATGCAGCCTGTCTGCATTATCATCTGTTTTAGTTTCAATGATGTGCTCAAAAGAATGAAGGAATGACCTGTACTGCAGAATATCTCCACTAAACATTGGAATTTCCCCTCTTGGTAAGGTGGAAAGAAGTTGTTGTTTCACAAGCATGTCTGTCAAGTTGTTTTGTTTTTGAAGAATTTTAGCAAGATCAGGCCCTTGAATGACATTAGATGAAGATGATTCTCTACTTTCTAGAGGTCTTGCTTGAGCTGTATGAGAGATTTGTGCAGGGAGTTTGGAGTCAGTCTTCATGGTGGTGGGTTGTTGAATTGCATTGCTGTTCTGAGGAAAAGAATGTCTTGTAGTCTGAGTTGGTGCTGTAGAGAGTTCATGAAGTGTCTCTTTTGGGCGCACATCTTGTTGCACTGGAGTTTTATCCAACATCTCCTTACAATACACATTCATGGCATCATCTTCAACAGCATTTCCATTGGTTATTGAGGTCTCAGCATACTTGAGATACTCGATTTTTGCGGTGTTGGCTGCAATTTCAGCTTGAACTTCCCACACCTCCTTCATCTTTCTAAGTTCTTCTTCTTTCTTCTCTATAGCATGTTTTTGTTGCAGTGTATTGGCTTTGGCAAGTAAAGCTGCCCTCTCTGCCTCTGCACAGATACGAGCTGAGGCTGATGTTAACACACTTGATCTGCTTAAATTTGATCTGCTAGATCTGCCAGATCTACTGCTACGCACAGACAAGACAACTGAAGTGTTATCATCATCATCATTTAGCTGGTCAGTCACTTTTAGAGCAGAAGAAACTGGAGTACTAGTTTGAAAGTCTGATTCTTCTTGAATATTAGACATCCACTTCTCAACAGTAGAAACAAACATATCAACTTGTTTCATTCTTGGTTCATACCAGGTTTTCAGGTCTTCAACTTTATCCTCTTCACTTAACATTTGTACATATGATTCTTGAAGAGACTTGAATTCAACAAACATTTCATTGAACTTCATCATGTTTCCCTTTACTTCTTCAAGATATTCAGCATCAGTCATCAAAGAGTTAACAATATTAATTAGTCTTGTAAGGTGTGCCATCTTGCCTGCTCTAGAGGCTTTCAAACGAGCAGCAACCTCATTCAAATCTCTTTGAGCCGAGTTTGGGGATTGTTCTAGATAAGACTTGTCCTCCATTTTGTCTCAATCAAGCAAATATCATCTTTCCAGAGACACAAACTTTTCAAATTTCCTTTGATTCCTCTTTAAAATGGCATGCATCAAGACCTTTGAACTCTTCATCAAATTAATCCTTTCATCCACAGTTTGCAGCATCAAACTTGAGTTTTTCCAGTAACATTCAAATTTAACTCAGCACTTTGGTTCCGCAAGCACATACCTCTTTGAGAAGTTTCTTTTGTTCTCTGCTTCCAATGCCATGCGGTCTTCAAACAGTCCATCCACTTCGTTCAGGTTTATGGATAATCCTCCTTTTCTCAAACATATTCCATTTTCAAAGCCAGTCTTTTGACAATTTGTAGTGGTGAAAACAAGTTTCTTGTCCACTGTGGGAGATGCTGATGCTATGGTTCTGACGCGTGCAAAGTACCATGAATAGATCCAGAGAGGCGTGTTGATGTTCCAAACAAATAACTGAAGTTTATTAAATCAAAAATAAAGATGCATTGTAACATAAAACAAAACAAACAACTTTTAGGCCGCTTGCAGGTTTGTTGCACCATGCCACCCTAGCTCCATGTGCACGGTCAAAAGACTGTGTGCTCTTGCAACCAGCGCCCCCTTCCTGTCAGGGGTGGCCTATCCTTTATACAACTTTTCCCCTCTCACCTATAGAGGGCACACACTCAGAGAAATAAACACAATTAACAATACAACAACATTCTGATATTTAAATTAACAAATTTATCAAAATTAAATAAGGTGGTAAGTATGGCTCCTACATTAACAGTGTTTGTTTATTACTGGATTATATATCCACGCAATCTTTGCATTCCGTGAGCCGCCTACAAACGCGGATATAAAAGCGGAAGTAAAACATTGCATAGACGCTTTTCGCTCAGGAGCCGAACAGAGTCCAGCCCTCCGCGAAAGTACAGCAACATTGCGAAGGGACGACACGTCTCCGTTCCCTGTATTCAGGGAACGAGGGTTACATAATTAACCGAGACGTTCCCTTTCGTCCTGGGAACTCCAACGTGTCGTCAGGGAGTTCTCTGACAAATTGGGATCCCTAACAAAACGCCAGCACGGCCCCTTCCAGCGCCAAGCTAAGCTACCCAAGCAGTTTCACAAATTGTGGGAGCTAGCTAGGAAGTCACACTGCTGTTCCGCAAGACTCAGTGGACATTGGATAACACTGGGAAAGCGTGCCCAACCCGTAAAAAGGGGAAGGGAACGCTGTGGAAGCCAGATGCCTGAAGAAGGCCTGGAATACACATATGTACTAGCCCAGGGGGATAGTGAAACATATGGCAGTCCCTGAGGTAGTCCCATCCAAGGGGAGTGGGAGCGTACTCAACAGGGACGACAGAACGAGTCTGTCAAGGGGAAGACACGGCTGGACTGCACGTGGCATAATGGGTCACTGAAGAGACCACTGGACATAACACCCAGTCTACACAACAACTCCCCTAGAGGTGGTAGACCTGTTGCCGGCGATCCGCCACGCCTGGCACCGGAGGGGTGATGGAGGAACTCACGAGGCTAACCAATGTAGGGCGCCAACGGAGCGAAAAACGCACGTATCCGGCTGAGGCACGGAGTGGCGTAGCAAGCCGACACAACCTGTTCCCTCGCACCACTGGCTGTAGCGAGTACTCGGGAGGAAACAGGTTCCACACGTAAGGCTATAGAATCTAGCGAACGTGTTCGGTGTCGCCCAGCCCGCAGCTCTACAAATGTCTGTCAGCGAGGCGCCTTGAGCCAACCTCGTAGAGTGAGCACGCAACCTGGGAGGACAAGGCTCACCTGTAGCTTCATACGCTAGGGTGATAGCATCCACTAACCAGTGAGCTAACCTCTGCTTGGAGACGGCCTTCCCCTTCTGCTGGCCTCCGTAACAGACAAAGAGCTGATCTGAGGTCCTGAAGCTTTGCGTTCTGTCAAAGTAAACCCGCAGGGCGCGGACTGGACAGAGAAAAGCTAGGGCTGGGTCTGCCTCCTCCTGGGGCAGCGCTTGCAGGTTCACTACCTGATCCATGAAGGGAGTGGTAGGAACCTTGGACACATTTCCGAGCCGGGGTCTCAATATCACCCGAGAAAAGCCCGGCCCGAACTCTAGGCACGATTCGTCGACCGAAAAAGCCTGCAGATCCCCAACCCTCTTAAAAGAGGCCAATGCCAACAGGAGCGCTGTCTTAATGGTCAGGATATTCAGCTCCACTGTGAGCAAGGGCTCAAAGGGGACTTTGAAGAGCTCTCAGTACCAGAGCTAGGTCCCAAGAGGGTACAGAGTGCAAAACACAAGGTGGATTTAACCTCCTAGCACCCTTGAGGAATCTGATGATCAGGTCGTGCTTCCCCACGGACTTACCTTCTACTACATCGTGATGTGCGGCTATTGCGGCAACATACACTTTGAGGGTGGAGGGAGACAGCCTTCGCTCCAACCCATCTTGTAGGAAGGAAAGCACAACTCTGATCGGGCAAGTTCAGGAGGAACTGGTAGGAGGAACTGGTCCTGGTAGGAGGAACACCACTCGACGAATAGGTTCCACTTCAACGCATAGAGGCGCCTCGTAGAGGGGGCTCTAGCAGAAATGATGGTGTTTACCACTGCCTGTGGTAGATCACCTAGAACCTCCGCGTCCCGTCCAGGGACCAGACATGGAGTTTCCAGAGGTCTGGACGCGGGTGCCATAGAGTGCCCTGTCTCTGAGAAAGGAGGTCCTTCCTCAGAGGAATCGGCCAAGGAGGGGCTGTCGCGAGGAGCATGAGTTCCGTGAACCAAGTCCTGGTGGGCCAATACGGCGCCACTAACAGGACCTGCTCCTCGTCCTCCCTGACCTTGCACAGTGTCTGGCTGGAGGAAACGCATACTTGCGCAGGCCTCGGGGCCAGCTGTGAGCCAGGGCGTCCGTAGAGGCTGCATCCTTGTCTTACACCTCTGCGCACAGGAAAAGTTCTTGTTAGAATTGAGGCAGTTCTGAAGGCAAAAGGGGGTCCAACCCGTTACTAGCATGGGGTAAATGATGTAGTATTTTAAGTCTATTTTGCTGCTATGTGAAAAAAATCGAGACAATCGCGCCGGCACGAGAGCCGACCCCAGAGGGTTAACCGGAGATCTCTATAAGCCTACCCTTGTGAAAAAAAATGTCCTAAAGTGTACTTATTACTAGGGTTGTAAGGGTATGAGATTTTCTCTTTTTTCGCGTTTACACTGAAGTCTCACGACCAATCACAGCAGTGGGCGTTTACACTGAAGTCTCACGACCAATCAGAGCAGTGGGCGTTTACACTGAAGTCTCACGACCAATCAGAGCACTGGCCGTTTACACTGAAGTCTCACGACCAATCAGAGCACTGGACGTTTACACTGAAGTCTCATGACCAATCACAGCAGTGGGCGTTTACACTGAAGTCTCACGACCAATCAGAGCAGTGGGCGTTTACACTGAAGTCTCACGACCAATCAGAGGAGTGGGCGTTTACACTGAAGTCTCACGACCAATCAGAGCACTGGGCGTTTACACTGAAGTCTCACAACCAATCAGAGCAGTGGGCGTTTACACTGAAGTCTCACGACCAATCAGAGCAGTGGGCGTTTACACTGAAGTCTCACGACCAATCAGAGCAGTGGGCGTTTACACTGAAGTCTCACGACCAATCAGAGCAGTGGGCGTTTACACTGAAGTCTCACGACCAATCAGAGCAGTGGGCGTTTACACTGAAGTCTCACAACCAATCAGAGCAGTGGGCGTTTACACTAAAGTCTCACGACCAATCAGAGCAGTGGGCGTTTACACTAAAGTCTCACGACCAACCAGAGCAGTTGGCGTTTACACTGAAGTCTCACGACCAATCAGAGCACTGGGCGTTTACACAGAAGTCTCACGACCAATCAGAGCAGTGGGCGTTTACACTGAAGTATCACGACCAATCAGAGCACTGGGCGTTTACACTGAAGTCTCACGACCAATCACAGCAGTGGGCGTTTACACTGAAGTCTCACGACCAATCAGAGCAGTGGGCGTTTACACTGAAGTCTCACGACCAATCAGAGCACTGGGCGTTTACACTGAAGTCTCACAACCAATCAGAGCAGTGGACGTTTACACTGAAGTCTCACGACCAATCAGAGCAGTGGGCGTTTACACTGAAGTCTCACGACCAATCACAGCAGTGGGCGTTTACACTGAAGTCTCACAACCAATCAGAGCAGTGGGCGTTTACACTGAAGTCTCACGACTAATCAGAGCAGTGGGCGTTTACACTGAAGTCTCACGACCAATCACAGCAGTGGGCGTTTACACTGATGTCTCACGACCAATCAGAGCAGTGGGCGTTTACACTGAAGTCTCACGACCAATCAGAGCAGTGGGCGTTTACACTGAAGTCTCACGACCAATCAGAGGAGTGGGCATTTACACTGAAGTCTCACGACTAATCATAGCAGTGGGCGTTTACACTGAAATTTCACGACCAATCAGAGCACTGGGCGTTTACACTGAAGTCTCACAACCAATCAGAGCAGTGGGCGTTTACACTGAAGTCTCACGACCAATCAGAGCAGTGGGCGTTTACACTGAAGTCTCACGACCAATCAGAGCAGTGGGCGTTTACACTGAAGCCTCACGACCAATCAGAGCAGTGGGCGTTTACACTGAAGCCTCACGACCCATCACAGCAGTGGGCATTTACCCTGAAGCCTCACAACCAATCACAGCAGTGGGCGTTTACACTGAAGCCTCACAACCAATCACAGCAGTGGGCGTTTACACTGAAGCCTCACAACCAATCACAGCAGTGGGCGTTTACACTGAAGCCTCACAACCAATCACAGCAGTGGGCGTTAAGACTGAAGCCTCACAATCAATCACAGCAGTGGGCGTTTACACTGAAGCCTCACGACCAATCAGAGCATTGGGCTTTTACACTGAAGTCTCACGACCAATCAGAGCAGTGGGCGTTTACACTAAAGTCTCAAAACCAATCAGAGCAGTGGGCGTTTACACTGAAGTCTCACGACCAATCAGAGCAGTGGGCGTTTACACTGAAGTCTCACGACCAATAAGAGCAGTGGGCGTTTACACTGAAGTCTCACGACCAATCACAGCAGTGGGCGTTTACACTGAAGCCTCACAACCAATCACAGCACAACCAATCACAGCAGTGGGCGTTTACACTGAAGTCTCACGACTAATCAGAGCAGTGGGCGTTTACACTGAAGTCTCACGACCAATCACAGCAGTGGGCGTTTACACTGATGTCTCACGACCAATCAGAGCAGTGGGCGTTTACACTGAAGTCTCACGACTAATCAGAGCAGTGGGCATTTACACTGAAGTCTCACGACCAATCAGAGCAGTGGGCGTTTACACTGAAGTCTCACGACCAATCAGAGGAGTGGGCATTTACACTGAAGTCTCACGACTAATCACAGCAGTGGGCGTTTACACTGAAGTTTCACGACCAATCAGAGCACTGGGCGTTTACACTGAAGTCTCACAACCAATCACAGCAGTGGGCGTTTACACTGAAGTCTCACGACCAATCAGAGCAGTGGGCGTTTACACTGAAGCCTCACGACCAATCACAGCAGTGGGCATTTACACTGAAGTCTCACGACTAATCAGAGCAGTGGGCGTTTACACTGAAGTCTCACGACCAATCACAGCAGTGGGCGTTTACACTGAAGTCTCACGACCAATCAGAGCAGTGGGCGTTTACACTGAAGCCTCACGACCAATCACAGCAGTGGGCATTTACACTGAAGCCTCACAACCAATCACAGCAGTGGGCGTTTACACTGAAGCCTCACAACCAATCACAGCAGTGGGCGTTTACACTGAAGCCTCACAACCAATCACAGCAGTGGGCGTTAACACTGAAGCCTCACAACCAATCACAGCAGTGGGCGTTTACACTGAAGCCTCACAAACAATCACAGCAGTGGGCGTTAACACTGAAGCCTCACAATCAATCAGAGCAGTGGGCGTTTACACTGAAGTCTCACGACCAATCAGAGCAGTGGGCGTTTACACTGAAGTCTCACGACCAATCAGAGCACTGGGCGTTTACACTGAAGTCTCACGACCAATCACAGCAGTGGGCGTTTACACTGAAGTCTCACGACCAATCAGAGCAGTGGGCGTTTACACTGAAGTCTCACAACCAATCAGAGCATTGGGCGTTTACACTGAAGTCTCACGACTAATCACAGCAGTGGGCGTTTACACTGAAGTCTCACGACCAATCACAGCAGTGGGCGTTTACACTGAAGTCTCACAACCAATCAGAGCAGTGGGCGTTTACACTGAAGTCTCACGACTAATCAGAGCAGTGGGCGTTTACACTGAGGTTTCACGACCAATCACAGCAGTGGGCGTTTACACTGATGTCTCACGACCAATCAGAGCAGTGGGCGTTTACACTGAAGTCTCACGACTAATCAGAGCAGTGGGCGTTTACACTGAAGTCTCACGACCAATCAGAGCAGTGGGCGTTTACACTGAAGTCTCACGACCAATCAGAGGAGTGGGCATTTACACTGAAGACTCACGACTAATCACAGCAGTGGGCGTTTACACTGAAGTCTCACGACCAAACAGTGCACTGGGCGTTTACACTGAAGTCTCACAACCAATCACAGCAGTGGGCGTTTACACTGAAGTCTCACGACCAATCAGAGCAGTGGGCATTTACACTGAAGTCTCACGACCAATCAGAGCAGTGGGCGTTTACACTGAAGTCTCATGACCAATCACAGCAGTGGGCGTTTACACTGAAGTCTCACGACCAATCAGAGCAGTGGGCGTTTACACTGAAGCCTCACAACCAATCAGAGCAGTGGGCGTTTACACTGAAGCCTCACGACCAATCACAG
>JARWKJ010000007.1:49237479-49412479 GCA_029959095.1 Rhinichthys osculus
CAGTGGGCATTTACACTGAAGTCTCACGACCAATCAGAGCAGTGGGCGTTTACACTGAAGTCTCACGACCAATCAGAGCAGTGGGCGTTTACACTGAAGTCTCACGACCAATCAGAGCAGTGGGCGTTTACACTGAAGCCTCACGACCAATTAGAGCAGTGGGCGTTTACACTGAAACCTCACGACCAATCACAGCAGTGGGCATTTACACTGAAGCCTCACAACCAATCACAGCAGTGGGCGTTTACACTGAAGGCTCACAACCAATCACAGCAGTGGGCGTTTACACTGAAGCCTCACAACCAATCACAGCAGTGGGCGTTTACACTGAAGCCTCACGACCAATCAGAGCATTGGGCTTTTACACTGAAGTCTCACGACCAATCAGAGGAGTGGGCATTTACACTGAAGTCTCACGACCAATCAGAGCAGTGGGCGTTTACACTGAAGTCTCACGACCAATCAGAGCACTGGGCGTTTACACTGAAGTCTCACAACCAATCACAGCAGTGGGCGTTTACACTGAAGTCTCACGACCAATCAGAGCAGTGGGCGTTTACACTGAAGTCTCACAACCAATCACAGCAGTGGGCGTTTACACTGAAGTCTCACGACCAATCAGAGCAGTGGGCGTTTACACTGAAGCCTCACAACCAATCACAGCAGTGGGCGTTTACACTGAAGTCTCACGACTAATCAGAGCAGTGGGCGTTTACACTGAAGTCTCACAACCAATCACAGCAGTGGGCGTTTACACTGAAGTCTCACGACCAATCAGAGCAGTGGGCGTTTACACTGAAGTCTCACGACCAATCAGAGCAGTGGGCTTTTACACTGAAGTCTCACGACCAATCACAGCAGTGGGCGTTTACACTGAAGTCTCACGACCAATCAGAGCAGTGGGCGTTTACACTGAAGCCTCACGACCAATTAGAGCAGTGGGCTTTTACACTGAAGCCTCACGACCAATCACAGCAGTGGGCATTTACACTGAAGCCTCACAACCAATCACAGCAGTGGGCGTTTACACTGAAGCCTCACAACCAATCACAGCAGTGGGCGTTTACACTGAAGCCTCACAACCAATCACAGCAGTGGGCGTTTACACTGAAGCCTCACAACCAATCACAGCAGTGGGCGTTTACACTGAAGCCTCACAACCAATCACAGCAGTGGGCGTTAACACTGAAGCCTCACAATCAATCACAGCAGTGGGCGTTTACACTGAAGCCTCACGACCAATCAGAGCATTGGGCTTTTACACTGAAGTCTCACGACCAATCAGAGCAGTGGGCGTTTACACTGAAGCCTCACAACCAATCACAGCAGTGGGCGTTAACACTGAAGCCTCACAATCAATCAGAGCAGTGGGCGTTTACACTGAAGTCTCACGACCAATCAGAGCAGTGGGCGTTTACACTGAAGTCTCACGACCAATCAGAGCACTGGGCGTTTACACTGAAGTCTCACGACCAATCACAGCAGTGGGCGTTTACACTGAAGTCTCACGACCAATCAGAGCAGTGGGCGTTTACACTGAAGTCTCACAACCAATCAGAGCATTGGGCGTTTACACTGAAGTCTCACGACTAATCACAGCAGTGGGCGTTTACACTGAAGTCTCACGACCAATCACAGCAGTGGGCGTTTACACTGAAGTCTCACAACCAATCAGAGCAGTGGGCGTTTACACTGAAGTCTCACGACTAATCAGAGCAGTGGGCGTTTACACTGAAGTTTCACGACCAATCACAGCAGTGGGCGTTTACACTGATGTCTCACGACCAATCAGAGCAGTGGGCGTTTACACTGAAGTCTCACGACTAATCAGAGCAGTGGGCGTTTACACTGAAGTCTCACGACCAATCAGAGCAGTGGGCGTTTACACTGAAGTCTCACGACCAATCAGAGGAGTGGGCATTTACACTGAAGACTCACGACTAATCACAGCAGTGGGCGTTTACACTGAAGTCTCACGACCAAACAGTGCACTGGGCGTTTACACTGAAGTCTCACAACCAATCACAGCAGTGGGCGTTTACACTGAAGTCTCACGACCAATCAGAGCAGTGGGCATTTACACTGAAGTCTCACGACCAATCAGAGCAGTGGGCGTTTACACTGAAGTCTCATGACCAATCACAGCAGTGGGCGTTTACACTGAAGTCTCACGACCAATCAGAGCAGTGGGCGTTTACACTGAAGCCTCACAACCAATCAGAGCAGTGGGCGTTTACACTGAAGCCTCACGACCAATCACAGCAGTGGGCATTTACACTGAAGTCTCACGACCAATCAGAGCAGTGGGCGTTTACACTGAAGTCTCACGACCAATCAGAGCAGTGGGCGTTTACACTGAAGTCTCACGACCAATCAGAGCAGTGGGCGTTTACACTGAAGCCTCACGACCAATTAGAGCAGTGGGCGTTTACACTGAAACCTCACGACCAATCACAGCAGTGGGCATTTACACTGAAGCCTCACAACCAATCACAGCAGTGGGCGTTTACACTGAAGGCTCACAACCAATCACAGCAGTGGGCGTTTACACTGAAGCCTCACAACCAATCACAGCAGTGGGCGTTTACACTGAAGCCTCACGACCAATCAGAGCATTGGGCTTTTACACTGAAGTCTCACGACCAATCAGAGGAGTGGGCATTTACACTGAAGTCTCACGACCAATCAGAGCAGTGGGCGTTTACACTGAAGTCTCACGACCAATCAGAGCACTGGGCGTTTACACTGAAGTCTCACAACCAATCACAGCAGTGGGCGTTTACACTGAAGTCTCACGACCAATCAGAGCAGTGGGCGTTTACACTGAAGTCTCACAACCAATCACAGCAGTGGGCGTTTACACTGAAGTCTCACGACCAATCAGAGCAGTGGGCGTTTACACTGAAGCCTCACAACCAATCACAGCAGTGGGCGTTTACACTGAAGTCTCACGACTAATCAGAGCAGTGGGCGTTTACACTGAAGTCTCACGACCAATCACAGCAGTGGGCGTTTACACTGAAGTCTCACGACCAATCAGAGGAGTGGGCGTTTACACTGAAGCCTCACGACCAATCACAGCAGTGGGCATTTACACTGAAGTCTCACAACCAATCACAGCAGTGGGCGTTTACACTGAAGTCTCACGACCAATCAGAGCAGTGGGCGTTTACACTGAAGTCTCACGACCAATCAGAGCAGTGGGCTTTTACACTGAAGTCTCACGACCAATCACAGCAGTGGGCGTTTACACTGAAGTCTCACGACCAATCAGAGCAGTGGGCGTTTACACTGAAGCCTCACGACCAATTAGAGCAGTGGGCTTTTACACTGAAGCCTCACGACCAATCACAGCAGTGGGCATTTACACTGAAGCCTCACAACCAATCACAGCAGTGGGCGTTTACACTGAAGCCTCACAACCAATCACAGCAGTGGGCGTTTACACTGAAGCCTCACAACCAATCACAGCAGTGGGCGTTTACACTGAAGCCTCACAACCAATCACAGCAGTGGGCGTTTACACTGAAGCCTCACAACCAATCACAGCAGTGGGCGTTAACACTGAAGCCTCACAATCAATCACAGCAGTGGGCGTTTACACTGAAGCCTCACGACCAATCAGAGCATTGGGCTTTTACACTGAAGTCTCACGACCAATCAGAGCAGTGGGCGTTTACACTGAAGTCTCACGACCAATCAGAGCAGTGGGCGTTTACACTGAAGTCTCACGACCAATCAGAGCACTGGGCGTTTACACTGAAGTCTCACAACCAATCACAGCAGTGGGCGTTTACACTGAAGCCTCACGACCAATCAGAGCACTGGGCGTTTACACTGAAGTCTCACAACTAATCACAGCACTGGGCGTTTACACTGAAGTCTCACAACCAATCAGAGCAGTGGGCGTTTACACTGAAGTCTCACGACCAATCAGAGCAGTGGGCGTTTACACTGAAGTCTCACGACCAATCACAGCAGTGGGCGTTTACACTGAAGTCTCACGACCAATCAGAGCAGTGGGCGTTTACACTGAAGTCTCACAACCAATCAGAGCATTGGGCGTTTACACTGAAGTCTCACGACTAATCACAGCAGTGGGCGTTTACACTGAAGTCTCACGACCAATCACAGCAGTGGGCGTTTACACTGAAGTCTCACAACCAATCAGAGCAGTGGGCGTTTACACTGAAGTCTCAGGACTAATCAGAGCAGTGGGCGTTTACACTGAAGTTTCACGACCAATCACAGCAGTGGGCGTTTACACTGATGTCTCACGACCAATCAGAGCAGTGGGCGTTTACACTGAAGTCTCACGACTAATCAGAGCAGTGGGCATTTACACTGAAGTCTCACGACCAATCAGAGCAGTGGGCGTTTACACTGAAGTCTCACGACCAATCAGAGGAGTGGGCATTTACACTGAAGACTCACGACTAATCACAGCAGTGGGCGTTTACACTGAAGTCTCACGACCAAACAGTGCACTGGGCGTTTACACTGAAGTCTCACAACCAATCACAGCAGTGGGCGTTTACACTGAAGTCTCACGACCAATCAGAGCAGTGGGCATTTACACTGAAGTCTCACGACCAATCAGAGCAGTGGGCGTTTACACTGAAGTCTCATGACCAATCACAGCAGTGGGCGTTTACACTGAAGTCTCACGACCAATCAGAGCAGTGGGCGTTTACACTGAAGCCTCACAACCAATCAGAGCAGTGGGCGTTTACACTGAAGCCTCACGACCAATCACAGCAGTGGGCATTTACACTGAAGTCTCACGACCAATCAGAGCAGTGGGCGTTTACACTGAAGTCTCACGACCAATCAGAGCAGTGGGCGTTTACACTGAAGTCTCACGACCAATCAGAGCAGTGGGCGTTTACACTGAAGCCTCACGACCAATTAGAGCAGTGGGCGTTTACACTGAAACCTCACGACCAATCACAGCAGTGGGCATTTACACTGAAGCCTCACAACCAATCACAGCAGTGGGCGTTTACACTGAAGCCTCACAACCAATCACAGCAGTGGGCGTTTACACTGAAGCCTCACAACCAATCACAGCAGTGGGCGTTTACACTGAAGCCTCACAACCAATCACAGCAGTGGGCGTTAACACTGAAGCCTCACAATCAATCACAGCAGTGGGCGTTTACACTGAAGCCTCACGACCAATCAGAGCATTGGGCTTTTACACTGAAGTCTCACGACCAATCAGAGGAGTGGGCATTTACACTGAAGTCTCACGACCAATCAGAGCACTGGGCGTTTACACTGAAGTCTCACAACCAATCACAGCAGTGGGCGTTTACACTGAAGTCTCACGACCAATCAGAGCAGTGGGCGTTTACACTGAAGTCTCACAACCAATCACAGCAGTGGGCGTTTACACTGAAGTCTCACGACCAATCAGAGCAGTGAGCGTTTACACTGAAGCCTCACAACCAATCACAGCAGTGGGCGTTTACACTGAAGTCTCACGACTAATCAGAGCAGTGGGCGTTTACACTGAAGTCTCACGACCAATCACAGCAGTGGGCGTTTACACTGAAGTCTCACGACCAATCAGAGTAGTGGGCGTTTACACTGAAGCCTCACGACCAATCACAGCAGTGGGCATTTACACTGAAGTCTCACAACCAATCACAGCAGTGGGCGTTTACACTGAAGTCTCACGACCAATCAGAGCAGTGGGCGTTTACACTGAAGTCTCACGACCAATCAGAGCAGTGGGCTTTTACACTGAAGTCTCACGACCAATCACAGCAGTGGGCGTTTACACTGAAGTCTCACGACCAATCAGAGCAGTGGGCGTTTACACTGAAGCCTCACGACCAATTAGAGCAGTGGGCGTTTACACTGAAGCCTCACAACCAATCACAGCAGTGGGCGTTTACACTGAAGCCTCACAACCAATCACAGCAGTGGGCGTTTACACTGAAGCCTCACAACCAATCACAGCAGTGGGCGTTTACACTGAAGCCTCACAACCAATCACAGCAGTGAGCGTTAACACTGAAGCCTCACAATCAATCACAGCAGTGGGCGTTTACACTGAAGCCTCACGACCAATCAGAGCATTGGGCTTTTACACTGAAGTCTCACGACCAATCAGAGCAGTGGGCGTTTACACTGAAGTCTCACGACCAATCAGAGCAGTGGGCGTTTACACTGAAGTCTCACGACCAATCACAGCAGTGGGCGTTTACACTGAAGCCTCACGACCAATCACAGCAGTGGGCGTTTACACTGAAGCCTCACAACCAATCACAGCAGTGGGCGTTTACACTGAAGCCTCACGACCAATCACAGCAGTGGGCGTTTACACTGAAGTCTCACGACCAATCAGAGCAGTGGCCGTTTACACTGAAGTCTCACAACCAATCAGAGCAGTGGGCGTTTACACTGAAGTCTCACGACTAATCACAGCAGTGGGCGTTTACACTGAAGTTTTACGACCAATCACAGCAGTGGGCGTTTACACTGATGTCTCACGACCAATCAGAGCAGTGGGCGTTTACACTGAAGTCTCACGACCAATCAGAGCAGTGGGCGTTTACACTGAAGCCTCACGACCAATTAGAGCAGTGGGCTTTTACACTGAAGCCTCACAACCAATCAGAGCAGTGGGCGTTTACACTGAAGCCTCACGACCAATCACAGCAGTGGGCATTTACACTGAAGTCTCACGACCAATCAGAGCAGTGGGCGTTTACACTGAAGTCTCACGACCAATCAGAGCAGTGGGCGTTTACACTGAAGTCTCACGACCAATCAGAGCAGTGGGCGTTTACACTGAAGCCTCACGACCAATTAGAGCAGTGGGCTTTTACACTGAAGCCTCACAACCAATCAGAGCAGTGGGCGTTTACACTGAAGTCTCACGACCAATCACAGCAGTGGGCATTTACACTGAAGCCTCACAACCAATCAGAGCAGTGGGCGTTTACACTGAAGTCTCACGACCAATCAGAGCAGTGGGCGTTTACACTGAAGCCTCACGACCAATTAGAGCAGTGGGCTTTTACACTGAAGCCTCACAACCAATCAGAGCAGTGGGCTTTTACACTGAAGCCTCACGACCAATCACAGCAGTGGGCATTTACACTGAAGCCTCACAACCAATCACAGCAGTGGGCGTTTACACTGAAGCCTCACAACCAATCACAGCAGTGGGCGTTTACACTGAAGCCTCACAACCAATCACAGCAGTGGGCGTTTACACTGAAGCCTCACAACCAATCACAGCAGTGGGCGTTAACACTGAAGCCTCACAATCAATCACAGCAGTGGGCGTTTACACTGAAGCCTCACGACTAATCAGAGCAGTGGGCGTTTACACTGAAGTCTCACGACCAATCACAGCAGTGGGCGTTTACACTGAAGTCTCACGACCAATCAGAGGAGTGGGCATTTACACTGAAGTCTCACGACTAATCACAGCAGTGGGCGTTTACACTGAAGTTTCACGACCAATCAGAGCACTGGGCGTTTACACTGAAGTCTCACGACCAATCAGAGCAGTGGGCGTTTACACTGAAGTCTCACGACCAATCAGAGCAGTGGGCTTTTACACTGAAGTCTCACGACCAATCACAGCAGTGGGCGTTTACACTGAAGTCTCACGACCAATCAGAGCAGTGGGCGTTTACACTGAAGTCTCACGACCAATCAGAGCAGTGGCCGTTTACACTGAAGTCTCACGACTAATCACAGCATTGGGCGTTTACACTGAAGTCTCACGACCAATCACAGCAGTGGGTGTTTACACTGATGTCTCACGACCAATTAGAGCAGTGGGCTTTTACACTGAAGCCTCACAACCAATCAGAGCAGTGGGCGTTTACACTGAAGCCTCACGACCAATCACAGCAGTGGGCATTTACACTGAAGTCTCACGACCAATCAGAGCAGTGGGCGTTTACACTGAAGTCTCACGACCAATCAGAGCAGTGGGCATTTACACTGAAGTCTCACGACCAATCAGAGCAGTGGGCGTTTACACTGAAGTCTCACGACCAATCAGAGCAGTGGGCGTTTACACTGAAGTCTCACGACGAATCAGAGCAGTGGGCGTTTACACTGAAGCCTCACGACCAATTAGAGCAGTGGACTTTTACACTAAAGCCTCACAACCAATCAGAGCAGTGGGCGTTTACACTGAAGCCTCACGACCAATCACAGCAGTGGGCATTTACACTGAAGCCTCACAACCAATCACAGCAGTGGCCGTTTACACTGAAGCCTCACAACCAATCACAGCAGTGGGCGTTTACACTGAAGCCTCACAACCAATCACAGCAGTGGGCGTTTACACTGAAGCCTCACAACCAATCACAGCAGTGGGCGTTAACACTGAAGCCTCACAATCAATCACAGAAGTGGGCGTTTACACTGAAGCCTCACGACTAATCAGAGCAGTGGGCGTTTACACTGAAGTCTCACGACCAATCACAGCAGTGGGCGTTTACACTGAAGTCTCACGACCAATCAGAGGAGTGGGCATTTAAACTGAAGTCTCACGACTAATCACAGCAGTGGGCGTTTACACTGAAGTTTCACGACCAATCAGAGCACTGGGCGTTTACACTGAAGTCTCACAACCAATCACAGCAGTGGGCGTTTACACTGAAGTCTCACGACCAATCAGAGCAGTGGGCGTTTACACTGAAGTCTCACGACCAATCAGAGCAGTGGGCTTTTACACTGAAGTCTCACGACCAATCACAGCAGTGGGCGTTTACACTGAAGTCTCACGACCAATCAGAGCAGTGGGCGTTTACACTGAAGCCTCACGACCAATTAGAGCAGTGGGCTTTTACACTGAAGCCTCACAACCAATCAGAGCAGTGGGCGTTTACACTGAAGCCTCACAACCAATCACAGCAGTGGGCATTTACACTGAAGCCTCACAACCAATCACAGCAGTGGGCGTTTACACTGAAGCCTCACAACCAATCACAGCAGTGGGCTTTTACACTGAAGTCTCACGACCAATCAGAGCAGTGGGCGTTTACACTGAAGTCTCACGACCAATCAGAGCAGTGGGCGTTTACACTGAAGCCTCACGACCTATTAGAGCAGTGGGCGTTTACACTGAAGTCTCACGACCAATCACAGCAGTGGGAGTTTACACTGAAGTCTCACGACCAATCAGAGCAGTGGGCGTTTACACTGAAGTCTCACAACCAATCAGAGCAGTGGGCGTTTACACTGAAGTCTCACGACTAATCACAGCAGTGGGCGTTTACACTGAAGTCTCACGACCAATCAAAGCAGTGGGCGTTTACACTGAAGTCTCACAACCAATCAGAGCAGTGGGCGTTTACACTGAAGTCTCACGACTAATCAGAGCAGTGGGCGTTTACACTGAAGTTTCACGACCAATCACAGCAGTGGGCGTTTACACTGATGTCTCACGACCAATCAGAGCAGTGGGCGTTTACACTGAAGTCTCACGACTAATCAGAGCAGTGGGCGTTTACACTGAAGTCTCACAACCAATCACAGCAGTGGGCGTTTACACTGAAGTCTCACGACCAATCAGAGCAGTGGGCGTTTACACTGAAGTCTCACGACTAATCAGAGCAGTGGGCGTTTACACTGAAGTTTCACGACCAATCACAGCAGTGGGCGTTTACACTGAAGTCTCACGACCAATCAGAGCAGTGGGCTTTTACACTGAAGTCTCACGACCAATCACAGCAGTGGGCGTTTACACTGAAGTCTCACGACCAATCAGAGCAGTGGGCGTTTACACTGAAGCCTCACGACCAATTAGAGCAGTGGGCTTTTACACTGAAGCCTCACAACCAATCAGAGCAGTGGGCGTTTACACTGAAGCCTCACGACCAATCACAGCAGTGGGCATTTACACTGAAGCCTCACAACCAATCACAGCAGTGGGCGTTTACACTGAAGCCTCACAACCAATCACAGCAGTGGGCGTTTACACTGAAGCCTCACAACCAATCACAGCAGTGGGCGTTTACACTGAAGCCTCACAACCAATCACAGCAGTGGGCGTTAACACTGAAGCCTCACAATCAATCACAGCAGTGGGCGTTTACACTGAAGCCTCACGACCAATCAGAGCATTGGGCTTTTACACTGAAGTCTCACGACCAATCAGAGCAGTGGGCGTTTACACTGAAGTCTCACGACCAATCAGAGCAGTGGGCATTTACACTGAAGTCTCACGACCAATCAGAGCAGTGGGCGTTTACACTGAAGCCTCACAACCAATCAGAGCAGTGGGCGTTTACACTGAAGCCTCACAACCAATCACAGCAGTGGGCGTTTACACTGAAGCCTCACGACCAATCACAGCAGTGGGCATTTACACTGAAGCCTCACGACCAATCACAGCAGTGGGCATTTACACTGAAGCCTCACAACCAATCACAGCAGTGGGCGTTTACACTGAAGCCTCACAACCAATCACAGCAGTGGGCGTTTACACTGAAGCCTCACAACCAATCACAGCAGTGGGCGTTTACACTGAAGCCTCACAACCAATCACAGCAGTGGGCGTTAACACTGAAGCCTCACAATCAATCACAGCAGTGGGCGTTTACACTGAAGCCTCACGACTAATCAGAGCAGTGGGCGTTTACACTGAAGTCTCACGACCAATCACAGCAGTGGGCGTTTACACTGAAGTCTCACGACCAATCAGAGGAGTGGGCATTTACACTGAAGTCTCACGACTAATCACAGCAGTGGGCGTTTACACTGAAGTCTCACAACCAATCAGAGCACTGGGCGTTTACACTGAAGTCTCACAACCAATCACAGCAGTGGGCGTTTACACTGAAGTCTCACGACCAATCAGAGCAGTGGGCGTTTACACTGAAGTCTCACGACCAATCAGAGCAGTGGGCTTTTACACTGAAGTCTCACGACCAATCACAGCAGTGGGCGTTTACACTGAAGTCTCACGACCAATCAGAGCAGTGGGCGTTTACACTGAAGTCTCACGACCAATCAGAGCAGTGGCCGTTTACACTGAAGTCTCACAACCAATCAGAGCAGTGGGCGTTTACACTGAAGTCTCACGACTAATCACAGCAGTGGGCGTTTACACTGAAGTTTTACGACCAATCACAGCAGTGGGTGTTTACACTGATGTCTCACGACCAATCAGAGCAGTGGGCGTTTACACTGAAGTCTCACGACCAATCAGAGCAGTGGGCGTTTACACTGAAGCCTCACGACCAATTAGAGCAGTGGGCTTTTACACTGAAGCCTCACAACCAATCAGAGCAGTGGGCGTTTACACTGAAGCCTCACGACCAATCACAGCAGTGGGCATTTACACTGAAGTCTCACGACCAATCAGAGCAGTGGGCGTTTACACTGAAGTCTCACGACCAATCAGAGCAGTGGGCGTTTACACTGAAGTCTCACGACGAATCAGAGCAGTGGGCGTTTACACTGAAGCCTCACAACCAATCAGAGCAGTGGGCAGTTACACTGAAGCCTCACGACCAATCACAGCAGTGGGCATTTACACTGAAGCCTCACAACCAATCACAGCAGTGGGCGTTTACACTGAAGCCTCACAACCAATCACAGCAGTGGGCGTTTACACTGAAGCCTCACAACCAATCACAGCAGTGGGCGTTTACACTGAAGCCTCACAACCAATCACAGCAGTGGGCGTTAACACTGAAGCCTCACAATCAATCACAGCAGTGGGCGTTTACACTGAAGCCTCACGACTAATCAGAGCAGTGGGCGTTTACACTGAAGTCTCACGACCAATCACAGCAGTGGGCGTTTACACTGAAGTCTCACGACCAATCAGAGGAGTGGGCATTTAAACTGAAGTCTCACGACTAATCACAGCAGTGGGCGTTTACACTGAAGTTTCACGACCAATCAGAGCACTGGGCGTTTACACTGAAGTCTCACAACCAATCACAGCAGTGGGCGTTTACACTGAAGTCTCACGACCAATCAGAGCAGTGGGCGTTTACACTGAAGTCTCACGACCAATCAGAGCAGTGGGCTTTTACACTGAAGTCTCACGACCAATCACAGCAGTGGGCGTTTACACTGAAGTCTCACGACCAATCAGAGCAGTGGGCGTTTACACTGAAGCCTCACGACCAATTAGAGCAGTGGGCTTTTACACTGAAGCCTCACAACCAATCAGAGCAGTGGGCGTTTACACTGAAGCCTCACAACCAATCACAGCAGTGGGCATTTACACTGAAGCCTCACAACCAATCACAGCAGTGGGCGTTTACACTGAAGCCTCACAACCAATCACAGCAGTGGGCTTTTACACTGAAGTCTCACGACCAATCAGAGCAGTGGGCGTTTACACTGAAGTCTCACGACCAATCAGAGCAGTGGGCGTTTACACTGAAGCCTCACGACCTATTAGAGCAGTGGGCGTTTACACTGAAGTCTCACGACCAATCACAGCAGTGGGAGTTTACACTGAAGTCTCACGACCAATCAGAGCAGTGGGCGTTTACACTGAAGTCTCACAACCAATCAGAGCAGTGGGCGTTTACACTGAAGTCTCACGACTAATCACAGCAGTGGGCGTTTACACTGAAGTCTCACGACCAATCAAAGCAGTGGGCGTTTACACTGAAGTCTCACAACCAATCAGAGCAGTGGGCGTTTACACTGAAGTCTCACGACTAATCAGAGCAGTGGGCGTTTACACTGAAGTTTCACGACCAATCACAGCAGTGGGCGTTTACACTGATGTCTCACGACCAATCAGAGCAGTGGGCGTTTACACTGAAGTCTCACGACTAATCAGAGCAGTGGGCGTTTACACTGAAGTCTCACAACCAATCACAGCAGTGGGCGTTTACACTGAAGTCTCACGACCAATCAGAGCAGTGGGCGTTTACACTGAAGTCTCACGACTAATCAGAGCAGTGGGCGTTTACACTGAAGTTTCACGACCAATCACAGCAGTGGGCGTTTACACTGAAGTCTCACGACCAATCAGAGCAGTGGGCTTTTACACTGAAGTCTCACGACCAATCACAGCAGTGGGCGTTTACACTGAAGTCTCACGACCAATCAGAGCAGTGGGCGTTTACACTGAAGCCTCACGACCAATTAGAGCAGTGGGCTTTTACACTGAAGCCTCACAACCAATCAGAGCAGTGGGCGTTTACACTGAAGCCTCACGACCAATCACAGCAGTGGGCATTTACACTGAAGCCTCACAACCAATCACAGCAGTGGGCGTTTACACTGAAGCCTCACAACCAATCACAGCAGTGGGCGTTTACACTGAAGCCTCACAACCAATCACAGCAGTGGGCGTTTACACTGAAGCCTCACAACCAATCACAGCAGTGGGCGTTAACACTGAAGCCTCACAATCAATCACAGCAGTGGGCGTTTACACTGAAGCCTCACGACCAATCAGAGCATTGGGCTTTTACACTGAAGTCTCACGACTAATCACAGCAGTGGGCGTTTACACTGAAGTCTCACAACCAATCACAGCAGTGGGCGTTTACACTGAAGTCTCACGACCAATCAGAGCAGTGGGCGTTTACACTGAAGTCTCACGACCAATCAGAGCACTGGGCGTTTACACTGAAGTCTCACGACCAATCAGAGCAGTGGGCGTTTACACTGAAGTCTCACGACCAATCAGAGCAGTGGGCGTTAACACTGAAGCCTCACAATCAATCACAGCAGTGGGCGTTTACACTGAAGCCTCACGACCAATCAGAGCATTGGGCTTTTACACTGAAGTCTCACGACCAATCAGAGCAGTGGGCGTTTACACTGAAGTCTCACGACCAATCAGAGCACTGGGCGTTTACACTGAAGTCTCACAACCAATCAGAGCACTGGGCGTTTACACTGAAGTCTCACAACCAATCACAGCAGTGGGCGTTTACACTGAAGTCTCACGACCAATCAGAGCAGTGGGCGTTAACACTGAAGCCTCACAACCAATCAGAGCAGTGGGCGTTTACACTGAAGTCTCACAACCAATCAGAGCAGTGGGCGTTTACACTGAAGTCTCACGACCAATCAGAGCAGTGGGCGTTTACACTGAAGTCTCACGACCAATCAGAGCAGTGGGCGTTTACACTGAAGTCTCACGACCAATCACAGCAGTGGGAGTTTACACTGAAGTCTCACGACCAATCAGAGCAGTGGGCGTTTACACTGAAGTCTCACGACCAATCAGAGCAGTGGGCGTTTACACTGAAGTCTCACGACCAATCACAGCAGTGGGCGTTTACACTGAAGCCTCACAACCAATCACAGCAGTGGGCGTTTACACTGAAGTCTCACGACTAATCAGAGCAGTGGGCGTTTACACTGAAGTCTCACGACCAATCACAGCAGTGGGCGTTTACACTGAAGTCTCACGACCAATCAGAGGAGTGGGCATTTACACTGAAGTCTCACGACTAATCACAGCAGTGGGCGTTTACACTGAAGTTTCACGACCAATCAGAGCACTGGGCGTTTACACTGAAGTCTCACGACCAATCAGAGCAGTGGGCGTTTACACTGAAGCCTCACGACCTATTAGAGCAGTGGGCGTTTACACTGAAGTCTCACGACCAATCACAGCAGTGGGAGTTTACACTGAAGTCTCACGACCAATCAGAGCAGTGGGCGTTTACACTGAAGTCTCACAACCAATCAGAGCAGTGGGCGTTTACACTGAAGTCTCACGACTAATCACAGCAGTGGGCGTTTACACTGAAGTCTCACGACCAATCAAAGCAGTGGGCGTTTACACTGAAGTCTCACAACCAATCAGAGCAGTGGGCGTTTACACTGAAGTCTCACGACTAATCAGAGCAGTGGGCGTTTACACTGAAGTTTCACGACCAATCACAGCAGTGGGCGTTTACACTGATGTCTCACGACCAATCAGAGCAGTGGGCGTTTACACTGAAGTCTCACGACTAATCAGAGCAGTGGGCGTTTACACTGAAGTCTCACAACCAATCACAGCAGTGGGCGTTTACACTGAAGTCTCACGACCAATCAGAGCAGTGGGCGTTTACACTGAAGTCTCACGACTAATCAGAGCAGTGGGCGTTTACACTGAAGTTTCACGACCAATCACAGCAGTGGGCGTTTACACTGAAGTCTCACGACCAATCAGAGCAGTGGGCTTTTACACTGAAGTCTCACGACCAATCACAGCAGTGGGCGTTTACACTGAAGTCTCACGACCAATCAGAGCAGTGGGCGTTTACACTGAAGCCTCACGACCAATTAGAGCAGTGGGCTTTTACACTGAAGCCTCACAACCAATCAGAGCAGTGGGCGTTTACACTGAAGCCTCACGACCAATCACAGCAGTGGGCATTTACACTGAAGCCTCACAACCAATCACAGCAGTGGGCGTTTACACTGAAGCCTCACAACCAATCACAGCAGTGGGCGTTTACACTGAAGCCTCACAACCAATCACAGCAGTGGGCGTTTACACTGAAGCCTCACAACCAATCACAGCAGTGGGCGTTAACACTGAAGCCTCACAATCAATCACAGCAGTGGGCGTTTACACTGAAGCCTCACGACCAATCAGAGCATTGGGCTTTTACACTGAAGTCTCACGACTAATCACAGCAGTGGGCGTTTACACTGAAGTCTCACAACCAATCACAGCAGTGGGCGTTTACACTGAAGTCTCACGACCAATCAGAGCAGTGGGCGTTTACACTGAAGTCTCACGACCAATCAGAGCACTGGGCGTTTACACTGAAGTCTCACGACCAATCAGAGCAGTGGGCGTTTACACTGAAGTCTCACGACCAATCAGAGCAGTGGGCGTTAACACTGAAGCCTCACAATCAATCACAGCAGTGGGCGTTTACACTGAAGCCTCACGACCAATCAGAGCATTGGGCTTTTACACTGAAGTCTCACGACCAATCAGAGCAGTGGGCGTTTACACTGAAGTCTCACGACCAATCAGAGCACTGGGCGTTTACACTGAAGTCTCACAACCAATCACAGCAGTGGGCGTTTACACTGAAGTCTCACGACCAATCAGAGCAGTGGGCGTTAACACTGAAGCCTCACAACCAATCAGAGCAGTGGGCGTTTACACTGAAGTCTCACAACCAATCAGAGCAGTGGGCGTTTACACTGAAGTCTCACGACCAATCAGAGCAGTGGGCGTTTACACTGAAGTCTCACGACCAATCAGAGCAGTGGGCGTTTACACTGAAGTCTCACGACCAATCACAGCAGTGGGAGTTTACACTGAAGTCTCACGACCAATCAGAGCAGTGGGCGTTTACACTGAAGTCTCACGACCAATCAGAGCAGTGGGCGTTTACACTGAAGTCTCACGACCAATCACAGCAGTGGGCGTTTACACTGAAGCCTCACAACCAATCACAGCAGTGGGCGTTTACACTGAAGTCTCACGACTAATCAGAGCAGTGGGCGTTTACACTGAAGTCTCACGACCAATCACAGCAGTGGGCGTTTACACTGAAGTCTCACGACCAATCAGAGGAGTGGGCATTTACACTGAAGTCTCACGACTAATCACAGCAGTGGGCGTTTACACTGAAGTTTCACGACCAATCAGAGCACTGGGCGTTTACACTGAAGCCTCACAACCAATCACAGCAGTGGGCGTTTACACTGAAGCCTCACAACCAATCACAGCAGTGGGCGTTTACACTGAAGCCTCACGACCAATCACAGCAGTGGGCATTTACACTGAAGCCTCACAACCAATCACAGCAGTGGGCGTTTACACTGAAGCCTCACAACCAATCACAGCAGTGGGCGTTTACACTGAAGCCTCACGACCAATCACAGCAGTGGGCATTTACACTGAAGCCTCACAACCAATCACAGCAGTGGGCGTTTACACTGAAGCCTCACAACCAATCACAGCAGTGGGCGTTTACACTGAAGCCTCACAACCAATCACAGCAGTGGGCGTTTACACTGAAGCCTCACAACCAATCACAGCAGTGGGCGTTAACACTGAAGCCTCACAATCAATCACAGCAGTGGGCGTTTACACTGAAGCCTCACGACCAATCAGAGCATTGGGCTTTTACACTGAAGTCTCACGACTAATCACAGCAGTGGGCGTTTACACTGAAGTCTCACAACCAATCACAGCAGTGGGCGTTTACACTGAAGTCTCACGACCAATCAGAGCAGTGGGCGTTTACACTGAAGTCTCACGACCAATCAGAGCACTGGGCGTTTACACTGAAGTCTCACGACCAATCAGAGCAGTGGGCGTTTACACTGAAGTCTCACGACCAATCAGAGCAGTGGGCGTTAACACTGAAGCCTCACAATCAATCACAGCAGTGGGCGTTTACACTGAAGCCTCACGACCAATCAGAGCATTGGGCTTTTACACTGAAGTCTCACGACCAATCAGAGCAGTGGGCGTTTACACTGAAGTCTCACGACCAATCAGAGCAGTGGGCGTTTACACTGAAGTCTCACGACCAATCAGAGCACTGGGCGTTTACACTGAAGTCTCACAACCAATCACAGCAGTGGGCGTTTACACTGAAGTCTCACGACCAATCAGAGCAGTGGGCGTTAACACTGAAGCCTCACAACCAATCAGAGCAGTGGGCGTTTACACTGAAGTCTCACAACCAATCAGAGCAGTGGGCGTTTACACTGAAGTCTCACGACCAATCAGAGCAGTGGGCGTTTACACTGAAGTCTCACGACCAATCAGAGCAGTGGGCGTTTACACTGAAGTCTCACGACCAATCACAGCAGTGGGAGTTTACACTGAAGTCTCACGACCAATCAGAGCAGTGGGCGTTTACACTGAAGTCTCACGACCAATCAGAGCAGTGGGCGTTTACACTGAAGTCTCACGAACAATCACAGCAGTGGGCGTTTACACTGAAGCCTCACAACCAATCACAGCAGTGGGCGTTTACACTGAAGTCTCACGACTAATCAGAGCAGTGGGCGTTTACACTGAAGTCTCACGACCAATCACAGCAGTGGGCGTTTACACTGAAGTCTCACGACCAATCAGAGGAGTGGGCATTTACACTGAAGTCTCACGACTAATCACAGCAGTGGGCGTTTACACTGAAGTTTCACGACCAATCAGAGCACTGGGCGTTTACACTGAAGCCTCACAACCAATCACAGCAGTGGGCGTTTACACTGAAGCCTCACAACCAATCACAGCAGTGGGCGTTTACACTGAAGCCTCACGACCAATCACAGCAGTGGGCATTTACACTGAAGCCTCACAACCAATCACAGCAGTGGGCGTTTACACTGAAGCCTCACAACCAATCACAGCAGTGGGCGTTTACACTGAAGCCTCACAACCAATCACAGCAGTGGGCGTTTACACTGAAGCCTCACAACCAATCACAGCAGTGGGCGTTAACACTGAAGCCTCACAATCAATCACAGCAGTGGGCGTTTACACTGAAGCCTCACGACCAATCAGAGCATTGGGCTTTTACACTGAAGTCTCACGACCAATCAGAGCAGTGGGCGTTTACACTGAAGTCTCACGACCAATCAGAGCACTGGGCGTTTACACTGAAGTCTCACAACCAATCACAGCAGTGGGCGTTTACACTGAAGTCTCACGACCAATCAGAGCAGTGGGCGTTAACACTGAAGCCTCACAACCAATCAGAGCAGTGGGCGTTTACACTGAAGTCTCACAACCAATCAGAGCAGTGGGCGTTTACACTGAAGTCTCACGACCAATCAGAGCAGTGGGCGTTTATACTGAAGTCTCACGACCAATCAGAGCAGTGGGCGTTTACACTGAAGTCTCACGACCAATCACAGCAGTGGGAGTTTACACTGAAGTCTCACGACCAATCAGAGCAGTGGGCGTTTACACTGAAGTCTCACGACCAATCAGAGCAGTGGGCGTTTACACTGAAGTCTCACGACCAATCACAGCAGTGGGCGTTTACACTGAAGCCTCACAACCAATCACAGCAGTGGGCGTTTACACTGAAGTCTCACGACTAATCAGAGCAGTGGGCGTTTACACTGAAGTCTCACGACCAATCACAGCAGTGGGCGTTTACACTGAAGTCTCACGACCAATCAGAGGAGTGGGCATTTACACTGAAGTCTCACGACTAATCACAGCAGTGGGCGTTTACACTGAAGTCTCACAACCAATCACAGCAGTGGGCGTTTACACTGAAGTCTCACGACCAATCAGAGCAGTGGGCGTTTACACTGAAGTCTCACGACCAATCAGAGCAGTGGGCTTTTACACTGAAGTCTCACGACCAATCACAGCAGTGGGCGTTTACACTGAAGTCTCACGACCAATCAGAGCAGTGGGCGTTTACACTGAAGCCTCACGACCAATTAGAGCAGTGGGCTTTTACACTGAAGCCTCACAACCAATCAGAGCAGTGGGCGTTTACACTGAAGCCTCACGACCAATCACAGCAGTGGGCGTTTACACTGAAGCCTCACAACCAATCACAGCAGTGGGCGTTTACACTGAAGCCTCACAACCAATCACAGCAGTGGGCGTTTACACTGAAGCCTCACAACCAATCACAGCAGTGGGCGTTTACACTGAAGCCTCACAACCAATCACAGCAGTGGGCGTTAACACTGAAGCCTCACAATCAATCACAGCAGTGGGCGTTTACACTGAAGCCTCACGACCAATCAGAGCAGTGGGCGTTTACACTGAAGTCTCACGACCAATCAGAGCAGTGGGCGTTTACACTGAAGTCTCACGACCAATCAGAGCACTGGGCGTTTACACTGAAGTCTCACAACCAATCACAGCAGTGGGCATTTACACTGAAGTCTCACGACCAATCAGAGCAGTGGGCGTTTACACTGAAGTCTCACGACCAATCAGAGCAGTGGGCGTTTACACTGAAGTCTCACAACCAATCACAGCAGTGGGCATTTACACTGAAGACTCACGACTAATCACAGCAGTGGGCGTTTACACTGAAGTCTCACGACCAATCAGTGCACTGGGCGTTTACACTGAAGTCTCACAACCAATCACAGCAGTGGGCGTTTACACTGAAGTCTCACGACCAATCAGAGCAGTGGGCGTTTACACTGAAGTCTCACGACCAATCAGAGCAGTGGGCGTTTACACTGAAGTCTCACGGCCAATCAGAGCAGTGGGCGTTTACACTGAAGTCTCACGACCAATCAGAGCAGTGGGCGTTTACACTGAAGTCTCACGACCAATCAGAGCAGTGGGCGTTTACACTGAAGTCTCACGACCAATCAGAGCACTGGGCGTTTACACTGAAGTCTCACAACCAATCACAGCAGTGGGCGTTTACACTGAAGTCTCACGACCAATCAGAGCAGTGGGCGTTAACACTGAAGCCTCACAACCAATCAGAGCAGTGGGCGTTTACACTGAAGTCTCACGACCAATCAGAGCAGTGGGCGTTTACACTGAAGTCTCACGACCAATCAGAGCAGTGGGCGTTTACACTGAAGTCTCACGACCAATCACAGCAGTGGGAGTTTACACTGAAGTCTCACGACCAATCAGAGCAGTGGGCGTTTACACTGAAGTCTCACAACCAATCAGAGCAGTGGGCGTTTACACTGAAGTCTCACGACCAATCACAGCAGTGGGCGTTTACACTGAAGTCTCACGACCAATCACAGCAGTGGGCGTTTACACTGAAGTCTCACAACCAATCAGAGCAGTGGGCGTTTACACTGAAGTCTCACGACTAATCAGAGCAGTGGGCGTTTACACTGAAGTTTCACGACCAATCACAGCAGTGGGCGTTTACACTGATGTCTCACGACCAATCAGAGCAGTGGGCGTTTACACTGAAGTCTCACGACTAATCAGAGCAGTGGGCGTTTACACTGAAGTCTCACGACCAATCAGAGGAGTGGGCATTTACACTGAAGACTCACGACTAATCACAGCAGTGGGCGTTTACACTGAAGTCTCACGACCAATCAGAGGAGTGGGCATTTACACTGAAGACTCACGACTAATCACAGCAGTGGGCGTTTACACTGAAGTCTCACGACCAATCAGAGCAGTGGGCGTTTACACTGAAGTCTCACGACCAATCAGAGGAGTGGGCATTTACACTGAAGACTCACGACTAATCACAGCAGTGGGCGTTTACACTGAAGTCTCACGACCAATCAGTGCACTGGGCGTTTACACTGAAGTCTCACAACCAATCACAGCAGTGGGCGTTTACACTGAAGTCTCACGACCAATCAGAGCAGTGGGCGTTTACACTGAAGTCTCACGACCAATCAGAGCAGTGGGCGTTTACACTAAAGTCTCACGACCAATCACAGCAGTGGGCGTTTACACTGAAGTCTCACGACCAATCAGAGCAGTGGGCGTTTACACTGAAGCCTCACGACCAATTAGAGCAGTGGGCTTTTACACTGAAGCCTCACAACCAATCAGAGCAGTGGGCGTTTACACTGAAGCCTCACGACCAATCACAGCAGCGGGCATTTACACTGAAGCCTCACAACCAATCACAGCAGTGGGCGTTTACACTGAAGCCTCACAACCAATCACAGCAGTGGGCGTTTACACTGAAGCCTCACAACCAATCACAGCAGTGGGCGTTTACACTGAAGCCTCACAACCAATCACAGCAGTGGGCGTTAACACTGAAGCCTCACAACCAATCACAGCAGTGGGCGTTAACACTGAAGCCTCACAACCAATCAGAGCAGTGGGCGTTTACACTGAAGCCTCACGACCAATCACAGCAGTGGGCGTTTACACTGAAGCCTCACAACCAATCACAGCAGTGGGCGTTTACACTGAAGCCTCACAACCAATCACAGCAGTGGGCGTTTACACTGAAGCCTCACAACCAATCACAGCAGTGGGCGTTAACACTGAAGCCTCACAATCAATCACAGCAGTGGGCGTTTACACTGAAGCCTCACGACCAATCAGAGCATTGGGCTTTTACACTGAAGTTTCACGACCAATCAGAGCAGTGGGCGTTTACACTGAAGTCTCACGACCAATCAGAGCAGTGGGCGTTTACACTGAAGTCTCACGACCAATCAGAGCACTGGGCGTTTACACTGAAGTCTCACAACCAATCACAGCAGTGGGCGTTTACACTGAAGTCTCACGACTAATCAGAGCAGTGGGCGTTTACACTGAAGTCTCACGACCAATCAGAGCAGTGGGCGTTTACACTGAAGTCTCACGACCAATCAGAGCAGTGGGCGTTTACACTGAAGTCTCACGACCAATCACAGCAGTGGGCGTTTACACTGAAGCCTCACAACCAATCACAGCAGTGGGCGTTTACACTGAAGTCTCACGACTAATCAGAGCAGTGGGCGTTTACAATGAAGTCTCACGACCAATCACAGCAGTGGGCGTTTACACTGAAGTCTCACGACCAATCAGAGGAGTGGGCGTTTACACTGAAGTCTCACGACTAATCACAGCAGTGGGCGTTTACACTGAAGTCTCACGACCAATCAGAGCAGTGGGCGTTTACACTGAAGTCTCACGACCAATCAGAGCAGTGGGCGTTTACACTGAAGTCTCACGACCAATCAGAGCACTGGGCGTTTACACTGAAGTCTCATAACCAATCACAGCAGTGGGCGTTTACACTGAAGTCTCACGACCAATCAGAGCAGTGGGCGTTAACACTGAAGTCTCACAACCAATCAGAGCAGTGGGCGTTTACACTGAAGTCTCACGACCAATCAGAGCAGTGGGCGTTTACACTGAAGTCTCACGACCAATCAGAGCAGTGGGCGTTTACACGGAAGTCTCACGACCAATCAAAGCAGTGGGAGTTTACACTGAAGTCTCACGACCAATCAGAGCAGTGGGCGTTTACACTGAAGTCTCACAACCAATCAGAGCAGTGGGCGTTTACACTGAAGTCTCACGACTAATCACAGCAGTGGGCGTTTACACTGAAGTCTCACAACCAATCAGAGCAGTGGGCGTTTACACTGAAGTCTCACGACTAATCAGAGCAGTGGGCGTTTACACTGAAGTTTCACGACCAATCACAACAGTGGGCGTTTACACTGAAGTCTCACGACCAATCAGAGCAGTGGGCGTTTACACTGAAGTCTCACGACTAATCAGAGCAGTGGGCATTTACACTGAAGTCTCACGACCAATCAGAGCAGTGGGCGTTTACACTGAAGTCTCACGACCAATCAGAGGAGTGGGCATTTACACTGAAGACTCACGACTAATCACAGCAGTGGGCGTTTACACTGAAGTCTCACGACCAATCAGTGCACTGGGCGTTTATACTGAAGTCTCACAACCAATCACAGCAGTGGGCGTTTACACTGAAGTCTCACGACCAATCAGAGCAGTGGGCGTTTACACTGAAGTCTCACGACCAATCCGAGCAGTGGGCGTTTACACTGAAGTCTCACGACCAATCAGAGCAGTGGGCGTTTACACTGAAGTCTCACGACCAATCAGAGCAGTGGGCGTTTACACTAAAGTCTCACGACCAATCACAGCAGTGGGCTTTTACACTGAAGCCTCACAACCAATCAGAGCAGTGGGCGTTTACACTGAAGCCTCACGACCAATCACAGCAGCGGGCATTTACACTGAAGCCTCACAACCAATCACAGCAGTGGGCGTTTACACTGAAGCCTCACAGCCAATCACAGCAGTGGGCGTTTACACTGAAGCCTCACAACCAATCACAGCAGTGGGCGTTTACACTGAAGCCTCACAACCAATCACAGCAGTGGGCGTTTACACTGAAGCCTCACAATCAATCACAGCAGTGGGCGTTTACACTGAAGCCTCACGACCAATCAGAGCAGTGGGCTTTTACACTGAAGTCTCCCGACCAATCACAGCAGTGGGCATTTACACTGACGTCTCACGACCAATCAGAGCAGTGGGCGTTTACACTGAAGTCTCACGACCAATCACAGCAATGGGCGTTTACACTGAAGTCTCACGACCAAGCAGAGCAGTGGGCGTTTACACTGAAGTCTCACGACCAATCAAAGCAGTGGGCGTTTACACTGAAGTCTCACGACCAATCAGAGCAGTGGGCTTTTACACTGACGTCTCACGACCAATCAGAGCAGTGGGCGTTTACACTGAAGTCTCACGACCAATCAGAGCAGTGGGCGTTTACACTGAAGTCTCACGACCAATCAGAGCAGTGGGCATTTACACTGAAGTCTCACGACCAATCAGAGCAGTGGGCGTTTACACTGAAGTCTCACGACCAATCAGAGCACTGGGCGTTTACACTGAAGTCTCACGACCAATCAGAGCAGTGGGCGTTTACACTGAAGTCTCACGACCAATCAGAGCAGTGGGCGTTTACACTGAAGTCTCACGACCAATCAGAGCAGTGGGCATTTACACTGAAGTCTCACGACCAATCAGAGCAGTGGGCGTTTACACTGAAGTCTCACGACCAATCGGCGTTTACACTGAAGTCTCATGACCAATCAGAGCAGTGGGCGTTTACACTGAAGTCTCACGACCAATCAGAGCAGTGGGCATTTACACTGAAGTCTCACGACCAATCAGAGCACTGGGCGTTTACACTGAAGTCTCACGACCAATCAAAGCACTGGGCGTTTACACTGAAGTCTCACGACCAATCAGAGCACTGGGCGTTTACACTGAAGTCTCACGACCAATCAGAGCAGTGGGCGTTTACACTGAAGTCTCACGACCAATCAGAGCAGTGGGCGTTTACACTGAAGTCTCACGACCAATCAGAGCAGTGGGCGTTTACACTGAAGTCTCACGACCAATCAGAGCAGTGGGCGTTTACACTAAAGTCTCACGACCAATCACAGCAGTGGGCGTTTACACTGAAGTCTCACGACCAATCAGAGCAGTGGGCGTTTACACTGAAGCCTCACAACCAATCAGAGCAGTGGGCGTTTACACTGAAGCCTCACGACCAATCACAGCAGCGGGCATTTACACTGAAGCCTCACAACCAATCACAGCAGTGGGCGTTTACACTGAAGCCTCACAGCCAATCACAGCAGTGGGCGTTTACACTGAAGCCTCACAACCAATCACAGCAGTGGGCGTTTACACTGAAGCCTCACAACCAATCACAGCAGTGGGCGTTAACACTGAAGCCTCACAATCAATCACAGCAGTGGGCGTTTACACTGAAGCCTCACGACCAATCAGAGCAGTGGGCTTTTACACTGAAGTCTCCCGACCAATCACAGCAGTGGGCATTTACACTGACGTCTCACGACCAATCAGAGCAGTGGGCGTTTACACTGAAGTCTCACGACCAATCACAGCAATGGGCGTTTACACTGAAGTCTCACGACCAAGCAGAGCAGTGGGCGTTTACACTGAAGTCTCACGACCAATCAAAGCAGTGGGCGTTTACACTGAAGTCTCACGACCAATCAGAGCAGTGGGCTTTTACACTGACGTCTCACGACCAATCAGAGCAGTGGGCGTTTACACTGAAGTCTCACGACCAATCAGAGCAGTGGGCGTTTACACTGAAGTCTCACGACCAATCAGAGCAGTGGGCGTTTACACTGAAGTCTCACGACCAATCGGCGTTTACACTGAAGTCTCATGACCAATCAGAGCAGTGGGCGTTTACACTGAAGTCTCACGACCAATCAGAGCAGTGGGCATTTACACTGAAGTCTCACGACCAATCAGAGCACTGGGCGTTTACACTGAAGTCTCACGACCAATCAAAGCACTGGGCGTTTACACTGAAGTCTCACGACCAATCAGAGCACTGGGCGTTTACACTGAAGTCTCACGACCAATCAGAGCAGTGGGCGTTTACACTGAAGTCTCACGACCAATCAGAGCAGTGGGCGTTTACACTGAAGTCTCACGACCAATCAGAGCAGTGGGCGTTTACACTGAAGTCTCACGACCAATCAGAGCAGTGGGCGTTTACACTAAAGTCTCACGACCAATCACAGCAGTGGGCGTTTACACTGAAGTCTCACGACCAATCAGAGCAGTGGGCGTTTACACTGAAGCCTCACAACCAATCAGAGCAGTGGGCGTTTACACTGAAGCCTCACGACCAATCACAGCAGCGGGCATTTACACTGAAGCCTCACAACCAATCACAGCAGTGGGCGTTTACACTGAAGCCTCACAGCCAATCACAGCAGTGGGCGTTTACACTGAAGCCTCACAACCAATCACAGCAGTGGGCGTTTACACTGAAGCCTCACAACCAATCACAGCAGTGGGCGTTAACACTGAAGCCTCACAATCAATCACAGCAGTGGGCGTTTACACTGAAGCCTCACGACCAATCAGAGCAGTGGGCTTTTACACTGAAGTCTCCCGACCAATCACAGCAGTGGGCATTTACACTGACGTCTCACGACCAATCAGAGCAGTGGGCGTTTACACTGAAGTCTCACGACCAATCACAGCAATGGGCGTTTACACTGAAGTCTCACGACCAAGCAGAGCAGTGGGCGTTTACACTGAAGTCTCACGACCAATCAAAGCAGTGGGCGTTTACACTGAAGTCTCACGACCAATCAGAGCAGTGGGCTTTTACACTGACGTCTCACGACCAATCAGAGCAGTGGGCGTTTACACTGAAGTCTCACGACCAATCAGAGCAGTGGGCGTTTACACTGAAGTCTCACGACCAATCAGAGCAGTGGGCATTTACACTGAAGTCTCACGACCAATCAGAGCAGTGGGCGTTTACACTGAAGTCTCACGACCAATCAGAGCACTGGGCGTTTACACTGAAGTCTCACGACCAATCAGAGCAGTGGGCGTTTACACTGAAGTCTCACGACCAATCAGAGCAGTGGGCGTTTACACTGAAGTCTCACGACCAATCAGAGCAGTGGGCATTTACACTAAAGTCTCACGACCAATCAGAGCAGTGGGCGTTTACACTGAAGTCTCACGACCAATCGGCGTTTACACTGAAGTCTCACGACCAATCAGAGCAGTGGGCATTTACACTGAAGTCTCACGACCAATCAGAGCACTGGGCGTTTACACTGAAGTCTCACGACCAATCAAAGCACTGGGCGTTTACACTGAAGTCTCACGACCAATCAGAGCAGTGGGCGTTTACACTGAAGTCTCACGACCAATCAGAGCAGTGGGCATTTACACTGAAGTCTCACGACCAATCAGAGCAGTGGGCGTTTACACTGAAGTCTCACGACCAATCGGCGTTTACACTGAAGTCTCACGACCAATCAGAGCAGTGGGCGTTTACACTGAAGTCTCACGACCAATCAGAGCAGTGGGCATTTACACTGAAGTCTCACGACCAATCAGAGCACTGGGCATTTACACTGAAGTCTCACGACCAATCAAAGCACTGGGCGTTTACACTGAAGTCTCATGACCAATTACAGCAGTGGGCGTTTACACTGAAGTCTCACGACCAATCAGAGCAGTGGGCATTTACACTGAAGTCTCACGACCAACCAGAGCACTGGGCGTTTACACTGAAGTCTCACGACCAATCAGAGCAGTGGGCGTTTACACTGAAGTCTCACGACCAATCAGAGCAGTGGGCGTTTACACTGAAGTCTCACGACTAATCAGAGCAGTGGGCGTTTACACTGAAGTCTCACGACCAATCAGAGCAGTGGGCATTTACACTGAAGTCTCACGACCAATCAGAGCAGTGGGCGTTTACACTGAAGTCTCACGATCAATCACAGCAGTGGGCGTTTACACTGAAGTCTCACGACCAATCACAGCAGTGGGCGTTTACACTGATGTCTCACGACCAATCAGAGAAGTGGGCGTTTACACTGAAGTCTCACGACCAATCACAGCAGTGGGCGTTTACACTGAAGTCTCACGACCAATCAGAGCAGTGGGCGTTTACACTGAAGTCTCACGACCAATAAGAGCAGTGGGCGTTTACACTGAAGTCTCATGACCAATCAGAGCAGTGGGCGTTTACACTGAAGCCTCACGACCAATCAGAGCAGTGGGCGTTTACACTGAAGTCTCACGACCAATCAGAGCAGTGGGCGTTTACACTGAAGTCTCACGACCAATCAGAGCAGTGGGCGTTTACACTGAAGTCTCACGACCAATCAGAGCAGTGGGCGTTTACACTAAAGTCTCACGACCAATCAGAGCAGTGGGCGTTTACACTGAAGTCTCACGACCAATCAGAGCAGTGGGCGTTTACACTAAAGTCTCACGACCAATAAGAGCAGTGGGCGTTTACACTGAAGTCTCACGACCAATAAGAGCAGTGGGCGTTTCCACTGAAGTCTCACGACCAATCAGAGCAGTGGGCGTTTACACTGAAGTCTCACGACCAATCAGAGCACTGGGCGTTTACACTGAAGCCTCACGACCAATCAGAGCAGTGGGCGTTTACACTGAAGTCTCACGACCAATCAGAGCAGTGGGCGTTTACACTGAAGTCTCACGACCAAGCAGAGCAGTGGGCGTTTACACTGAAGTCTCACGACCAATCAAAGCAGTGGGCGTTTACACTGAAGTCTCACGACCAATCAGAGCAGTGGGCTTTTACACTGACGTCTCACGACCAATCAGAGCAGTGGGCGTTTACACTGAAGTCTCACGACCAATCAGAGCAGTGGGCGTTTACACTGAAGTCTCACGACCAATCAGAGCAGTGGGCATTTACACTGAAGTCTCACGACCAATCAGAGCAGTGGGCGTTTACACTGAAGTCTCACGACCAATCAGAGCAGTGGGCGTTTACACTGAAGTCTCACGACCAATCAGAGCAGTGGGCATTTACACTGAAGTCTCACGACCAATCAGAGCAGTGGGCGTTTACACTGAATTCTCACGACCAATCAGAGCAGTGGGCGTTTACACTGAAGTCTCACGACCAATCGGCGTTTACACTGAAGTCTCACGACCAATCAGAGCAGTGGGCATTTACACTGAAGTCTCACGACCAATCAGAGCACTGGGCGTTTACACTGAAGTCTCACGACCAATCAAAGCACTGGGCGTTTACACTGAAGTCTCACGACCAATCAGAGCACTGGGCGTTTACACTGAAGTCTCACGACCAATCAGAGCAGTGGGCGTTTACACTGAAGTCTCACGACCAATCAGAGCAGTGGGCGTTTACACTGAAGTCTCACGACCAATCAGAGCAGTGGGCATTTACACTGAAGTCTCACGACCAATCAGAGCAGTGGGCGTTTACACTGAAGTCTCACGACCAATCGGCGTTTACACTGAAGTCTCACGACCAATCAGAGCAGTGGGCGTTTACACTGAAGTCTCACGACAAATCAGAGCAGTGGGCATTTACACTGAAGTCTCACGACCAATCAGAGCACTGGGCGTTTACACTGAAGTCTCACGACCAATCAAAGCACTGGGCGTTTACACTGAAGTCTCATGACCAATTACAGCAGTGGGCGTTTACACTGAAGTCTCACGACCAATCAGAGCAGTGGGCATTTACACTGAAGTCTCACGACCAACCAGAGCACTGGGCGTTTACACTGAAGTCTCACGACCAATCAGAGCAGTGGGCGTTTACACTGAAGTCTCACGACCAATCAGAGCAGTGGGCGTTTACACTGAAGTCTCACGACTAATCAGAGCAGTGGGCGTTTACACTGAAGTCTCACGACCAATCAGAGCAGTGGGCATTTACACTGAAGTCTCACGACCAATCACAGCAGTGGGCGTTTACACTGAAGTCTCACGACCAATCACAGCAGTGGGCGTTTACACTGATGTCTCACGACCAATCAGAGAAGTGGGCGTTTACACTGAAGTCTCACGACCAATCACAGCAGTGGGCGTTTACACTGAAGTCTCACGACCAATCAGAGCAGTGGGCGTTTACACTGAAGTCTCACGACCAATAAGAGCAGTGGGCGTTTACACTGAAGTCTCATGACCAATCAGAGCAGTGGGCGTTTACACTGAAGCCTCACGACCAATCAGAGCAGTGGGCGTTTACACTGAAGTCTCACGACCAATCAGAGCAGTGGGCGTTTACACTGAAGTCTCACGACCAATCAGAGCAGTGGACGTTTACACTGAAGTCTCACGACCAATCAGAGCAGTGGGCGTTTACACTAAAGTCTCACGATCAATCAGAGCAGTGGGCGTTTACACTGAAGTCTCACGACCAATCAGAGCAGTGGGCGTTTACACTAAAGTCTCACGACCAATAAGAGCAGTGGGCGTTTACACTGAAGTCTCACGACCAATAAGAGCAGTGGGCGTTTACACTGAAGTCTCACGACCAATCAGAGCAGTGGGCGTTTACACTGAAGTCTCACGACCAATCAGAGCACTGGGCGTTTACACTGAAGCCTCACGACCAATCAGAGCAGTGGGCGTTTACACTGAAGTCTCACGACCAATCAGAGCAGTGGGCGTTTACACTGAAGTCTCACGACTAATCAGAGCAGTGGGCGTTTACACTGAAGTCTCACGACCAATCAGAGCAGTGGGCATTTACACTGAAGTCTCACGACCAATCACAGCAGTGGGCGTTTACACTGAAGTCTCACAACCAATCACAGCAGTGGGCGTTTACACTGAAGTCTCACGACCAATCACAGCAGTGGGCGTTTACACTGAAGTCTCACAACCAATCAGAGCAGTGGGCGTTTACACTGAAGTCTCACGACTAATCAGAGCAGTGGGCGTTTACACTGAAGTTTCACGACCAATCACAGCAGTGGGCGTTTACACTGATGTCTCACGACCAATCAGAGCAGTGGGCGTTTACACTGAAGCCTCACGACCAATCACAGCAGTGGGCATTTACACTGAAGCCTCACAACCAATCACAGCAGTGGGCATTTACACTGAAGCCTCACAACCAATCACAGCAGTGGGCGTTTACACTGAAGCCTCACAACCAATCACAGCAGTGGGCGTTTACACTGAAGCCTCACGACCAATCACAGCAGTGGGCATTTACACTGAAGCCTCACAACCAATCACAGCAGTGGGCGTTTACACTGAAGCCTCACAACCAATCACAGCAGTGGGCGTTTACACTGAAGCCTCACAACCAATCACAGCAGTGGGCGTTTACACTGAAGCCTCACAACCAATCACAGCAGTGGGCGTTAACACTGAAGCCTCACAATCAATCAGAGCATTGGGCTTTTACACTGAAGTCTCACGACCAATCAGAGCAGTGGGCGTTTACACTGAAGTCTCACAACCAATCACAGCAGTGGGCGTTTACACTGAAGTCTCACGACCAATCAGAGCACTGGGCGTTTACACTGAAGTCTCACAACCAATCACAGCAGTGGGCGTTTACACTGAAGTCTCACGACCAATCAGAGCAGTGGGCGTTAACACTGAAGCCTCACAACCAATCAGAGCAGTGGGCGTTTACACTGAAGTCTCACGACCAATCAGAGCAGTGGGAGTTTACACTGAAGTCTCACGACCAATCAGAGCAGTGGGCGTTTACACTGAAGTCTCACGACCAATCACAGCAGTGGGAGTTTACACTGAAGTCTCACGACCAATCAGAGCAGTGGGCGTTTACACTGAAGTCTCACGACCAATCAGAGCAGTGGGCGTTTACACTGAAGTCTCACGACCAATCACAGCAGTGGGCGTTTACACTGAAGCCTCACAACCAATCACAGCAGTGGGCGTTTACACTGAAGTCTCACGACTAATCAGAGCAGTGGGCGTTTACACTGAAGTCTCACGACCAATCACAGCAGTGGGCGTTTACACTGAAGTCTCACGACCAATCAGAGGAGTGGGCATTTACACTGAAGTCTCACGACTAATCACAGCAGTGGGCGTTTACACTGAAGTTTCACGACCAATCAGAGCACTGGGCGTTTACACTGAAGTCTCACGACCAATCACAGCAGTGGGCGTTTACACTGAAGTCTCACGACCAATCAGAGCAGTGGGCGTTTACACTGAAGTCTCACGACCAATCAGAGCAGTGGGCTTTTACACTGAAGTCTCACGACCAATCACAGCAGTGGGCGTTTACACTGAAGTCTCACGACCAATCAGAGCAGTGGGCGTTTACACTGAAGCCTCACGACCAATTAGAGCAGTGGGCTTTTACACTGAAGCCTCACAACCAATCAGAGCAGTGGGCGTTTACACTGAAGCCTCACGACCAATCACAGCAGTGGGCATTTACACTGAAGCCTCACAACCAATCACAGCAGTGGGCGTTTACACTGAAGCCTCACAACCAATCACAGCAGTGGGCGTTTACACTGAAGCCTCACAACCAATCACAGCAGTGGGCGTTTACACTGAAGCCTCACAACCAATCACAGCAGTGGGCGTTAACACTGAAGCCTCACAATCAATCACAGCAGTGGGCGTTTACACTGAAGCCTCACGACCAATCAGAGCAGTGGGCGTTTACACTGAAGTCTCACGACCAATCAGAGCAGTGGGCGTTTACACTGAAGTCTCACGACCAATCAGAGCAGTGGGCGTTAACACTGAAGCCTCACAACCAATCAGAGCAGTGGGCGTTTACACTGAAGTCTCACAACCAATCAGAGCAGTGGGCGTTTACACTGAAGTCTCACGACCAATCAGAGCAGTGGGCGTTTACACTGAAGTCTCACGACCAATCAGAGCAGTGGGCGTTTACACTGAAGTCTCACGACCAATCACAGCAGTGGGAGTTTACACTGAAGTCTCACGACCAATCAGAGCAGTGGGCGTTTACACTGAAGTCTCACAACCAATCAGAGCAGTGGGCGTTTACACTGAAGTCTCACGACCAATCACAGCAGTGGGCGTTTACACTGAAGTCTCACGACTAATCGAAGCAGTGGGCGTTTACACTGAAGTCTCACGACCAATCAGTGCACTGGGCGTTTACACTGAAGTCTCACAACCAATCACAGCAGTGGGCGTTTACACTGAAGTCTCACGACCAATCAGAGCAGTGGGCGTTTACACTGAAGTCTCACGACCAATCAGAGAAGTGGGCGTTTACACTGAAGTCTCACGACCAATCAGAGCAGTGGGCGTTTACACTGAAGTCTCACGACCAATCAGAGCAGTGGGCGTTTACACTAAAGTCTCACGACCAATCACAGCAGTGGGCGTTTACACTGAAGTCTCACGACCAATCAGAGCAGTGGGCGTTTACACTGAAGCCTCACGACCAATTAGAGCAGTGGGCTTTTACACTGAAGCCTCACGACCAATCAGAGCAGTGGGCGTTTACACTGAAGCCTCACGACCAATCACAGCAGCGGGCATTTACACTGAAGCCTCACAACCAATCACAGCAGTGGGCGTTTACACTGAAGCCTCACAACCAATCACAGCAGTGGGCGTTTACACTGAAGCCTCACAACCAATCACAGCAGTGGGCGTTAACACTGAAGCCTCACAACCAATCACAGCAGTGGGCGTTAACACTGAAGCCTCACAACCAATCAGAGCAGTGGGCGTTTACACTGAAGCCTCACGACCAATCACAGCAGTGGGCGTTTACACTGAAGCCTCACAACCAATCACAGCAGTGGGCGTTTACACTGAAGCCTCACAACCAATCACAGCAGTGGGCGTTTACACTGAAGCCTCACAACCAATCACAGCAGTGGGCGTTAACACTGAAGCCTCACAATCAATCACAGCAGTGGGCGTTTACACTGAAGCCTCACGACCAATCAGAGCATTGGGCTTTTACACTGAAGTCTCACGACCAATCAGAGCAGTGGGCGTTTACACTGAAGTCTCACGACTAATCAGAGCAGTGGGCATTTACACTGAAGTCTCACGACCAATCAGAGCAGTGGGCGTTTACACTGAAGTCTCACGACCAATCAGAGGAGTGGGCATTTACACTGAAGACTCACGACTAATCACAGCAGTGGGCGTTTACACTGAAGTCTCACGACCAATCAGTGCACTGGGCGTTTACACTGAAGTCTCACAACCAATCACAGCAGTGGGCGTTTACACTGAAGTCTCACGACCAATCAGAGCAGTGGGCGTTTACACTGAAGTCTCACGACCAATCAGAGCAGTGGGCGTTTACACTGAAGTCTCACGACCAATCAGAGCAGTGGGCGTTTACACTGAAGTCTCACGACCAATCAGAGCAGTGGGCGTTTACACTAAAGTCTCACGACCAATCACAGCAGTGGGCGTTTACACTGAAGTCTCACGACCAATCAGAGCAGTGGGCGTTTACACTGAAGCCTCACGACCAATTAGAGCAGTGGGCTTTTACACTGAAGCCTCACAACCAATCAGAGCAGTGGGCGTTTACACTGAAGCCTCACGACCAATCACAGCAGCGGGCATTTACACTGAAGCCTCACAACCAATCACAGCAGTGGGCGTTTACACTGAAGCCTCACAGCCAATCACAGCAGTGGGCGTTTACACTGAAGCCTCACAACCAATCACAGCAGTGGGCGTTTACACTGAAGCCTCACAACCAATCACAGCAGTGGGCGTTAACACTGAAGCCTCACAATCAATCACAGCAGTGGGCGTTTACACTGAAGCCTCACGACCAATCAGAGCAGTGGGCTTTTACATTGAAGTCTCCCGACCAATCACAGCAGTGGGCATTTACACTGACGTCTCACGACCAATCAGAGCAGTGGGCGTTTACACTGAAGTCTCACGACCAATCACAGCAATGGGCGTTTACACTGAAGTCTCACGACCAAGCAGAGCAGTGGGCGTTTACACTGAAGTCTCACGACCAATCAAAGCAGTGGGCGTTTACACTGAATTCTCACGACCAATCAGAGCAGTGGGCTTTTACACTGACATCTCACGACCAATCAGAGCAGTGGGCGTTTACACTGAAGTCTCACGACCAATCAGAGCAGTGGGCGTTTACACTGAAGTCTCACGACCAATCAGAGCAGTGGGCATTTACACTGAAGTCTCACGACCAATCAGAGCAGTGGGCGTTTACACTGAAGTCTCACGACCAATCAGAGCACTGGGCGTTTACACTGAAGTCTCACGACCAATCAGAGCAGTGGGCGTTTACACTGAAGTCTCACGACCAATCAGAGCAGTGGGCGTTTACACTGAAGTCTCACGACCAATCAGAGCAGTGGGCATTTACACTGAAGTCTCACGACCAATCAGAGCAGTGGGCGTTTACACTGAAGTCTCACGACCAATCGGCGTTTACACTGAAGTCTCATGACCAATCAGAGCAGTGGGCGTTTACACTGAAGTCTCACGACCAATCAGAGCAGTGGGCATTTACACTGAAGTCTCACGACCAATCAGAGCACTGGGCGTTTACACTGAAGTCTCACGACCAATCAAAGCACTGGGCGTTTACACTGAAGTCTCACGACCAATCAGAGCACTGGGCGTTTACACTGAAGTCTCACGACCAATCAGAGCAGTGGGCGTTTACACTGAAGTCTCACGACCAATCAGAGCAGTGGGCGTTTACACTGAAGTCTCACGACCAATCAGAGCAGTGGGCATTTACACTGAAGTCTCACGACCAATCAGAGCAGTGGGCGTTTACACTGAAGTCTCACGACCAATCGGCGTTTACACTGAAGTCTCACGACCAATCAGAGCAGTGGGCGTTTACACTGAAGTCTCACGACCAATCAGAGCAGTGGGCATTTACACTGAAGTCTCACGACCAATCAGAGCACTGGCCGTTTACACTGAAGTCTCACGACCAATCAAAGCACTGGGCGTTTACACTGAAGTCTCATGACCAATTACAGCAGTGGGCGTTTACACTGAAGTCTCACGACCAATCAGAGCAGTGGGCATTTACACTGAAGTCTCACGACCAACCAGAGCACTGGGCGTTTACACTGAAGTCTCACGACCAATCAGAGCAGTGGGCGTTTACACTGAAGTCTCACGACCAATCAGAGCAGTGGGCGTTTACACTGAAGTCTCACGACTAATCAGAGCAGTGGGCGTTTACACTGAAGTCTCACGACCAATCAGAGCAGTGGGCATTTACACTGAAGTCTCACGACCAATCAGAGCAGTGGGCGTTTACATTGAAGTTTCACGACCAATCAGAGCAGTGGGCGTTTACACTGAAGTCTCACGACCAATCACAGCAGTGGGCGTTTACACTGAAGTCTCACGACCAATCACAGCAGTGGGCGTTTACACTGATGTCTCACGACCAATCAGAGAAGTGGGCGTTTACACTGAAGTCTCACGACCAATCACAGCAGTGGGCGTTTACACTGAAGTCTCACGACCAATCAGAGCAGTGGGCGTTTACACTGAAGTCTCACGACCAATAAGAGCAGTGGGCGTTTACACTGAAGTCTCATGACCAATCAGAGCAGTGGGCGTTTACACTGAAGCCTCACGACCAATCAGAGCAGTGGGCGTTTACACTGAAGTCTCACGACCAATCAGAGCAGTGGGCGTTTACACTGAAGTCTCACGACCAATCAGAGCAGTGGGCGTTTACACTGAAGTCTCACGACCAATCAGAGCAGTGGGCGTTTACACTAAAGTCTCACGACCAATCAGAGCAGTGGGCGTTTACACTGAAGTCTCACGACCAATCAGAGCAGTGGGCGTTTACACTAAAGTCTCACGACCAATAAGAGCAGTGGGCGTTTACACTGAAGTCTCACGACCAATAAGAGCAGTGGGCGTTTACACTGAAGTCTCACGACCAATCAGAGCAGTGGGCGTTTACACTGAAGTCTCACGACCAATCAGAGCATTGGGCGTTTACACTGAAGCCTCACGACCAATCAGAGCAGTGGGCGTTTACACTGAAGTCTCACGACCAATCAGAGCAGTGGGCGTTTACACTGAAGTCTCACGACCAAGCAGAGCAGTGGGCGTTTACACTGAAGTCTCACGACCAATCAAAGCAGTGGGCGTTTACACTGAAGTCTCACGACCAATCAGAGCAGTGGGCTTTTACACTGACGTCTCACGACCAATCAGAGCAGTGGGCGTTTACACTGAAGTCTCACGACCAATCAGAGCAGTGGGCGTTTACACTGAAGTCTCACGACCAATCAGAGCAGTGGGCATTTACACTGAAGTCTCACGACCAATCAGAGCAGTGGGCGTTTACACTGAAGTCTCACGACCAATCAGAGCAGTGGGCGTTTACACTGAAGTCTCACGACCAATCAGAGCAGTGGGCATTTACACTGAAGTCTCACGACCAATCAGAGCAGTGGGCGTTTACACTGAAGTCTCACGACCAATCGGCGTTTACACTGAAGTCTCACGACCAATCAGAGCAGTGGGCATTTACACTGAAGTCTCACGACCAATCAGAGCACTGGGCGTTTACACTGAAGTCTCACGACCAATCAAAGCACTGGGCGTTTACACTGAAGTCTCACGACCAATCAGAGCACTGGGCGTTTACACTGAAGTCTCACGACCAATCAGAGCAGTGGGCGTTTACACTGAAGTCTCACGACCAATCAGAGCAGTGGGCGTTTACACTGAAGTCTCACGACCAATCAGAGCAGTGGGCATTTACACTGAAGTCTCACGACCAATCAGAGCAGTGGGCGTTTACACTGAAGTCTCACGACCAATCGGCGTTTACACTGAAGTCTCACGACCAATCAGAGCAGTGGGCGTTTACACTGAAGTCTCACGACCAATCAGAGCAGTGGGCATTTACACTGAAGTCTCACGACCAATCAGAGCACTGGGCGTTTACACTGAAGTCTCACGACCAATCAAAGCACTGGGCGTTTACACTGAAGTCTCATGACCAATTACAGCAGTGGGCGTTTACACTGAAGTCTCACGACCAATCAGAGCAGTGGGCATTTACACTGAAGTCTCACGACCAACCAGAGCACTGGGCGTTTACACTGAAGTCTCATGACCAATCAGAGCAGTGGGCGTTTACACTGAAGTCTCACGACCAATCAGAGCAGTGGGCGTTTACACTGAAGTCTCACGACTAATCAGAGCAGTGGGCGTTTACACTGAAGTCTCACGACCAATCAGAGCAGTGGGCATTTACACTGAAGTCTCACGACCAATCAGAGCAGTGGGCGTTTACACTGAAGTCTCACGACCAATCAGAGCAGTGGGCGTTTACACTGAAGTCTCACGACCAATCACAGCAGTGGGCGTTTACACTGAAGTCTCACGACCAATCACAGCAGTGGGCGTTTACACTGATGTCTCACGACCAATCAGAGAAGTGGGCGTTTACACTGATGTCTCACGACCAATCACAGCAGTGGGCGTTTACACTGAAGTCTCACGACCAATCAGAGCAGTGGGCGTTTACACTGAAGTCTCACGACCAATAAGAGCAGTGGGCGTTTACACTGAAGTCTCATGACCAATCAGAGCAGTGGGCGTTTACACTGAAGCCTCACGACCAATCAGAGCAGTGGGCGTTTACACTGAAGTCTCACGACCAATCAGAGCAGTGGGCGTTTACACTGAAGTCTCACGACCAATCAGAGCAGTGGACGTTTACACTGAAGTCTCACGACCAATCAGAGCAGTGGGCGTTTACACTAAAGTCTTACGACCAATCAGAGCAGTGGGCGTTTACACTGAAGTCTCACGACCAATCAGAGCAGTGGGCGTTTACACTAAAGTCTCACGACCAATAAGAGCAGTGGGCGTTTACACTGAAGTCTCACGACCAATCAGAGCACTGGGCGTTTACACTGAAGCCTCACGACCAATCAGAGCAGTGGGCGTTTACACTGAAGTCTCACGACCAATCAGAGCAGTGGGCGTTTACACTGAAGTCTCACGACTAATCAGAGCAGTGGGCGTTTACACTGAAGTCTCACGACCAATCAGAGCAGTGGGCGTTTACACTGAAGTCTCACGACCAATCAGAGCAGTGGGCGTTTACACTGAAGTCTCACGACCAATCAGAGCAGTGGGCGTTTACACTGAAGCCTCACGACCAATCAGTGCACTGGGCGTTTACACTGAAGTCTCACGACCAATCACAGCAGTGGGCGTTTACACTGAAGTCTCACGACCAATCACAGCAGTGGGCGTTTACACTGAAGTCTCACAACCAATCAGAGCAGTGGGCGTTTACACTGAAGTCTCACGACTAATCAGAGCAGTGGGCGTTTACACTGAAGTTTCACGACCAATCACAGCAGTGGGCGTTTACACTGATGTCTCACGACCAATCAGAGCAGTGGGCGTTTACACTGAAGTCTCACGACTAATCAGAGCAGTGGGCGTTTACACTGAAGTCTCACAACCAATCACAGCAGTGGGCGTTTACACTGAAGTCTCACGACCAATCAGAGCAGTGGGCGTTTACACTGAAGTCTCACGACTAATGAGAGCAGTGGGCGTTTACACTGAAGTTTCACGACCAATCACAGCAGTGGGCGTTTACACTGATGTCTCACGACCAATCAGAGCAGTGGGCGTTTACACTGAAGTCTCACGACTAATCAGAGCAGTGGGCGTTTACACTGAAGTCTCACAACCAATCACAGCAGTGGGCGTTTACACTGAAGTCTCACGACCAATCAGAGCAGTGGGCGTTTACACTGAAGTCTCACGACCAATCACAGCAGCGGGCATTTACACTGAAGCCTCACAACCAATCACAGCAGTGGGCGTTTACACTGAAGCCTCACAGCCAATCACAGCAGTGGGCGTTTACACTGAAGCCTCACAACCAATCACAGCAGTGGGCGTTTACACTGAAGCCTCACAACCAATCACAGCAGTGGGCGTTAACACTGAAGCCTCACAACCAATCAGAGCAGTGGGCGTTTACACTGAAGCCTCACGACCAATCACAGCAGTGGGCATTTACACTGAAGCCTCACAACCAATCACAGCAGTGGGCGTTTACACTGAAGCCTCACAACCAATCACAGCAGTGGGCGTTTACACTGAAGCCTCACAACCAATCACAGCAGTGGGCGTTTACACTGAAGCCTCACGACCAATCACAGCAGTGGGCATTTACACTGAAGCCTCACAACCAATCACAGCAGTGGGCGTTTACACTGAAGCCTCACAACCAATCACAGCAGTGGGCGTTTACACTGAAGCCTCACAACCAATCACAGCAGTGGGCGTTTACACTGAAGCCTCACAACCAATCACAGCAGTGGGCGTTAACACTGAAGCCTCACAATCAATCACAGCAGTGGGCGTTTACACTGAAGCCTCACGACCAATCAGAGCATTGGGCTTTTACACTGAAGTCTCACGACCAATCAGAGCAGTGGGCGTTTACACTGAAGTCTCACGACCAATCACAGCAGTGGGCGTTTACACTGAAGTCTCACGACCAATCAGAGCACTGGGCGTTTACACTGAAGTCTCACAACCAATCACAGCAGTGGGCGTTTACACTGAAGTCTCACGACCAATCAGAGCAGTGGGCGTTAACACTGAAGCCTCACAACCAATCAGAGCAGTGGGCGTTTACACTGAAGTCTCACAACCAATCAGAGCAGTGGGCGTTTACACTGAAGTCTCACGACCAATCAGAGCAGTGGGCGTTTACACTGAAGTCTCACGACCAATCACAGCAGTGGGCGTTTACACTGAAGTCTCACGACCAATCACAGCAGTGGGCGTTTACACTGAAGTCTCACGACCAATCAGAGCAGTGGGCGTTTACACTGAAGCCTCACAACCAATCACAGCAGTGGGCGTTTACACTGAAGTCTCACGACTAATCAGAGCAGTGGGCGTTTACACTGAAGTCTCACGACCAATCACAGCAGTGGGCGTTTACACTGAAGTCTCACGACCAATCAGAGGAGTGGGCATTTACACTGAAGTCTCACGACTAATCACAGCAGTGGGCGTTTACACTGAAGTTTCACGACCAATCAGAGCACTGGGCGTTTACACTGAAGTCTCACGACCAATCAGAGCAGTGGGCGTTTACACTGAAGTCTCACGACCAATCAGAGCAGTGGGCTTTTACACTGAAGTCTCACGACCAATCACAGCAGTGGGCGTTTACACTGAAGTCTCACGACCAATCAGAGCAGTGGGCGTTTACACTGAAGCCTCACGACCAATTAGAGCAGTGGGCTTTTACACTGAAGCCTCACAACCAATCAGAGCAGTGGGCGTTTACACTGAAGCCTCACGACCAATCACAGCAGTGGGCATTTACACTGAAGCCTCACAACCAATCACAGCAGTGGGCGTTTACACTGAAGCCTCACAACCAATCACAGCAGTGGGCGTTTACACTGAAGCCTCACAATCAATCACAGCAGTGGGCGTTTACACTGAAGCCTCACGACCAATCAGAGCAGTGGGCGTTTACACTGAAGTCTCACGACCAATCAGAGCAGTGGGCGTTTACACTGAAGTCTCACGACCAATCAGAGCAGTGGGCGTTTACACTGAAGTCTCACAACCAATCACAGCAGTGGGCGTTTACACTGAAGTCTCACGACCAATCAGAGCAGTGGGACAACCAATCAGAGCAGTGGGCGTTTACACTGAAGTCTCACGACCAATCAGAGCAGTGGGCGTTTACACTGAAGTCTCACGACCAATCAGAGCAGTGGGCGTTTACACTGAAGTCTCACGACCAATCACAGCAGTGGGAGTTTACACTGAAGTCTCACGACCAATCAGAGCAGTGGGCGTTTACACTGAAGTCTCACAACCAATCAGAGCAGTGGGCGTTTACACTGAAGTCTCACGACCAATCACAGCAGTGGGCGTTTACACTGAAGTCTCACAACCAATCAGAGCAGTGGGCGTTTACACTGAAGTCTCACGACTAATCAGAGCAGTGGGCGTTTACACTGATGTCTCACGACCAATCAGAGCAGTGGGCGTTTACACTGAAGTCTCACGACCAATCAGAGCAGTGGGCGTTTACACTGAAGTCTCACGACCAATCAGAGGAGTGGGCATTTACACTGAAGACTCACGACTAATCACAGCAGTGGGCGTTTACACTGAAGTCTCACGACCAATCAGTGCACTGGGCGTTTACACTGAAGTCTCACAACCAATCACAGCAGTGGGCGTTTACACTGAAGTCTCACGACCAATCAGAGCAGTGGGCGTTTACACTGAAGTCTCACGACCAATCAGAGCAGTGGGCGTTTACACTGAAGTCTCACGACCAATCAGAGCAGTGGGCGTTTACACTGAAGTCTCACGACCAATCAGAGCAGTGGGCGTTTACACTAAAGTCTCACGACCAATCACAGCAGTGGGCGTTTCCACTGAAGTCTCACGACCAATCAGAGCAGTGGGCGTTTACACTGAAGCCTCACGACCAATTAGAGCAGTGGGCTTTTACACTGAAGCCTCACAACCAATCAGAGCAGTGGGCGTTTACACTGAAGCCTCACGACCAATCACAGCAGCGGGCATTTACACTGAAGCCTCACAACCAATCACAGCAGTGGGCGTTTACACTGAAGCCTCACAACCAATCACAGCAGTGGGCGTTTACACTGAAGCCTCACAACCAATCACAGCAGTGGGCGTTTACACTGAAGCCTCACAACCAATCACAGCAGTGGGCGTTAACACTGAAGCCTCACAACCAATCACAGCAGTGGGCGTTAACACTGAAGCCTCACAACCAATCAGAGCAGTGGGCGTTTACACTGAAGCCTCACGACCAATCACAGCAGTGGGCGTTTACACTGAAGCCTCACAACCAATCACAGCAGTGGGCGTTTACACTGAAGCCTCACAACCAATCACAGCAGTGGGCATTTACACTGAAGCCTCACAACCAATCACAGCAGTGGGCGTTAACACTGAAGCCTCACAATCAATCACAGCAGTGGGCGTTTACACTGAAGCCTCACGACCAATCAGAGCATTGGGCTTTTACACTGAAGTCTCACGACCAATCAGAGCAGTGGGCGTTTACACTGAAGTCTCACGACCAATCAGAGCAGTGGGCGTTTACACTGAAGTCTCACGACCAATCAGAGCACTGGGCGTTTACACTGAAGTCTCACAACCAATCACAGCAGTGGGCGTTTACACTGAAGTCTCACGACTAATCAGAGCAGTGGGCGTTTACACTGAAGTCTCACGACCAATCAGAGCAGTGGGCGTTTACACTGAAGTCTCACGACCAATCAGAGCAGTGGGCGTTTACACTGAAGTCTCACGACCAATCACAGCAGTGGGCGTTTACACTGAAGCCTCACAACCAATCACAGCAGTGGGCGTTTACATTGAAGTCTCACGACTAATCAGAGCAGTGGGCGTTTACACTGAAGTCTCACGACCAATCACAGCAGTGGGCGTTTACACTGAAGTCTCACGACCAATCAGAGCAGTGGGCGTTTACACTGAAGTCTCATGACCAATCAGAGCAGTGGGCGTTTACACTGAAGCCTCACGACCAATCAGAGCAGTGGGCGTTTACACTGAAGTCTCACGACCAATAAGAGCAGTGGGCGTTAACACTGAAGTCTCACGACCAATAAGAGCAGTGGGCGTTTCCACTGAAGTCTCACGACCAATCAGAGCAGTGGGCGTTTACACTGAAGTCTCACGACCAATCAGAGCACTGGGCGTTTACACTGAAGCCTCACGACCAATCAGAGCAGTGGGCGTTTACACTGAAGTCTCACGACCAATCAGAGCAGTGGGCGTTTACACTAAAGTCTCACGACCAATCAGAGCAGTGGGCGTTTACACAGAGCGTTCAAAGCAGAAGCTAAAATCAGGCTAGGAAGAATGTCTTTTTAATTTCTAAATTATGACCATTTTTGATGTAAAAATCATACTAACATATAAGGGCACCCCAGGAAACATTATAAAACAATAAAGTAATCCAGTTCATGACCCCTTTAAAGTAAATGAATTGATAAACACGTCTTTTAATGGAATTAAATAACAAGTACTTTGGGTGTCTTGTTCATCATATTTATTTTCATATAAAAGCAACAGAACCTAAATTACAGTCAGTTTATCATCAACAGCGCATGAGTGTGAATCCCGTGAGATCCTCCTCTGATCTCACAGGTGTGTGTGTTATGAAGGTAATGGATGAACCCAAGCGCAGACAGTATGTAACACTCAACATTAATTTATTGACAAAAACAGGGATAATAAAACCCACGAGGGGGGAAAACAAGACTGGAACAGGAATGACTAAACTAGACTGACACTTGACAAATAACTAGACGATAAACAAAACAGCAAACATAGAATCAGGATTTCTCTCTGGACAATACTCTTGACAAATACTCACAGGGACTCTCACAAAGTTTTACACGCAGATAAGAATCACAATGAACCAGCACAGGACAGCAAACACAAGGGGATTATAAAGGGAACACTAATGACAAAGACAGGTGAAGCTGACTAGACAAGGACAGGTAAAACTGACTAGACAATAATGACAAGACGAGGGTAACAAGGGGGCGGGGTAACGTAACGAGACAACACAAGCAATTGGCCATGCGCTTGTACACAAAACACGGGTCTGTCATGATCCAGCCTCAAGACTAGAGGAAATCAAGGACAAGAAGGCCGGATCATGACAGTGTGATCCATACGAGAAGAGAGAACTGTCTTCACTGCACACACACTCTCGCCTACAACAATTCAGTATCTCCTCTCAGACGAGCCTCTTTCCATGTGGAATCTTTTCATTAAAGTCATGTGAGCAAGTGGATTCCCCTCTTTTCTCCACTTCCAGTTCAACTCAGCTGTTATTAGTCAAATAAGACAGAAACACACACATGAGAACTGAGAGCTCTTTAATTATATTAATGATAGAAGAGAGAGAATACAGGACATCTCTGACTCCATATGTGACACATGAAACACTTCTATAAACACACAACAATATTACTACAGTAATAACTCTCTTCTGATTTCCATTCAAGCTCTGGTTAATATTTAATATAAACTTAGATATCTTCTGATATACTTTCTGCACTTTAAATCAAGTGTTTTTAGGGATAGTTCACCCGAAACTGTCCACTGACTTCTAATGTATGGACAATAAATCTCACAATATTGTCTTTTATGTTCCACAGAAGAAAGAAAGTTATTCAGCTTTTGATCGACATGAGAGCATATGTACATCTTCACATTTCATTTTCAATGCATGCAATACATTTACATTTAATCATTTAGCAGACGCTTTAATCCAAAGAGATTTACAAACGAGGAGAAACATAGAAGTTAAACTAACACTATTCCAGTGCTGTGAATAATAGTCACTAAGTCACCTTTATTTATATAGCCGTTTTACAATACAGATTGTTGACAAGCAGCTTTACAGAGATAACAGGAAAATAATGTAATAATAGTGTTAAATATAAAATTAAATATCCCCAACTAAGCAAGCCAAAAGCCAATGGCGATAAAGGTGAAGAAAAGCTATGAATATAATAGCATTGAGTGGACTATCTTTGTAACAGTGTGAATAGTAGTTATTAGGTAAAAAGAGTATAATGTCCATGCATTAGGAACACAAGCAAGACTACGAGCTGAAACTACTTGATGTTGTTGATCTGTCAGTCTATCGGGGGAATGAAGTGAGAATAAACCGTGCTTTATACACCCCTCCTCTCCATCGTATGATAAAGTCCTGCTGATCCAGAACGCCAGCAGAAGCATCAACACTACATCAACACATCTTTAATAAAACTCTGTTCACCGCATGTGTTTATGGGCCGCAAACAGAGCAATTGAGTTTAGAGTTTGATGAAGCAAGAGTTGTCTCTAATAAAGCTAAACGCCACAGAAAGGAAGGGTGTGTGAGTGAACAGAATGGCATTGACTTCATGTATGGAGTGCAGATGTTTACACTGAAGTGCAGGGGGTCCGTGAATGAGACGCAGGCTTTAGCACTGAAACACAGCAGGCAAACGCTGCACTACTGTCTCGAGAGTGTTCGTCCCGGCTGTGTGTCGAATCCTGATGTGTGTCAGTTCTACAACAGCAGTGAACAGACTTCATTAACCCTCCGACATCAGGCCTGATGAACATGTACAGGACACAGTCAGCCAGCGGGTTCAGGAACAGGAGAAATTCAGACAAATACCATAATATATAGAGCAATGCACTGCTGTTGGACTTGTAACTGTAACCTCTATGACCTCTATCAGCTCTATATTTTCTATAATCTATAATAAAGGTCAGGATTATGTTGGGGAGAATGAGAAAAGTGTAAGTCAGAAGCACCAGGAACAAACTGCCCAAAATCTTTTTGCGCTTTACAGAAGTAAGAGATATTGCGCGTGAAAGACCGCGACAAGTGCCAATAAAACACAGAATGATTATCGGGTAGGGGATTAAACAGGCGATCGATCGGGACAGATAGCTAAAATACAGATAATAGGAGTTAAAGTCTGCAAAGATCAGAGGAAGAAACCAGACGATCACAGAAATAACACAGCAGACTTTCAGTGAATGATGAGTTCTGTACCAGATAGGATGAGAAACCAGAAGATATCGTTCAAGAGCAACACATGCCATAAAATACAGACCCGCAATCAAACTATAATAATATGCCTCATGCACCTCCCATGACCTTGTGATTGTCCATGTTAATTTACTAATGATCTGAATGAGATCTGACAGAATCAAATGAATAACAAACACTGGAGTGGAGCGCTGAGATTTGATAAGAGCACACAACGCAAACAGAGTTACGATCATGATTACAATCTCAACGGCTGAAATGATGCTGATAATTAATGAGCGTGCAGAATAAAGTTTACTGCCAAATTCCCTCATCTGGCGACTCGATTCATCTTCATAATCTCCTCCACTTGATCCGTTGATGCTGGCGTTTACACCCATTGTTTCATGAAATCTTGACAGGCACTAAATAACAAACCAGTCATTAGTTTAAAGAACATGCATTCATTTACTATTGTAATCATATATTAAAAACATTAGAGATAAATATATGACGTGTTTTCTGTGATTGTTGAACTGCAGTTTGCTCAGTTTGCTTCACATGTTCTTTAGAGGAGTGTGTGTAATGTTAGAAAGCTTGAAATACGTGAAATGTAAGATTAAAGTCTGTAAATCCTCCATTTGAACAATATCACAGAAGCAAGAATGCTGTTGTTCTGCATATTCAGTCCAGCACAGCTGCAAGTGTACAATGGTTTATTAAAGTAGGAATAAATGTTGAAGAACTTACGTTACTGACAGGATTGTGTGTTTGGTCTGCAGGTCAAAGCAGAAGTGTGTGGAATAACACACAGACTGACAGATGTTTCACAAGTTTCCACTGCCGTGTTTAAAGAGCTCTTCATTCACTGCACACACTGGAGAAACACACATCTTAAAGCTTGTTAATCTAATGGAGGAAAGGCCGGAGATTACACACACACTATTTGATCCAACGTGTGAAACTGTAATTACCTTAAACACACAATTCACTAACAAATAAACTTATAAACTCAACTTTATATCTGATGCTTTCATTCTTAAAGTTCACTCAGAGTTTATAACTCTTTCCCCGCAAGTGTTTTTACAAAATTAAAAATAAAAGCCAGCGTTTTTGATCATTTTCACAAAAGTTTCAAGTGTAAGTGGAGCAGGAGCAACTGAAGGGCGAGTGATGACAGAGTTTAGAGGGATTTGGAAGATTTCTATTACATTAACGTTACTTGTGTCTGTGCCAGCGTTTTAATCAATTTCACAAAAGTTTCATCACAGGATATTCTGTTGTATGAATATCTGAACATGTAATAAAAGAAAGAACTGACACTCTGCTTTTAAACAACAACAAAACCCCAGTTTTTTAAGTGTAACAGCTGGTGTTTTTCAGTTCAGTTACACTCAGTCTGACCAATCAGAGCCGAGCTTCTCGAGTGGAAGTGGAGCAGACGCAGAGATGCAGATTCGGCCCAGAAGTCACTGCTGAGGTTTAGTTGCTGTTTGCACACATTCGTCTGTCTTAAACAACTATAACACTCGTGTCCAGCTTGATGAGGATATAGCCAAAGCTTTGAAAGGTAAACGGACTCCGTCACTGCCACAGCATTTCACTGATCCTTCATGTATTAGTATGTATTGTGTTCAAGAGATTATATTTGCTGCTGTGCTTTTTAATGAACTCTAGGTCTTTATTCTGCAATGTTCACCACAAGATATTAATAGTATATTAAAGTGTTCTTCATTTCAAAGTGCGTGTCGTAACATTTATATTTAATTATTTTTGCACTTTTAATATTCCATTTTGAATACTGATTAAAACAGCTTTATAATAAACTATTACTGTAATGCTAATATATTTATAATGAGCTGAAATGCTATTGAAATGTTCTTCAAGTACATTAAAATGAAGCTTCAAATATATTCTAACTGTAGTTTAAGAAATATGAAAGTATATTTTAAATGAACTGTAAAGAAATACACTTAAATGCACTAAATGTACTTGAAGTTGTTCCATTTTAGCACTATTTAATATATTAAAATATATTGCAAATAGTGTAAGGCGAGACACTACAGGTGAATAGGGTAAAGATTGTAACTCACAGATATCGCAATGAAACTTTACCAGTTGATTACTGACACGAATAGGAGAAAAAAAAGAGTTTTCTGTAATTTTATGTTTAAATATGCTAATCAGGCTATATCTAATTAAATATGCGCTAATTTGCATATATTTTGAAGTGACGAATCTGACCATTGAAAAAAACAAGGTTCAAAATGATTTTAGCATGTTGTTGCTATATTCAATGAAAAGACATTACCAGAGGGGATTATGAATATCTCCTTTTGTTGCCCTGTAAATCAGAAAATACTGCCAATAGCCTTAAACAATTGATTTCCGCCCCATTTTTAGGCATAAAATATCATATAAATCAGGCCAAGAATGACATATCAACAAATCCCTCAGGACAAACCTTCACAATATAGTTATGAACACGAGTGTACAGTTTGGTGTGTGTAGGAGCTTCAGAAGTGGAAAATCCTCACTCGAGTGTGAGAAAAAACTCATTTTGAGGAAAAGGCTTTTAAAGATTTTTATGGCAAAATTCCACTAATTTCTATTGAAAGCCATGAATTACAGACAAAATATGCTTTAGGTCCAAGTAAAATCCATGCATCACACTGTTTAACATCCAAAACTCCTCATTGCTTCATCCGTCACGGATCATCCTAAACAACACATCACCACATCACCAGTCCATCACAGGGGAAGATGACCTGAGCGACTCACACACTTCAGGATCCACTATTACACATGTGTGCAGGATTATACAGTTATTATATTATACAAAGACTGAAATGTGTTGTGTAATGTCATTGTTTGGTATATATAGTGTGTAAAGTATAGTATATATGTGATGTACACTCACCGGCCACTTTATTAGGTACACCTGTCCAACTGCTCGTTAACACTTAATTTCTAAGCAGCCAATCACATGGCGGCAACTCAGTGCATTTAGGCATGTAGACATGGTCAAGACAATCTCCTGCAGTTCAAACCGAGCATCAGTATGGGGAAGAAAGTTGATTTGAGTGACTTTGAACGTGGCATGATTGTTGGTGCCAGAAGGGCTGGTCTGAGTATTTCAGAAACTGCTAATCTACTGGGATTTTCACGCACAACCATCTCTAGGGTTTACAGAGAATGGTCCGAAAAAGAAAAAACATCCAGTGAGCGGCAGTTCTGTGGGCGGAAATGCCTTGTTGATGCCAGAGGTCAGAGGAGAATGGCCAGACTGGTTCGAGCTGATAGAAGGGCAACAGTGACTGAAATAACCACTCGTTACAACCGAGGTATGCAGCAAAGCATTTGTGAAGCCACAACACGCACAACCTTGAGGCGGATGGGCTACAACAGCAGAAGACTCCACCGGGTACCACTCATCTCCACTACAAATAGGAAAAAGAGGCTACAATTTGCAAGAGCTCACCAAAATTGAACAGTTGAAGACTGGAAAAATGTTGCCTGGTCTGATGAGTCTCGATTTCTGTTGAGACATTCAGATGTTAGAGTCAGAATTTGGCGTAAACAGAATGAGAACATGGAACCATCATGCCTTGTTACCACTGTGCAGGCTGGTGGTGGTGGTGTAATGGTGTGGGGGATGTTTTCCTGGCACACTTTAGGCCCCTTAGTGCCAATTGGGCATCGTTTAAATGCCACGGCCTACCTGAGCATTGTTTCTGACCATGTCCATCCCTTTATGGCCACCATGTACCCATCCTCTGATGGCTACTTCCACCATGTCACAAAGCTCTAATCATTTCAAATTGGTTTCTTGAACATGACAATGAGTTCACTGTACTAAAATGGCCTCCACAGTCACCAGATCTCAACCCAATAGAGCATCTTTGGGATGTGGTGGAACGGGAGATTCGCATCATGGATGTGCAGCCAACAAATCTGCGGCAACTGTGTGATGCCATCATGTCAATATGGACCAAACTCCCTGAGGAATGCTTCCAGCACCTTGTTGAATCTATGCCACGAAGAATTGAGGCAGTTCTGAAGGCAAAAGGGGGTCCAACCCGTTACTAGCATGGGGTACCCAATAAAGTGGCCGGTGAGTGTATATATATAATGTCAGAGCGCGTCACGTGACGATTCTGGACGAATCACGTTGTCAGAGATTGGAATCAGCCAATGAGAATGCGCATTTCGAGTTAAATCGCCCATTGTACTTGATGATTGGTTGCTGATAAACAGGAAATGCCCATATTTGGATGCGACAGCATTGCACAGGAGAGAGAGAGCTTTCTAGCGGTGTGTGTGATGACGGTGCAGACAGTGATCGCGGAGCAGCGGAGGATTTACAACGACAACTTTTGATGAATTATGCGAAATCTGCACACGCAAACAGACAAAGTGTAGTAAAATAAAGACCTATATGTGTATTTGGGACTTTTTTTCAGCACAAGTCTGAAAGAAGACATGTTACTGAAGACAAATATCCCAAAATCTCTAAATTGACCAGTGAAAAAAACACGATGTTTTTGCCTGCCGTGTCTCGCCTTAACATTGATCTGAAGCATATCTTGAAAAGTTGTTTCACAATAATACATTTAATACACACTTAATACAGTATAATTTAAATATATTAAGTATGTCCAAAAAAAGCCCAATTTAAATGCATTTCCTCTTCACCTGGGAAGACAGATGATGAAGTTTATGATCATCATCAAATGAATATCAAGAACCTGAAATGGAAACTGGATCCGGCAGAACCTTAAGAAAACTTTCAAACCTGCTTTAAACAATTCCACCTTAATTTCTTTAGTTTCTTCTCCACATAATCAAGCACACTAGCGAGTCAGCAAGCTGAACAACATGTGCTAACGTCTGAGTAAAGGCTGAAACACAAGGACACAATAATTCCCACATGAGACGACATGATCTTACCGGGACTCAGCCTGAAGACTGAAGACGCTGCTCATCAGGAGATGATGGTGTTTATGAGCTGCTCTGCAATCTTTTATCTTTTATAGCCTGAATTAACTCCAGAAACACCAAACAAAGATGCATTAAACATCATTAACAGTTAATGCACACGCAACCGCATCAGCAATCAGCAAACCACACTACACAATATACAACCATTTACAAAAGCACAAGTGTTATAGGGAGGAGAATGAGAATAGCCATTAATACAGTGATATAATACTCAGATTGTGTCATACTGTAAGTTTATCACATTATGATTATGCAGTCCGGGCTAAATAAAGACAAAATCTTATAGCAACTTTTTCTACTGAAAACAAAATCGCTACATGTTTATTTGCAGTTTCATTCCAAGTCAAGCCAAGTATAAATGTATTTCTATAACACATTTAAAAGCAACAGAGTTGCACCAAAGTGCTGTACAATAAAACATTGAGCATAGAAACAGAAAGCATAAAAATAAACCATGCAGCGCATACAAAATGTAAACACATTAAACAAAATACAATAATAATAAAATAAATAAAAAAGACACTGATGTTTGTGAATGAATCTGTCAGTAAACGTTGAGTTCCCTTTCAAGGGAACTCGAGCTGCGTTTGAGACGCGGTGGGAACGCTCTGCGTGATTGCGTCATGAAGCACGTGTAAAATCAGTCCAATGGAAGCCCGATACGTCATAGGTGACGTCATAGACCAGGAAACTATAAAGCACCCCTGAAATCAGACCGCGCCAGCTTCTGTTGTCTTCAGCAAGCGCTCTCTGTGATTCTGTCCTTGTCTATTTATTGTTGTTTGTCAAGCCCAATATATATCACTATCTATCATTATGGCGAGCAAGCAAGGTTATACACGTTGTGTTGTTCCCTGCCCTCGTTACATCACGGGTGGGGACACACATCAGCGTTTTGTTGCTGTTTGGGAGTGGAGCATGCAACAGTCATTTCTCGAGGGATCTGACTGTGAGCATTGCGAGAGGCTGTCCGTGAGGACGCTCCGCTCCCGCCGGGCGTTCTTCGAGGAGGACGTTTCGGTTCGCGTTCCCCGCGCGGGTCTCTCTGTTGCCGAGGCTCGGAGACGGCTCGCATTTCGGGGTTCGCAAACGGATCTGACAGCTGGGGTTGGGACGGGCTCCGCCCTTTCTCAGCTTTCACATGCCAGATCTAGTGTGCTGCGATTTCCAGTTGTCACGGCCGGCTCTAAGCCGCGACAAATGAGGGAGGCAACGAGAACAAAAGCCAGTCAAAGAGATTTTATTCACAATAAAGAATAAGCTACGTAATTAACACAAACACAATAAAGACGTTCCAATAACACAGGCCTGTAAACATTACTTCCCAAACTAAAACTAATACATAAAGCAAACAAATAAAACAACAGCCCAAACTAACAGAAAACCAGAGGGTAACCGAAGCCACCTCAAGTCAGAGAACCATTACCTTTTATAACCCTCTGCAGGTGTTTCACATTAATTACCTCAGTAGGACGGCCTAGAGGCACGTCACAGGCAGGGTGCCGAGGAATTGGTATCGTTAGTGTTTTGTTTAAAAAGAAAGAGAACAAAACAAATATAAATCTTAAAGAGGCAGATGTTTGAGTTTTCAATGAATAAATAAGTCAGCTCAACTCTGCTGAATAAAGAGTTTTATCTAGTGCTGTTGCCAGTTAAATATTTTTTAATATATTTAAAATATTAAAAATAAGTATCATAGTATTAAGTATCATAGTATGTCAGTGCCTCGGGTTAAAGAGACGCTTGCGAGCTTTCTCTCTCCCGAGTCGGCGTCATCGTTAATAACCCCGACGTTACCCACCAGCCATCTTAAATAATTAATGAATTTTTATTAGGCAGAGCTGGTGGGTAAAGTATATAAGGACATGGATGAATGTGAGGGGCGACTCTCTGAGGAGGGTCGCAGCGCTGCCAGTTCGGTTGTTTCCTCTGGTGGCCACAGCGTGATATATATGTGTATATAGAATACGTTTTTCTGATATAAAGATAAAGGAAAATAAACATATAATTATGTCTGTTCTTCTGGACGCTCCGCTTTCAAGAAAGCTAAGAAATAAACCATTCAGCGGCATTCCAGAGGTTTCTTCCTCTCCAATCTAATGTTCCTGAGACTGCTGGGCGGGAGCAGTCTCGGCCTATTAAGCTCCTCTCAGCACAAAGTGCAAAACAGAGCGTCGCCATTCGGGCTCCTCCGCAATTGAGGGGTACCTGGGTGGCGGTCGCAGTCTAGCCAGTTAGAGACATGCAAGATCTGAGGACTGTTTTATCTCTAAAATAGCTTGAACAAAGAAGAAGCCCTGACGCCGAGGCAATCAGGCTTCTAAGGGTGGTCCCCTCTGGGGTAGGGACGGTTTTGAGAAATCGTTTCTCCTCAGCGCCCTTTGGGGTGCGACTCTCTGAGGAGGGTCGCAGCACTGCCAGTTCGGTTTCCCTGCCGGTTCGCTGTTTCAGGGCACCAAGGTGTCAGTGTCCCCAAACGAGCCTTCAAATAAGAAAAAAAGAAGAGCAGTCAGTTCGGTTTCCCTGCCGGTTCGCCGTTTCAGGGCGCCGAAGTGCCTGCTTTTTCCAACGATCCTCCGAGGAGGGTCATAGGAACTAAGCTAGTTAGAGGTAGGCAAGATCTGAGGACTGTCATCATCTCTAATAAAGCTTAGACAAGAAGTCCTGTCGCAAGAAAACGAGGCTATCATGCTTCTGAGGGCTCCTCCGGGGCAGGGACGGTTTTGAGAAATCGTTTCTCCTCGGCGACCTCCGGGGTGCGACTCTCTGAGGAGGGTCGCAGCGCTGCCAGTTCGGTTGTTCCCTGCCGGTTCGCCGTTCAGGGCGCCGAGGTGTCAGCGTCCCCATACGATCCTCCGAGGGGGATCGTAGAACGGTCAGTTCGGTTGTTCCCTGCCGGTTCGCCGCTTCAGGGCACCGTAGTGACTGTTCAACCAAGGGGCGGTTTTGAGAAATCGTTTTTCCTCTGCGCCCTCTGGGGTGCGACTCTCTGAGGAGGGTTGCAGCGCTGCCAGTTCGGTTGTTCCCTGCCGGTTCGCCGTTCAGGGCACCGAGGTGTCAGCGTCCCCATGCGATCCTCCGAGGAGGGTCGTAGAATGGTCAGTTCGGTTTTCCCTGCCGGTTCGCCGCTTCAGGGCGCCGTAGTGACTGTTCAACCAAATCCAGAGGCCAGTCTTGAGAGACTGGTTCTCCTAGTAGAATTTCTGGCAGCGTGGAAACTACTGCTACATATTTCTCAGTGGGTCCTGCACATTATAGAGAGGGTTTTAGAATTGAGTTTGGTTCTTGTCCACCCAGATTTCTAGGGGTCCTCCTCTCTTGGTGGACCCCGAGCAGGCTTTGGTTATGGAGCAGGAAGTTCTGACACTTCTGCAAAAGGAGCTGTAGAAGGGGTTCCTCCTCCCAGCAGACAGCCTTTACTTCATTGTTTCCGAAAGAGGATGAGGGAGGTTCCCGAGGTTTGCTTTCGGGGGCGAAGCATACCATTATCGGGTTCTCCCATTCGGCCTAGGTCATTACCCCACACCTTTACAGTATGCGTGGATGCAGCTCTGGCTCCTCTGAGACTCCAGGGCATTCGCGTATTATACTACATCAATGATTGGTTGATCCTAGCTCAATTTGAGTTTATGGCAGTTCGGCATCGAGATGTCGTTCTGTCTCATTTAAGGATGTTAGGGTTGCCTCTCAACGCCAAGAAGAGTGTGCTCCTAGGACCACTTTTCTAGGTGTAGCGATTCTTACAGCCGTAATGGGGTATATCTAGGCCAGTCACTCACTGTGAAACAGTTTCAGACTGGTGGGTCTCATGGCAGCTGCGTCCAAAGTATTACTTTTGGCCTTCTGTTCATGAGACCCCTGCAGTGGTGGCTCAGGACCAAGGGGTTTTCTCCGAGGGGAAATACGTTTTCGCATGATCAAGGTCACGCGGCTATGCCTTCATGCCTCGGTCATGTGGAAGAACCTTGGTTCCTCGCCCAGGCCCAGTGTTGGGTGCTTCTTGTCGACGCATATTGCTATCGACGGATGCTTCCCTCACAAGTGGGGGCGATTATGAGTGGTTGCTTGGCGAATGGCGGACAACACACTGATGGTCTCGTATATCAGAGCAGATATCCTGTTGAGGCAGGGGCTGAGGCCCAGGGGATTGGAGACTTCACCCCGATGTGGTGGAGCTTCTTAGGGAGAACTTTGGTCAAACTAAAGTCAAGTCGACCTTTCACATCGTTTGTACAACGCATTGCTCTATATGGTTCCCCCTCACGCAGCCAGCTCTTCTCGGACTGGATGCGATGGTGCAGGTGTGGCCGAGGCTGCACCTGTACGGATTTCCCCCAATATCTTTGCTCCCGGGGGTTCTGGAGAGGGTTCGCCGGGAAGGGGCTCATCTGCTACTAGTAGCCCCATACTGGCCGACTCGAGAGTTTGGTTCTCGGACTTTGTCTCTTCTGGACGGCTCTCCCATGGAGATTCCGCTCAGGAGGGACCTGCTGTCCCAGGCAGGGGGCACGATATTTCACCCTCGACCGGAGTTGTGGAAACTGTGGGCCTGGCCTCTGAGGGGGCCAGGCTCATAGAATCCAGTCTCTCGACTGAGGTCGTTGAGACATTCTCCATTCCAGAGCTCCTTCCACGAGAAGACTGTATGCACTGAGAGGGAAATTTTTCTCCACCTGGTGTGGTGAGCGTCAGTTAGATCCTGTTAACTGCCCTGTTGGTTCAGTTCTCGATTTTCTGCAAGACCGTTTCTCTGCTGGATTATCTCCTTCCACTTTAAAAGTTTATGTGGCGGCTATATCGGCCTACCATACCCCTCTGGGGGGTACTTCTATTGGGAGAGATCCTCTGATTACTCATTTTCTCCGTGGTACATTGAGGTTGAGACCTGCACTGCACTCTAGAGCACCGGCTTGGGATTTAGCCATTGTACTTGAGGGTCTGGCTTTGGCTCACTTCGAGCCTATTGAAGAGGTTTCAGAAAAATTCCTCACCTTTAAAGCATTTCTATACCCTAGACCGGGTTATATTCCTAAGGTTCCAGTTAATGTTGGGGGCCCAATAGTGCTGCAGGCCTTTTATCCTCCACCTTTTAATACCCCAGATCAGGAACAATTGAACCTGTTATGTCCAGTTCGGGCATTGGATGCCTACGTTCACAGAGCTGCCCTGTGGCGTAAGTCAGAGCAATTATTTGTATGTTTTGGGTCACTCAGGAGAGGGTGCCCTGCATCTAAACAGGTTATGAGCAAATGGATAGTCGAGGCTATTTCATTAGCTTATGAAGCGGCCGGTCAGCCTTCACCTATGGCTGTACGGGCCCATTCTACTAGGAGTATGGCGGCCTCTATGGCCTTAATTTTCGGGGGTTTCCCTTCCTGATATTTGTAATGCGGCAGGATGGTCCTCTCCGCATACATTTGTCAGGTTTTATGACCTTGACCTCTCCACTCCAGGGGCGAGGTTGCTTGCTTCTTAGTGTGCGCCAAGGACTTCACACAGAACGGGCATTTGTCACTATGGCGTAGTGGGTATGGGGTTCCCACCGCATCTCAAACGCAGCTCGAAGTTCCCTTGAAAGGGAACGTCTCAGGTTACGTATGTAACCCTGGTTTCCTGAGAGGGAACGAGACGCTGCGTTTGCCTGCCATACTTCCTGCATGCCCTGATCGACTTGCTTCAGGTTTTTTCAGAAGCTGGCGCGGTCTGATTTCAGGGGTGCTTTATAGTTTCCCGGTCTATGACGTCACCCATGACGTTTCGGGCTTCCATTGGACTGATTTTACATGTGCTTCACGACGTAATCACGCAGAGCGTTCCCACCGCGTCTCAAACGCAGCGTCTCGTTCCCTCTCAGGGAACCAGGGTTACAGGGAACCTGAGACGTTAGTTTGATTCTGCTTTAATAATGTTCCACTAATCTGAGTCAGATTCTAGTTATTGACACTTGATGTAGTGATAAATGTAAAGTATATGAACTGTATCCACACGAGAAATGGGCATTTCTGTTAAAGATTTACAAAGATTTACAAAATGTGCGTTCCAAATGTTAAATGATGTTGTGTTAAAGGTGCCATAGAATGCATTGATAGAATATTTTAATTGTTCTGATATCTACATGAAGGTCTGTGGCTTAGGTAAGGGCAAAGATCCTCCAGATGAGGTTTTACATGTTTTACATGTTCATTTATAACTCTAGGATTTGTCCCAGCATGAAATGGCTGTTATTTCCTTATTTGGAAGGGTCATGAATAATAATGTTGAGCTCTGCTCTGATTGGCTGTTCCACAGATTTGTACGCAGGAGCTGGGATGTAGGCTACACTGAAATACAAACATGCAGAATTATCATACTTCAGTTTTCAAACTAAATATTTTAACAAATTGACTAGATTCATTGTGGAATGACAATGGTTTCAACTGCAGTGGAGAAGGTGACGTTAACTAGAAGGAGCGAGTGAGCTTCTGTAAGCAACCAAACTAGCCTAGTTAGCTCCTGAGTCATGTGTTGCTGATGAAATATAGCCATTATAACACTACCGACACAAGGGATGGACATAGATGTATCTACAGTTGTATTTTGTAGATTTATATGACAACACAGGCCGGAAATAATATTAACCTCCGTGTAAGTAGGTTGTCATACTATTTAGTTATCTATGCTCGCTACTTGGAGCTCGCTAGTTAGCTAAGGTTAACGTTACTGTACTAGCATCTTGCGTTCGATCTCGACATCACAGGGTAAATTATCGTTAATGTTGTTAGCTCACTAAGAAACTCTCGGTTTAAACAGAAATGGCTTTTTTGGGGTTTTCAGCTGTCTTTTGGAAACACCAGATTAACACATGAAGGAGGAAACAGTGGTGTTCGAGGCTCACGGTATGTCCGTTCAACGTACAGAACTCTCATTATTCAACTATGCCAAGATAAACACAGTTTTCCATTCTATGGCACCTTTAAGGGTTAGCTAATTTAATTTTAATTTTAATTAGGGTTAGCTAATTCATGTTCAATAATGGTGAACATTAGACTTTTTCACAGTACGGCACACTTGAAGAACGATCAAACAGCATCTTAGCTTAATGCTAATAATGACAGTAATGAACACTTTCATCCACATGTTGATAGTGAACACAAAAGAGATGTGATGCATATATTGCACATATGATGATTTAGAAGATTATAATAGCTCAAATGATGAACAATGCAGTTTTTATGCATTCTTTAAAGTGTCAGTCATGAAGGATTTAACCTGAAGCTCTTCTACTGAGTATCATAATTGATTTGGTTTCTGCCATTAGAAAACACTTCCCTATTGAGTGGATGTGGGAGATTTTTCCCTCAATGTTCAAAAGCTTTATTCCTGAAAGCTTGTTACTAAGAGATACAGTATGATTGCACATTTCCTCATTTCCCATCAGCATTAATTCATTATGAATGATGTCACAAACCACCTCTAATATAACACGAATGTTAGCTGTTTCCTACTGAAAGTGTCTGCACAATATCTGTGATATCTGTGAGTTGTCTGCTTATGTGGACTTCACTCCTGACTAGCATGAGTTTAGTGTGTGATGTTGACACAGATTGAGCCAGACACTACAGGTGCACTGAGTATAAAAGAGCGCCTGTAGTGACGTCATCCACTCCTCTGTCTTGTAAAAGGCTCAGGCCTGCTGCCATGTTCTGTGGTACTGAGTGCACTACCACTACACACCACCAGCACAAACTCACACACATTCTGAAGAGTGTTCAGGTATTTCATTAAAACAGGAAAAATTCCTTTAAGTTGATTTTTTTCCCTGTAAAGGAAAAGACCTGTATAAAATATGTGTTTTTTATCCTTAACAAGAAAATGCTTGATAAAAGAGCTGATACCCCATGGCGCTCAGTTTTTAAACTATGCAATGATGTAAAACCTGAATGGAGAGTGTATATAAACCACCATTATTAACAAACACAGGAGATTTGCAATGGAGAATTCTTCATGGAGCCATTGTGGTCAATTCTTTTATTTCTGTTTTGGATTCTACCACCAACTCTGGATGTCCTTTATGACATAACCTGCTTTCTGGAATACCCCTGTGGAAACTCTGAGAAATGTTGTCAGTATGGTATACCAATACTGCTACCAGTAAAGAGTCCAACATGTATTTAGTGATTACTGGTGGTCAGTTTCCATGTGATCTAGCTTCTATAGAAATCACAGACGCTTTTAAATAGACTACATGTAACTCAAAACAATGACATCCATGTAATAGCCTTGGCAACATCAAGCTGTGTTCTGACTGTGCAAGGCCCTCCTTTGTGAATACAGGACAGCTCCTGGGCAACAGTGCTCATGCGAGATCTCTTCAGCCGCAGGAAGGCCCTCTTTGAAACGGTCACTGTTCTGCGGCCAAGGGAGAGAAAGAAGGATAAACTGGACAGATTATCTCTCCCTACTTATGAGGAATGAACAGACATTATCCAAACATTAAACATGTTAGTTCAATCTTTACTTGGAAACACTGCTAATATATATAGACCACTAGGGAGTGCTAAGACCAGTGGTGTTGAAGTTCCCACTGACAGCAAGATAATTCATATGACTGATTTGTGAAACATATAACCTATTCAATCCCATCACTTTATTACTGACCCAATTACCAACAAGATGATGCTGCCAAAGCCAAAAGGTCCATAGTGCAAATATAGAATTCCTTATGAATGAACTGTCAAGTAATGAATACATATGTTCATCCCTCAATTATAACACACCATTTCAATTCCACTGTCCACAGATGATGATGACTGCAGATAAAGGGCTCTCCCTAAACGAGGACATCGAAGCCCGGACACACTCCACACACTCCCTCAGTGATTTAATCATTTCTGGCAGGTCTAGATCAATGTAATAATAAGTGGGAAAACATTTGGTTAGTTAGTAAAAGTAATGATACTTAAGCTCAGTACAGGACAATAAATAACAGGTTGAAGTGTCGGACCCTCTGTCTCCGAGTCTTTATCCGGGTCCAAGTAACCTGGTTGTGAGGCATGGTCGTGGTGCGCTTGGAGTTGGGAAGTGTAGTAACGTGAGAGCTAGCTGCGGCTACAGCTGAGGATGCAGTTGTTTCAACCGCGCTAATGTTAGCCGTTAGCTGGCAGTCCTCCTGTGCCTGTGGATCTTTACCCGGTCGACTAGATGAAGATTCGGCAGCCTTGAAATAACCAGTCAATTCTGGGATTTTCTTTAGAAGATCTATATATACATCCAGCGCTGTAGAAGGAAAGCACAGAGCATCCTTAAGGACAAACAGCACCCAGCTTATCCTTTGTTTAAATGGGTGGACACGGGCTACAACCTGAGACACCGCAGGCCTGTGAGCATTAGTACCCACAAGGCCCGTCTGTTTAACAGCTTCTTTCCGGCCACTGTTAGGCTAGTGGCACAGGACATTAAGGAGGGCAAAAAGTACCCTATTCCATGTTTTTAAACATTGTAATGATTAGTATAAGAGTATTTAATTCTATTCGGAGTATTTCTTTTGTACGTGCAATATTATTATTATTTATTATAATGTGTATTTATTTAAGAAAGGTTATTTATATACAGTTTTTGTATTTTTTAAAAATGCTTTGTTGCTCTCTGCTCTACCTTAAGATGTGTATGTGTGTGTATATGTATTCTTTTTAAATCTAAAACCTGACTCTGAGAAACGCACAAGCATTCCAATGTACCTGTACTGAAACGTACCTGTGCAAATGGCAATAAAACTTTGAACCTGAACCTGAAGCTCCTCAGGTACTGCAGCGCCAGATGGCTGAGTCTGTTAACCTGCATCCAGAGCGTGCTGAACCAGTGGGACGCACTACAGGTAGGATGGTAACTCCACTCAGCAGATATCTACACAGTTTACCATGCTATATTTCCATTTTAACCATGTATTGCCACCCTGTATCTCTACTGTAGGCCTACTTTAACAGTCATGAAGAGGTGGAGAGGAGTGTTAAAGTGCGTGATCTGGCAAGCCATCTGCGTGATCCAATCGTGAAGACCTACTTCATGTTCCTGAGTGCTGCCCTTAAGCCTTTATCTGAATTTAACTTTGCCTCCCAGGTGGGTGTCAATGATGTTGAATGAATGAGTGAATAATAGTATATAATTAAATGTTTGTGCTTATTGCAGCATTCTTATTTCACTGTTATTTTGTTGTGACCATTGATAATAACTGCAGTCAGAGGGAGTACAAATTCACAGACTTGAAGAGGAGATGTGCAGGCTGATGAAGAGGATCCTGGGCTACCTCATACCAGCCAGGGCAATCGTGGGTGTACCTCTCAGGGAGGTGGAGTATGGAGATGGACATCAGATGGCTGATGAAGATCTCTTTATCGGAGCAGACACAAAGAAATTCATGAGAAGCGCTGAGCTCCCTGTGTCAGCCGAGAAGAAATCTTTCAGTGAGTATATTACCCAGTAGTTATATTATGATATCATCTTTTGACAGTATGAGAGTATAGGCTGCAGAAATATTACCACTAATGCATTTTTTTTCACTCTAATGCTGTTGTAGAACTGTGAGAAGCTTCTATGTGGCAGTTCTTAAAAAGATGTTCTCCTCCTTTCCCCTCGACCATCCACTCCTGAGGGACCTGAAAGTGCTGGACCCGGCAGCTCGTCTTAACATAACTCCAGGGACAGGTAGATAATAGAAACAGTTTCCAATAGGCTTTATGCCCAGCTCCACTACTTACCCTAGCAACCACCCTAGCAATGGCCAGACACACCTGGATTAATCAGTTTGTCCAATAATGTAAGACAGGAAATAAAGGAGCTGGCTTAAGTTCAGCAAGTAGTGCAGCTGTGCATAAAGCCTATTGATGTTAGGCAAGGCAAGGCAAGGCAATTTTATTTGTATAGCCCATTTTTACAAAAAATTGTCTCAAAGGGCTTTACATCGCATCATACCAACATCCTCTGGGGACAGTTCCCCATTGATAACCAAACAAATAATTGGCCCAATATACTTGATACTTGTTTAGATCTGCAATGTTCAGTCAAACACTTGTTTTACTTTACAGTGGAAAGGCCAGGGGCCCTGTTCCCTCAGTTGAGGCTGAAAGAGGATAAGATGAGAGAGGAATTCACAGACTATCAGGTGACAGAGAGTAAGCAACTCCCCCAAGAAGACAGAATCGACAGATTCTGGGGCCTGGTAGGAAAGGACATAAGGTTCAGTGAGCTGCCAAAACTTCCCCATAGCAATGCAAGTTCAGAAAGGGTGTTTAGCATGGTACGGAAGATTGTTACAGAGAATAGGATGACGTTAGACAACAGAACTGTTTGCGCTCTACTCTCATGTAAAATTAACCACTCTGGCCCAGCCCACAAACACACTCCTTCCAAAACAGTCTTAAAGAATGCAAAGACTGCAACAAATTTGTACGATAACTCACTAAAAGAGTAAAGAAAAGTTATGTGAAATGAAAAGAAAAACTGTAAAAGAAAAGCAATATGAAATGAAAAGAATGTGTGGAATGAAAATAAAATGTAAATGTAAAGACAAGCAATGTTAAATGAACAGAAAACATGCAAATAAGCCTTTAAATAAATGCTCTTCATATATACCCTTTTGTGTTTTTATTTCGGCCATCACCTGTCTTAAAGGGGTCATATAATGCCATTTTCATACAAGTTATGGAAAGGTTACAAGGTCTAAATGAAAAGTTTGTAATATACTTTAATTAAAAAATTCTCAGGTAACTCTTTATTTGAAGGGGTGTGCATAAGACTGACATGACACTGTCATAAACATGACATAACACCTGTCATGAACATGAAGGAGTCTTAATGAATGTTTATGACTGTTGTCATTAAGTGTCATTCGGTAAATTATGACACTTTTAATGCAAAGTTGACATTGTTTAAAATGTCTTGATTATGACAACTTGACATTAACAAAGACAGAAAATCGTTCTCATTTGTCAGTCGACATAATGGGCTCTATCTTGCACCCGGCGCAAATGACTTTGTACACTGACGCATGTATCATTCCTATTTTGCACCCGCGTAAAGCGGGCTTTTCCCTCCACAGACGCACGGCGGTTAACTAGGAAATGAACTTGCGCTCCCTGGGCGGGTCGGCGCAGAAAGGAGGCGTGTTTCGTTCCCTAGTGCTATTCTACAGTTCCAGAAAACAATTGCGCCACTGACCAGAACAAACCTAGTCTAAAGTCAGTGGTGCGTTGCGCGTACATTCAGATGCTATTTTAAGCGCGCATGCTTGGCCATAATACAGAGTTTGAACGCGCATACACTGTAGATGATTCTCTCATCTACACAGATGCATTTTACTTTTTGCAAATGATATATTATTATAAGGAAAAATATTAAAACACGAGGGAAATCATTGTTGTTGTCACATTCACCTCCTTCATCTGTGTCTTCACTACACTTCCCAGCATTCCCGGTCGTCATCATCACCTGCACCTGCGCCTCATCATCCTCATCATGATCACCATCACCTGTGTCCCATCACCAGCATGGACTATAAAACACTCACTTTCCCTGCAGTCACTGTCTGGTCTCGTCAATTCATGGCTCACAGACTTCCTGATCACCTACCTGTTCCTTACCTGCTTTCCACCGTCAAGTCACCTGCAAGAGAGAGAAAGAGAGAAAAGGACATTAACCACAGCTAAGCTTCCTTTATGTTTCTATATCATTGGTTTCTCACCTGTTATCTCCGACTACGATCCTTCTGCACAAATAAAGCAGTAAAACTTACCATCTTGTCTGTGATCCCTGACAGTTGTGTCCATGACAATATGAAAAATAGGCATAAAGCTTACACATTTACCCTGATTATTATAAGCATGGAAGCTAATTTGGGTGGGTTTGTCCCATTTTATTTTTTATTTTTTATTTTGTCCCTTTTTTGATTTTTTTATTCTAAACTGTTTTAATTATTCTTATTTGTTTTGATTATTTTAATTTCTTCTACGTAAAGCACTTTGAATTACCATTGTGTATGAAATGTGCTATATAAATACACTTGCCTTGCCATCCCCAATGTCACTTCTCTTTCTTTTACGGCCCTGACGAGAACATCGATCTCCTCGGCTGTGAACCGATGCTGAAGCGCGTCTGGTAAATGCGCCGTTATAATAGTTTTGCGCCATGGAACAAGCGCACCTCGTTCATCATGCTCTTAAAGGGTATGTTGGATGACGCTCTGATTGGTTTGTTTCCCGTTACGCCCAAACCACACCTATGAATAATGAAGCTACTTCAGACCAACCCCTTTTAGATTTGCGTCGAGCGCAAGAGGCATTTATCCCGCCGGGAAAATAGCAACAGCGCCGGGATCCGCCCACAAAGTTACTTGCGCTTTGCGTTTTGACACTTGCGTTTCAGATCGTTAAAATCGGCCCAATGTCTCCGTTCCCTCCATCGGGGAGCAAGGGTTGAGTCGGTAACCAAGGTGTTTTCAGTTATTAATAAAACCCCAGATTTACACAATAATTCATTCAAATGTGCTGTTTTCTGAGCCATCTCATTCTGTATTAGACTGGCATCATGAAACATCCACTCGTCGTTGTGTAAACCTTGACAAGGAGAGTGTGTGCTGTTCTGCACATTAGAGATTCACGTTGCTCTTTAAGGTCTGCGTGCTACAGGAACACAACACAAGATCACACACTTCTGATAACCTGCTCTCACACACACACACACACACACCGTCATACACTCTCTGCCCAGGGAAACCCTCGTCGATGATGATCAAGCTCCTCTTTCCTCCGACTCACAGCACTTTTAAGGGATAGAACAGGGAGTCTTTTTAGGGCCAATTAGGGGCCCCTCAAACGCCGCCAATCTTGTGTCACTGGACAGGAACGGGGCCCAGGCAAAGTACAGTTGGTACTCAACCAGAATAATACTTTTACCGGCGGGAAATTGCAGGTGTGTACCGCTAAGAGGCGCTACAATCACAGACTGTGAAAAGTGTTCGTTTATTCTCTCTATTGCGTAATCTGAGCGATTGAAAGCTGGTAGCAGATGAATTCAAGTGAAACATTGTAGTTAAACGAATTCATAACCATGATACTGACATTACTGAAATTAAATTGAATAAATAATGAAAACATTTCTAAAAACATTGCAATATAAACATGTTAGGCTACATCAATGATGCTTTGCAAGAGCATAACAGACTTTATCATAACAGTGTTGAGACGCTAAGTTAGCTCTGTGGTCATCGCCTCACGGAGCCTCACGCGATCCGAGATCGAATCTCATTGTAGCCGACAGCGTTTATGTTTTACCGTTCTTGATCCTTAAATAGGTAACCGTTTATTAGCGAGTTTATTAACTGTTTATTTAGTTAAAGTCAAGCATTTTGTTTAATTATCAATGGCACATTACAACATAAATTTGCTGCATTCCTGTAGAGCCGCTGCACAGACGACACAACTGATGAAGGAAGATTAGCCGATCGCATCAGAAAATGAAAATGAAGAAGCTCGTCTTTAATCTGCTAAATTATTGTTTTGTGAATATTCACGAAATTGAGATGACAGACAGTGATACCCGGCCATAGCAACGGAAGATTTTTTTTTTTCAAAACAGATTCATACATTGAACAAATCCGAAAAAGACTGGATCAACAAGGGACAAATTATTACATATGCATTCATCAGATATTTTACGGTTTTTTTTAACGGTTTTAATTTTAAAATGACTTGGTAGTAGAGGGCCCCGTGATGAAGCTCCGCCCCCACTGTACTGAGAGTCTAGCTCCGCCCCCACTGTGCTGAGAGTCTAGCTCCGCCCCCACTGTACTGAGAGTCTAGCTCCGCCCCTGACTGTACTGAGAGTCTAGCTCCGCCCCTGACTGTACTGAGAGTCTAGCTCCGCCCCTACTGTACTGAGAGTCTAGCTCCGCCCCTGACTGTACTGAGAGTCTAGCTCCGCCCCTACTGTACTGAGAGTCTAGCTCCGCCCCTGACTGTACTGAGAGTCTAGCTCCGCCCATGACTGTAGATATAGCATTTTCCTTCAGGTCAGTCCAATATTCGTAATAAATCATTTTCATCACACTAGTCATTTGCCAGTTTCTCTTGCTTTGTGTTCACAACAAGTTTCAGTCTTTTCAATATAAAAGTATTTTCTACTGACTGACTTGAGTCTTTGCCGATATCTAATGGCATAATAATTTAACTTCTATTGTGGTTCATGGTCAGAGACTATTTCTTTCCAGTGGAAGGAAGACTTTGAGTGCGAATAGCGCGTCTGGCGCGAGTGATTTCAATGTTAAGTCAATGCAAAGACGCGTTACGCGGGTAAAAAATTCCTGCGGCGCGAATGAGGCGTAGAGCCTCACCTCCAGGGCCCAGAAAACACCTCAGACCCCAGAGGGTTAATCTGATAAAACTTGGTGTGTTTTACCGAGTTTATGTGGGCGTTTACACGTCTGCATGTGTTGCTTCAGATCATTAGCGTTTGAATAGCGCGCGCTCTCCGTGGACGTGTCACATTAGCAGAATAATGAGATGCGAGAACTATAATGAGAACGGCTGACATCTCTCTGTTTTTATATAGATTACATAAACAGAGAATATTTGTTTTAGTTTTGAATTAGATCATTTAAAAGTACACACTTAAATGATTATAAAGATATATTGCTCATGTCTGGGTGAATAGTATTCGCAGAGTTTTGTTTAAGTTTAAGAGATGTGCTCCAGAAAAAAAATTCACGGAGACGGAGAGGCAGAACACACACCCTGTGTATTTTCTTTATTTTACAAAAGCACAATGTTTGATTTAAGTGGACTCATAAATAAGTGGACACATAAATAAGTGGACACATAAAAAAGTAGACATTTAAGAGTTGATTTTTTCATATTTTTCATAAGTCTGTATGACCAAAAATGATGTAGTATTTTAAGTCTATTTTGCTGCTATGTGAAAAAAATCGAGACAATCGCGCCGGCACGAGAGCCGACCCCAGAGGGTTAACCGGATATCTCTATAAGCCTACCCTTGTGAAAAAAAATGTCCTAAAGTGTACTTATTACTAGGGTTGTAAGGGTAGGAGATTTTCACGGTATGATTATCGTTTCAGAACATTTCACGGTATACAGTATTAAACGATCATTATTATAATCATCAGCTACAATGACGCTTAAATTAATGAAAACAGATTGTTGTTTTTTTGGTTGAACCTATGGATTATTATAACATTATAACATTTATTTTTAATGAAAAAAACAAACTTATGGAAGTATGAGTATACCTTTTTTAAAAATAAGAAAGAAAAATATAGCTTCACATCCCCCATTTGAACAAAATGAGGAATAAGTTATGGGTAAAAGTGCAATAAGTAAAAGTGCTGGGCCATGTTTGTTAATATTTTCATAGCAGCATGCATTTCTTTGCTTTTTTTCAGGTCAGGTTATGATAAAGAAATGCAAGCGTGTTGAGATTTTCAGGGTTCATTCTTGACCGCTGAGGTGAGAGGATTTGTCCACTCGTGCTAAACATCCTCTCCGAAGGCACCCTTGTGGCAGGGACACACAGATATTTTCTTGCCACATTTGAACACAATAGCCTCAGTTTTGCTCGCATTTGAAAATAAAAAATTTGAGCACATCCAGGATTTTATGTCATTTAAACAAGCGAATAAGGTTTCTGGCATTTTGTGTCTGTGTGCTTAAAAGGCAGATAGATATGTGTACCGTCTGTATGTAAGTGAAGATTACTAAAAAATTGATCCCATGTACAGTGAGAACAGAGTAGGGGCCAAAACGGAGCCTTGTGGAACGCCACAGGTACGAGGAGCTACAGATGAAACAGAGCCTCCAATGCCAACTGAAAAGGTTCTGTCTGTAAGATAAGATTTAAACCAGCTAAGAGCACTTCCTTGGATGCCCACACACATTTCAAGGCGTGACAATTGAATTCTATGATCAATAGTGTCAAACGCTGCACTCAGATCTAAAAGCAATAACATGACAGAGTCCCCAGAATCAAGAGATAACAAAATATACTAATAGAGTAAATTAAATTTGAACAGCCCTTACAAATGGAAAATCAGGATGAAGCAAGGTTGCAATTTCCTCATAGGCAAGTTCTCGTGGTAGTTGAACCCCGGGGATATTCATTTTTGTTCAGGATTTCTGCATTTATATGAAGGTAAACATAAGATCAGTGAATGGAACATATTAATGAGAACACAATGTCAATAGGTTATCTAAATGTAAATGTCTACACAATGAATTATAACAAATCAAAGTTTGAAAACTCAACTCCAGTCAGTGTTATTGTCAGTAATTATCATTGTGATACTAAGATTACTGAAACTTCAAAAAAAAAATTATCTAATTTTGTATATTTATGAAACTATTTTAAGTAATGAAATATATCTATATGTTCAATTAACTACAGTAATCTTGCTTCAGTAGATTTCATTTATTGTTAATTTCCAATTTATTTTACAAAAAAATCTAGCTCAACTACAGTAGAGAAATCACTTTTACTCAGCCTTCTGATCACATATTTTTATTCAAGGATGTTCAGATATTTGTATTGGAAAACAAGAAAAAAATATCTGAACATTGAAATATCATTGAAAAAACTGAATTTGCCTGTTTCAGGAGTTACTTAATTTAATGGTGTCCAGGCTACTGTAGAAGTATGGCCAATTGTTTGCAATAATCATTATTTTACATTAAGATGAACAAGTCTTATCTTGTACTTTAAAGTTAGTTGGCAGCCGCCATCAAATTAAAAAGAAGAAGAAGAAGAAGAAGAAGCATTGAGAAGACTAGAAGACGTACGTATCCAATTTTGGAAGAAAGCGGTTTGCCATGTCGGTAAGCAAAAATAAACTTTAGTTTGTATCCTAATTAAGTTTGCGTACTGTTAACCGTCGAGCCAAAGTTTCGCCTGAAATGCAATTAACAGCTTAACGATATCTAGGTTAAAACGTTTGGTCTGATAAATCACTTACAACCCTTGCACAGTAACTTGGTTGAGCAACCGAATCATTTCACTACGTCTTACTTGATAACTCTGTGTATGTGGCTAATTATCTTTGTGTCCTTCGATCTGGATTAATGGAAAGATCACATAATGTTTGTCATGTTTACAGTCAGCATCCTACGCATTTTCGGTCCAAGCCTGATGCAGACCAGTTCTGCCGGGATGGGGGGTCGAATGTCCCAAGCTGCAGTTTCACCAGTAAAGAGAAACTTAAGGCCTCATAGGCCTATTTCACAAAAATGGCCGCCGAGACCGGAAGTAGGGTAAACTCTTTTCCGGTGAAAGCGCTAGCAGTTACAGTCGGAGGACAAATGCGGAGACTAAAAGCGGTTGCTTACCTTTTTATGTTTCAACCCAAAGAAGAAACAACCCTATTGATCACTTCACAGCTTTTCGTGTTTTGCGGGTTTTCATGGAACAACCGGGGAGAAGTTAAATCACGCCAGGCGCGTGTGAAGGAGGAAGCAGATGTTGAAATGGAGTGTTGATGCCGGTTCGGGACTGATGCCCTGACAAAACATGTTTATATTGCACTTGATTGTTACCCGATTTGCACGTCATGCACGTTTTTTTTTCTGTTGGCAAATTAAATTTGTTTGTAGAAGTTGTTTTCTGTAACTTGCTTTCCTTTTTACCTGGGTGCGCTTTGCGACATTTATTAAACGTATAAAATACTTTCCAAACCGTTACATATAGTCTTATAAACTCAGACATTTGTGATATAAAAAAATAAACATTATTTATAACAAAGTTGTTTGAACACGGAGCAGTTTTTCCCGTGAGTGGGACTGGAAAACCCGGAGTGGATCCGGAGCGGAGTGATAACAGAACGCTTCTGTGCAGAGAGGAACGGGCTTTTGCTCCAGTCCAGGCTTTGATCACATCTCCCTAAGCGGGTGAACACCTCGTCCTTCCGACCCATTCGAACTAAAATTAAGACATTTATTACACTATTTGAGAAATATAAGCATATTTACGGCCTTGAAATAATGAAAAGGGTAATTTAAGACATAAGGACAGGGGGAAACCTGATATTAACGGAAGTCCGTCATAGCGACGGATAACTTTAATACCTGTATATATTATTTAGTGTATTACTGAATATAAAATTACATTATATACATTATATATTAGTAAATATATTCTCACATTTTTACATATATGAAAATGACTCGTTTCTTTGCAAAAAGTGACTTGACATGTTTCATTCAATATATTGTAATATATTTACACCATATATTATTCTGTATGTCTTCAAATATACTGTTAAACCATTTCATATATTGATAACTACTCGGTTACTGTCGTAACCTCAGTTCCCTGAGAGAGGGAACGAGTATTGCGTAGCTATACGCAGTGGGGAAACTCCTTTTCCTCGATTTACTGAAACCTATATGTAAAACGCATTTGCAGCTGCACAGCCAGCACACTGAGCGCCTGGCACGCTCATAGGCTGTGCTGCCGCAACTGCACAACCAATGGCGCGGGCGAATCTGACCTGCAGCCAATGAGCTAGCTCAACGTCAGAGCCCGTCAAGGGGGTGTGGCTTAGCCTATAAAAGACCCCCGAATTCGCCATTATAGCAGGTTTAACGACTGAAGCGACAACTTCACCAGTTACTAAATGCGGCCGGCTACGCAATACTCGTTCCCTCTCTCAGGGAACTGAGGTTACGACAGTAACCGAGTAGTTCCCTTTCGAACGGTCACTTCGTATTGCGTAGCTATACGCAGTGGGGACGCCCTGTAAAACGCCGCACCCTTAGTAACTGGTTGCACTGCAACTCAGGCCCCCTGAGCTAACAGAACAAGCCAGAACCCGATATATACCTAAATATAACAGACCAGACACTGTCAGGCCTGAATAATATATATAAGAGTCAGTAACAACCAACAGAATATGCTAACAAACCCCGACACTGTCGGGATTATTAGTACAATTCATAACCGGCCTAAGCGGGTTTTATACATGTATGTATGTGATTATGCACAGTAATTTTTTGTAGACAAGACCAGACAGCATCGAGCCTTAATCATACTGAAAGGACCTTCGACCTGCAGGGAAGGCACCTCCATATTATAGAACTTCATAAATGTGGAAGGCGAGGACCAGCCGGCTGCATCACAAATATCTTGAATGGGAAACCCAGATGACCACACCCATGACGAGGCCATGCCTCTAGTCGAATGGGCCCTGACACCTATAGGGCAAACCTGACCCACTGAAGTATAAGCCATAGAAATGGCATCCACTATCCATCTAGACAGTCTTTGCTTGGTAACTGGACCACCCTTAGATCGGCCACCAAAGCAGACAAACAGCTGTTCTGACTGTCTAAAAGACTCAGAACGCTCCAGATAGACTCTCAGCGCCCTAACAGGGCAGAGAAGATTAACCTCCCCATCCTCAGCAGAAGGGGGAAGGGCTAATAGCGTGATAACTTGCGCTCTAAACGGCGTTGAGAGCACCTTGGGTATGTAACCATGCCTGGGTTTGAGAATGACTCTGGAGTCATCCGCTCCAAACTCCAAACATGCCGGACTCACAGAAAGGGCCTGCAGATCTCCCACTCGCTTGATAGATGCCAATGCCAACAGGAGAGCAGTCTTAAGCGAGAGTGGTTTTAGATCCACCGACCGGAGCGGTTCAAAAGGCGGCCCCTTCAGGGCCCTGAGGACCGTGGATAGGTCCCAGGGAGGTACTGATGGGGGCCTGGAGGGGTTAATTCTCCTAGCGCCCTTCAGAAATCTTACCACCAGGTCATTTCTTCCCAGTGATTGACCAGCCCCCAACGCATGATGCGCTGCGATGGCTGCCACATAAACTTTGAGCGTGGACGGGGTGCGGCCCGCGTCCAGTAGCTCCTGCAGGAAGGAGAGTACCACCGATACCTCACATGACTCTGGGTCAACTCGGTTTTTCGAGCACCAGCTGGAAAAACCCGACCACTTCAAAGCATAAAGACGCCTAGTAGACGGGGCCCTTGCTTCAGAGATAGTGCTTAAGACTTTGTCAGGAAGGCCCCCGGGTACCCGTTTAGGGGCCACACATGGAGGGCCCATAAATCGGGTCGGGGGTGCCATATCGTCCCTTTGGCCTGTGTGAGGAGGTCCATCCTCATTGGAACGGGCCAGGGGACCGTGTCTGACAGCTGAACCAGCTCCGGAAACCATGGTCTGGATTTCCAGAGAGGAGCCACCAGAAGGACTGGGCATCCGCTCTCTCTGACCCGTTCGATGACTTGTGGGACCATCGAGATGGGGGGAAAAGCATAAAGGGGGCGGTTGGGCCAGGAATGGGCCAGCGCGTCCCTGTTCTTCGAGAAAAACACCCTGCAGTGGGTGTTGGCTCTCGACGCGAAAAGGTCGATTCCGGCCTCGCCAAATCTCTCCCATATCAGACTGACCGTCTGAGGGTTCAGAGACCACTCGCTTAGGGGAGTGTTGCCCCGTGAGAGCATATCCGCGCCCAGATTCTGGACGCCCGGGATGTGCGCTGCTCTCAGGGAGCTCAGGTTGGCCTGTGCCCATAGGAGGAGGTCCCTCGCCATAGCATACAGGTTGCCCGACCTGATGCCCCCCTGGCGATTTATGTAGGCCACCACTGACATGTTGTCCGTACGGACCAGGACATGGTGACCCCTGAGGTTTAACAGAAATGCTTTCAGGGCCAAACCAACTGCTTTCATTTCCAGACAGTTGATATGTAAGCTCTGCTCCGCACTCGACCAGAGGCCGGAGGCAGGCCTGCCCTCGTGCAGCGCTCCCCAACCCAGGTTGGATGCGTCTGTAAAAACCACCTTCCTCCTGGAAACTACCCCCATGGTCACCCCCTCGCGGTACCAGTCCTGAGCCCGCCAGGGAATCAGTGTTCTTAAACACCCGTGATTCACCATAATGCGCAGGCTGCCTGACTGCCATCCATGGGTTGGCACACGGCGTTTCAGCCAGTGCTGCAGCGGGCGCATGCGCAGTAATCCCATGTGGAGTACTGATGATGCGGCTGCCATTAGACCAAGCAGTTTCTGAAACCTCTTCAGAGGCGCGCGCTCGCGCGCCCTGAACGCGGCTGCCAGTGTCTGCACCGATAGCGCGCGCTCTTGAGTGAGCCGCGCTTTCATTGTCACCGAGTCCAAAACCGTGCCCAGAAAGACCACAGTCTGGCTGGGGTTCAGATCGCTTTTGGCAACATTGATTGTGAGACCCAGGCATTTTAAATGGCCGAGAATCAAATCCCTGTGAATTATTAGTTCTTCTCTCGACTGCGCTAGCACCAGCCAGTCGTCGAGATAATTCAGCACACGCACTCCCTGGCTTTTTAGCGGGGAGAGCGCTGCATCCATACATTTCGTGAATGTACGGGGTGCCAGGCTCAGGCCGAACGGCAGAACGGTGTATTGATATGCCCTCCCCTCGAAGGCGAATCTCAAGAATGGCCTGTGACAAGGGGCGATCTGAATATGAAAGTATGCATCTTTCAGATCCATTGAAACAAACCAATCCCCCGGGCGAACTTGCGCGAGAATTTGTTTGAGTGTTAACATTCTGAAGGGCCGTCTCATGAGAGCCCTGTTCAAACGTCTCAGATCTAGTATGGGTCTGAGCCCGCCGTCTTTCTTTGGAATTAGAAAATAGCGGCTGTAAAACCCCGAATACATTAGCGCGGGAGGGACTGACTCTATCGCTCCTTTTGCTAATAAATTCTGAACTTCGGTGCGAAGCACGTGACCCACGTCGCTTCTCACCGATGTCTCGATAACCGCCTGGAATTTCGGGGGTCTGCGAGCGAATTGGAGCGAGTAGCCTCGCTTTATAGTGTTTATGACCCAACTCGACACACCAGGGATGGCTTGCCAGGCCATCACTTGTGTGGCTAGGGCGTGACACACTGAATGGGGGGGACCGCCTAACATAGGGGGACCTGATACCCTTACACTGTGATTTGTGCACATACTGAGTGTTTGACTGATTATACCGGCTTTTGCCCGGGGGGATTTCAGTCTTACAACAGGGCGGGGGCCGCCTAGTGAAGGGGGACCGTGAACCCGTGTGATGTGATTGTGAAACATACTCTTTTTGTGCTTTATTTGGGTCGCCGTGAAAACGGCGTTTGTTTGCAAAGACGCGCTCACTGCTGCGGGCCTGTTTACAATAATAAAATCCCCAGCCGCCTGAACTGAACAGGGAGCTGTGGGAAGTTTTGCCGGTTTCTTCGAGGGTGGTCCGGCTAGCGCGAGACACGATCCCTCTCTCTTTCCTCTCCGTGCTAGGACGACTTCGGAGGCATCTGGTCGGCCGCGGCGCTGGGTCGAGGGCCTTGACGCCTGGGGAGCGGGTAGCGCTTCGCGGGCCTTGGCTGGCGTTGGCTATCAGCCGCAGGACGGGGCTGAGAGGCCTGTTTCACCGGCTTGGCTGGATGAGGCGAAGGCGGCGGCTTGGGCTTGCTGGTCGCGGAGCTCGAACGCTTCGGCAAGAAGTGTCGCATGGCCTGGGACGCTTTCTGTGCCTCTGTGTACCTCTCTGAGAAACCTTTCACCGCCGGGCCGAAGAGCCCGGAGCTGGACACCGGGGCGTCGAGAAACCTCGTTCTGTCGGCGTCCTTAATCTCGGTGAGGTTAAGCCACAGATGGCGCTCGAGCACGACCAAGCTCGCCATGTTTCTTCCGATGGCCTGTGCTGTAGCCTTAGTAGCGCGCAGCGCTAAGTCTGTAGCACTCCTCAGGTCTCGAAAGGTCTCCGGGTCCGGGCCAGTCTCGTCCATGGACCGGAGGAGTTTGGCCTGGTAGACCTGCAACACGGCCATCGTGTGCAGGGCCGATGCAGCCTGACCGGAGGCGGCGTACGCGCGTCCAGCGAGGGCTGAGGTGTTTCGGCAGGGTTTGTTGGGATGAGCGGCTCTAGCTCGCCAGCTAGCTGCAGTGCTCGGGCAAAGATGAGCTGCCACGGCCTCTTCGAGGGGCGGCAAAGACTCATAACCCTTTTCCGCTGCGCCATCCACGGAGGAGAGCGTCGCGGAAACTGCAGATCCCACACGTGCTGAGTATGGAGCGCGCCAGGCCTTGGTTAGCTCCTCGTGGACCTCGGGGAAAAATGGCGCCGGTTTGTGACGCGGGGCCTGCTGGCGCCCCTCCAGAAACCATCCATCCAGCCGACTACGAGGCGGCTCCTCGGGCGAGGCCCACTCTAGCTCGAGGTCCGCGACGGCCTTCGTCAGGATCCGAAGCATTTCGGCGTCGGAGTTAGTCCTGGTCGCTAATCCACTGGCCACAGATTGGGAGGCGGAGACGGGGCCGAGAGAGCCCGGCCATTCGTCCTCAGAAGCGGCGATGGATATGCTGTCGTCGCGCTCGAGAGATCCGCCAAAGGAGACGAGGCCCGCCACGTGGGGGGGGGGGGGGGGGGCGCTGGTCTCCTGTGAACAGGACCGGTGATGGCGTTCGAGTCGGAGAAAGTGAAGCACGCGGGGACGCGGCCGGCGTGCGTTCACCAAACTCCATACCCTCCGGTTGCCGTTGGCTGCGACGCTTCTTCTTCCTCGGAATGGGAAGCGTGGTCGAAGCGGCATCACCGTCTCGCGAGAGAACTAGCCGATTGCGCAGCGCGGAGATAGGCATGCAGTCGCAGGCCGCACATCCGCCGGCAGAGAGTGCATTCTCCGCGTGGTCGACACCCAAGCAGGAAACGCAGCTCTCGTGTTGGTCTGCCTCGTGCAGACGGCCTCCGCACGTGGCGCAGGATGGACGAGGCATACTGTAATAGAAAGTTAGTAATAACAAAGGATATAATGTCGCCGGATAGCCACAGGTGAGACGGCGTCAGGAGAAATCGACGTGCAGGCGAAGTCTGCTGAAGAGAAGCACGCTCAGGCTGAAAGGCTTGTTCGACGGCGAAAGCTACAGTAAAAAGCTCAGGGACATGTGTACTGTCGCTGAAGGAGTAAAATCTGCTATAATGGCGAATTCGGGGGTCTTTTATAGGCTAAGCCACACCCCCTTGACGGGCTCTGACGTTGAGCTAGCTCATTGGCTGCAGGTCAGATTCGCCCGCGCCATTGGTTGTGCAGTTGCGGCAGCACAGCCTATGAGCGTGCCAGGCGCTCAGTGTGCTGGCTGTGCAGCTGCAAATGCGTTTTACATATAGGTTTCAGTAAATCGAGGAAAAGGAGTTTCCCCACTGCGTATAGCTACGCAATACGAAGTGACCGTTCGAAAGGGAACTCATATATAGGGAATATTTTCTTTTCATAAGGGGACCCCAGACAGTTAAATATTATTTTGTAACATGATTTTTTTTAAACGTAATATCAATCACTTCATTCATGTTTTTAGTCTAACTTTTTTTTTTTTTTGCCTTAATTTCATTATTAGACATACTAGTAACGTTAGGTCAAATTCACTGTAAAGATGTACAATTCTTAGTTTCATTCATGGTAACATGAAAAAGGAGCCATAATCTAGTGGAAGATTGCTGCAATCTCCTGGACTAACACTTAATAACATGATTTTTTTTAACAAAAGCCACTAGATTTCACTCATAGCCTACAATCAGACATCATTTCAATTTTTTTATTTATTGTTTTTCGATATATTAACGTTAAATGCGAGCTTAGTCATCAAGTGTCATGCCATTTAAATGAATGGAACTTTTTTTATGTAAGCAAACGTCAAGAATTTGTCCAATTTCGATCTTTTCACAACTCCCTGAAAACTATCAACAAAACGGACAACATCTGATATTCTTACTTTTGTCAGATAACGTTATATGAATGACTGAGAGAGAAAACAAGCTGTTCAAAGTCCATTTTGAGAACGAATGGCGATCGTAGCGGGCGGCGGCGCGACCAGAAGTCTTTTTGCCGTCTGTGTCTGGCGTGATTTAACCTCTCCCCGGTTGTTCCATGAAAACCCGTAAAACACGGAAAGCTGTGAAGTGATAAATAGGGTTGTTTCTTCTTTGGGTTGACATAAACACCATAAAAAGGTAAGCAACAGGACTAAACCGCTTATAGTCTCCGCATTTGTCCTCCGACTGTAACTGCTAGCGCTTTCACCGGAAAAGAGTTTACCCTACTTCCGGTCTCGGGGGCCATTTTGTGAAATAGGCCTATTGTGCTTCTGCATCAACTCCACGGTGTAGCTATGCCGTCACTCCTACGGCGTCGTGGAAGTTTTATGGTTCTGCGTCAGGTTGCGTTGCATCGTGGTGCATTTCACCGCCAGAACGCTAGGGGATGTGTACTTCGCGAATCTCTTTGCTAGTTTGTTTTGGTTCCGTGCGCCGGTTCCGCTTTCGTTTCCATTACCCTTCAAATTGCGCAAATTGAAATTGCGAATTGAAAATACGCACCATGGAACCACGTCCATTTCGCAAAAACTCCCGTTTATCGCAAAAAAGATTTTACGCTCGCATGAGGAGGTTTTTCAGGCAATTCGAAAAAGGAATATTTTGCATAACTGCAATGGAAACAGGTTTTGCGCATTTACAGTCACCTGACTTAGAAGACGAGGTGTGTTTGGGGTCCGTGTCCGCAAATAATAATAATAATTATCATCATTATTATAACATTTATTAGGCTACATATGTAGAAGACGCTTTTATCCAAAAAAGGAACAAAGCAATTCGTCACATCTCATTCAAAATACAGGTTGCACAATAATAATACAGAGCTAAGATTATGACAAAGAAACACAAGCTTTTGACGCATATCCAAGTGTGTGTGGGAGTGTGGAGCGCGCACTGGATGGCACGGAGGCGCGGGCGCGATCACTTGCATTTTCCTATCAACAGTGGAAACAACTTAAAATACTCTATCATTTCTGGTCATACAGAAAATAATAATACATTATTCGCAACTACTTTTATTTGCGTAAACTCACAATAACAAGAAAACGTTGTGGTTTTGTAAAATAAAATAAAACAATCAGGCGCGCTTTCATGATCTCCGTGAACTGAAGCGCGAGAACTGAAACAAAATATAGCCTCTGTAGGATATTGAAATGTCCACTTTAAAACGAACAAATTCGAATTGAAAGCTAATACCTTCTGATTATGTAATCCGTATGAAAGGTGCATTTCTCTCGAAAGGTGCATCCGGAGATGGAGATATGTTTTTAGCCGACATTGATTTAGAAAACAATAGTTTATTAATAAACAATTAAAATGCCTCGTTATTTTTTCAGACACATTTATTATAGCCTATAACTCACCTATAAATCCCCTTTCTGTAGGCTGTGGTTATGGTCTTCTCATTCAGCACTGCGGGAAAAATATAATTTCCAGGTTCTAATTTGGCCTTAGAAAACCAGTAAAATCTACATTTTTATGTTTAATAAAGGGGCAAAAAATCATAAACAAATATCTTAAAATTCATTCGTCGATAAAAAAAAACAAAAAAAACGCAGCATTTGGTGTAGGCCTACAGTTCAAATTAAAATTTTGGTGTTCAACTTTGCGTTTTAAAAATACAACAACCGTTTTCGTTTTGCAATTGCGAAATAAGGGAAAACGAATGGACACAAAAGTACACTGACCGTTTGGAATTAATGCGAGACAGAGTTCTTTATTAAATTCATAAAAGAAACAATAATTACAGCAATAGCCTACTGGACTCTAAACCTCAAAGAAATGCCACAATCAAGACCTCGGAGCAGAAATGAGGGAGAACTCCGTGTCTTTCCCTGCCATCAATGCTTGGATAACACACCACGTCTCCTTCCATTTATAATAATAATGTCTAGTGCAGTGGCTATAGGCTATAACGTTAAACCTACCAACGTCCGTTACCATGATTTTTGGAATGGCTTATCGCGAGAGGAAAAAAAGACGTTTTAGTCGCATAACATCGGTTAATGGAAACGCCGTCATTTCGCAATAGTTTTTTATTGACATATAGAAAAAAAATCGCAAAAGTTTTGCGCAAATCTGTAATGGAAACGCGCCTAACGGCGAGCGAAAGAGAGAGAATGTTGCAGCTGGAACTAATCAACGTTGAACAACAAATGATTTTATTGCAAATGTTTAATCGCAGAAGAATCAAACGTTCCTCAACTTGATATCGTTAAAACAAACAGTGCAGTGGTTACTTTAAAAATGGCGGTATAGCGGGAGGGGGAAACCGGAAAAGCCACACTCCCGAAATGATGTATAATCTGACCAATCACAGCCCTTGTGGTCTGCGTCGCCTCGACGCGTAGTTACAATTTTTTGGAGGTGCACGTCGAGCAACGGCGGAGGGGTCGGAGAGGGGTTCGCGGCGACGCAGAGAGGTCTGCGGTAGTGATGCGCGGGTCGGCATTTTTCCCAACCCGCGGGTCCCGCTTTTATGAAATTATTTGGCCCGCCCCAGCCCGCACCGCACCACTGAATCTATTTTTACAACCCGCCCCGCCCCCGCGAACGTTAAATAGACATACTACTAGGCATTGTAATGTAAATGAAAACAGCCTTTATTTCAGCCTGAAAGTGCTTGGAAACATCGCCCTGTAAACTGGAAACAAGAGACGATTATGATTATGAATCATAAATCAGGTCATATTAATAAGATAGCCTACTAATAAACATTTTCAACATTTACAAAGCAGCGTTTGTATTCATCTAATAGGCTAAACCATTTTTTATTTCTTAGACCCCCCAAAAAATATGTCATGAGATGCTGGAAGTGCACGTTTTGTGGCGCTACTGTTTGTATATTTTTTCACACGAGTTGCACTTCAGGTAGCCGATACTACTGTTGTCTCCTGCTGCAACTATTTCTGAGAACCGCTCCCAAACATTAGATTTAGCAGCCTGACCTTTTTTTCCCTTTTAATCATGTAAATTCCCGACCTCAATTTCTCCCGCACCTCGTCTTCCATCTTAACTTTTATTTCTCCGTGGTTGTTGTTGTCGTGGCTGGCGGCGGGAGCTGCGGAGCTGCTAGGCGCGCCGCTTTCATGACGTGTCACGTGACGCCAAAGGTTTACCTCTCGCAAGTTAAGTTGCTACGGCATTCGTATTGTAACCTTATCATATAACCTAATAAAATATGAAAATAGATATTCCCAAATATTTAATATAGGCTGGAAATTGCAAGCAACATACATGGATTAAAAAAAACAATAAAAATGACCCGCCCCAACCCGCCCCGCAAATAAAGTGACTATTTCTTTACCCGCCTTTAGTCTCTAACCCCCTTACCTCTGATCCTGGCTCCTTTGCACCACCCCCACCAAAAATTAAAAACAAGAGAAACACAGTCATGTGTCCTCATTGTGGACTGTCACTTAACAGACGAAATGTAAGGCTACATATTCTGAGACAACATACACCAATAAAAATGGACATTAGCGCTCTGAACCACCTTCATTTACAGTGTGTGAATTATAGAAATGGTGTCTATGCAGTAGCCAAAGCTTTTTCAGCACCCAGCACTCCTATCCACATCATCATCAGAAAGACGTGGGGCTCAGAACAAAGAACAACATGTGAAGTTCGAATTAACACAGAATTTGCAGAAAGATCAAACATCTATGAGTGCCATCACCTTCGATCACTTGCTTACTGCCCACCAGCCGAAAGGGACATTTCCTTACTGGCAGAGCAAGGTTTACAGACCAGGGTTGATGATAGGTGGTTTGGAGAGGACAAGAAGGAGAGATGTTTGGCATGGCAGAGAGAGGCAATTGATGCAAGAGTCCCTCTCTCCTGCCGTTTGTGGGCCCAGCCACAAAAAAAAATTCTGTGTTTGAGCCCACCATTTCCTACTACAGCAGGCTTGGTCGAGTCATGTTTACCGATGATGCCAAAACAATTTCTTAAATGCCAGTTTCTTGGCATTGTCCTTGTGCTAAACCTAGCAACGCCCTAGCAACACCCTAGCAACCACCTAGAACACCCTAGCAACTTCCTAGAAACCACCCAGAATACCTTAGCAACCACCTAGAAACACCATAACAACCACCCAGAACACCCTAGCAACCACCTGAACAACATAAATAAGCCATATCTCAGCACCAGAACATCGTACAGACATGTTTGTTGGCTCGTATGCAATCATGTACCAAACCCTAGCAACCGAGTAGTGAGTTTTGCCACTGCAAGCACCACTCACATTTTCTTTAGGAAATGTACATTAAAGCAACACTAAGTACGATTTTTTACCTTAAAATAAGGTTTTCAAAATCGTTTCAGTGGTTCATCAAGTTTTGACATGGTGAAATGCACTTATGCCACCGCTTTGCGGTCCTTTATCTGATATATCAAGTCAAGTCAAGTCTAGTCAAGTCAAATATATTTATATAGCGCTTTTCACAATACAGATTGTATCAAAGCTGCTTCACAGTATCAATCAAAACAACTTAACTGTAGTGGTGAAAACAAGTTTCTTGTCCACTGTGGGAGATGCTGATGCTATGGTTCTGACGCGTGCAAAGTACCATGAATAGATCCAGAGAGGCGTGTTGATGTTCCAAACAAATAACTGAAGTTTATTAAATCAAAAATAAAGATGCATTGTAACATAAAACAAAACAAACAACTTTTAGGCCGCTTGCAGGTTTGTTGCACCATGCCACCCTAGCTCCATGTGCACGGTCAAAAGACTGTGTGCTCTTGCAACCAGCGCCCCCTTCCTGTCAGGGGTGGCCTATCCTTTATACAACTTTTCCCCTCTCACCTATAGAGGGCACACACTCAGAGAAATAAACACAATTAACAATACAACAACATTCTGATATTTAAATTAACAAATTTATCAAAATTAAATAAGGTGGTAAGTATGGCTCCTACACCCGGCCCCTAATTGAGCGTTTAAGCAACAATTACAATACATTAAATGTAAATGGAGCCAAATGAGTCTATACAAGAAAATGAATACTCATTCTTTAATCATTCAGTCATCACTACTATGCTTCAGATCTAATTTTCTGCATCTTCCAATAGCAGGCAAAGTTTGGTAATGGGTCTTTCCAAGAATCCAGTCTTTGTCTTAAGTTTAACAGTTCTTATGAGTTCTTTGGAATCAGGAAAAACTTCTGTTACTCTTCCAATAGGCCACGATCCACGAGGTGCTGAACTGTCCACGACTAGCACAATATCTCCTTTCTGCAATCCTCTTTTTGCAGTAAACCATCTCTGTCGTTCCTGTAGTAATGGTAAGTATTCTTGGGACCATCTCTTCCAAAACAGGTCTGACAAATATTGTACTTGCCTCCACCGACGTCTGCTGTATACGTCTGAACTTTGAAACAATCCAGGAGGCAATGCAGGGCTAGACTTTAACAGAAGAATGTGATTTGGTGTCAAAGGTTCCAGATCATGATGGTCATCAGACAATGTGGTAATGGGACGACTATTCAGAATTGCTTCAATCTCACAAAAGTGTGTTTGTAGTCCTTCATCATCGAGGGTGTGTTGTTGTAAAATAGAGCATAAGATCTGCCTCACCATTCGAATGAGTCTCTCCCATACTCCCCCATGATGTGAGGCTGCTGGAGGATTAAACGTCCACTGAATTCCTTTCTGGAGCATTGCCTTCTGGATTCGGCTTTTGTTCCATTCTGAAAGTGAATTATGTAACTCTCTTTTTGCACCAACCAGGTTAGTTCCGTTATCAGAGCGAATATGCAGTACTTGGCCCCTTCTGGCTATGAATCTTCTTAAAGCGTCAATGCAGGAATCTGTGTTCAGTGAGTGAGCCATTTCTAGGTGAACTGCCCTGCTTGTCATGCAAGTGAAAATAACCCCATATCTCTTTACCTGACTTCTTCCTCTTTTTGTCATGAAAGGTCCAAAGTAGTCAACGCCAACATTGCTGAAAGGTGGAAGATCAGCTTGTAGTCTTTCCTTTGGTAAATCTGCCATCTTTTGCTCTCCAATCTTTCCTCTTACACGCTTGCATACAATACATTTAGACAGAACTTTGCGAGCTGCAGAATTGGCATTTATAATCCAATATTTCTTTCTCAGGTGTGAGAGAACATGGTTTCTGCCAGCATGTCCGAGCTGTTCGTGTATGTGTTGAAGGATAAGTGTGGAGATGTGAACATCTTTTGGAAGTATTATAGGTCGCTTGGTCTCCTCAGGCATTGCAGACTTGTCCAACCTTCCTCCAACCCTCAAAACTCCATCATCCATCACAGGATCTAGCTTGTACAGGCTGCTGAATCTATTCAAGCGCTTTCCAGCAGGTGATGTCTTTCCAATTCTTGACATTTCCTCTGCATACCTTTGTTTCTGCCAAAACTCAACAATGGCCTTTTCTGCTTTCAAGAGATCATCCAAGCCTATGGATTGTCCACAAAGTGATGTCTTGAATATTTTCATTTCATTACATACATTGTTTTGGCTCTGAGTGTCCTTATTCACGCAGGTGGCCTGTATCTCTTTTCTTTTTGCAATAAGCAAGCGAACGATATTCTTGAACTTCAAGAACCATGCTACTGCCAACTTTAGCTTTGTCCAAGTTGAGAAATAGTTAAGCAGTTGGCTGGTAGGATTTTCATTCTCTTTAATGACAGTACTAAAAACAGTGGTGTTCCTTTTAACTTCAAGGTCATCGAGAGAGAGAGACATGGGTCCCAGGGACTCTTTAGGCCATTCCTCTTCTTTCTTCCATAGAAAGTCTGGTCCATGGATCCACTCTTTGCACTTCACCAATGTGCTGGCACTCACCCCTCTTGATGCTAGGTCAGCTGGGTTCTGCTTTGTTCTGATGAATTTCCACTGTTTTACATCTGTGTTTTCTTTAATAACAGAGATCCTATTAGCTACAAATGTGCGGAATCTTGCATTTTCATTTGCAACGTATTTCAGCACTGACTGACTATCAGTCCACAATGTTGAGCCTTTGAGATCTAGCTCCAAAGCTTTCCTTACCATAATGTCGACTCTGACTGCTAGCACTGCAGCTGTAAGTTCTAGACGTGGAATTGTGACGTGCTTAAGTGGGGCCACTCTGGCTTTCCCCAACATGAAAGACACATGTACAGTGTGCATATCATCAGTCAGTCTCAAGTAACTCACTATGCCGTATCCTTGTTCACTAGCATCAGAGAAATGATGCAGCTCTGCTTGCTTCAGCATTCCAAAACCAGTTGGCTTTACACAGCGTGCCACTCTGAAATCTTCTATCTCGTCAAGATCCTTTATCCACTTTGTCCACTTATCCACTGCAGCCTGTGGTATTTCCTCATCCCAACCACATTTACTCCTACAGAGGTCTTGGATAAGCAATTTGGCAGGTAGAGTAAAGAGACTCAAAAATCCAAGTGGATCATAGATGGAGCTCACAACTGATAGCAAGTTTCTTCGGGTGTGGGATTTGCACTTGACAGTGATATTGAACTTAAACACATCATTCTCCACGCACCACAACAATCCAAGAGCTCTTTCAGTGGGAAGCTTTTCCCTGTCGAGATCCAATTCCCTTACATTCTGAGCTCTGTCTTCCTTTGGAATATGTGCAAGAACAGTACGACTGTTACTCACCCATTTTGTGAGGTGGAATCCTCCTGTTTGACAGAGAGATGTTAGATCTTTCACCAATTCTACTGCTTCATGCTCTGTTGGAAGGGACTTCAAGCAATCATCTACATAGAAGTTGTTCTCAACCGTGTTTATCACCTCAGTTCGAAAACATTCTTTGTTGTCTTTGGCTGTTTGCCTCAGAGCAAAGTTTGCACAGCTGGGGGATGAGACTGCCCCAAATAGATGTACCATCATTCGATGTTCCACAGCAGGCATGCTGACATCACCACTTGGCCACCAGAGGAATCGCAAGAAGTCAACATCTGATCTTGACACTCTGACCTGATGGAACATTGCTTTGATATCTGTCATAACTGCTACAGATTCTTGGCGAAATCTGGTCAAAACATCAAAAAGTGTACTGGTCAAATCAGGACCCTGAAGAAGTTCTGAGTTGAGGGATTTACCTTGAAAAGTAACAGCACAGTCAAAGACCACCCTTATGGTCTGTTTTTGAGGATGGTATACACCATGATGTGGGATGTACCACAATTTACCATCTGATCTTTTCAGCTCTTGTTGCGGCACCACTTCAGCATAGCCCTTTTTTATGACTTCTGTTAGAAATTCAGTATATTCGGTTTTGAATTTTTCATTCTTCTTGAACTTTCTTTTCAAACTTTGAAGTCGCTGTTCTGCCACTTGGTAATTGTTAGGCAACACTGTGTCGTCCTTCCTAAAAGGTAGATTAAGAGTGTAATGTCCATTTTTTAATTTTATTGACTGTTCTGCAATCTTGATGAATCTTTTGTCTTCTATAGACATTTCAGCCTTCTCTTCACTTGAACGCTCATTAAAATCATGGTTGTATTGTTGCATCAACATTTCTTCCAAGTTCAAGATAGAAATTCTGTTAACAACACCACCATCACAACTGTTCCTGTTTGCTGTGTTTTTGCCTTGTAAAGGACCATTAATAACCCATCCTAGTAGGGTCTTAACTGCATATGGCACATCCCCTTGGCTATTAAGGATTTCCCAAGGTTCAATGGCTTTGGGAGCATTGCTTCCAATCAACAACTCCACCTTGGCTGGAATCCTAGGAAACTGTACCTGACTCAGGTATGGCCATTTAGATAGTTCTTCCTTTGTGGGAATGTTACAGGTGTCAACAGGCATGATCTTTTGGGTGTATACTTCTGGCAGGTGGATGAAGTTACTTTCTTCCAGTGAAGACACTTCCAACCCACTGACAATGTATGAGGGCACAGACTTATCCTGGCTCATTGTTCGAAGAAGAATATTGGTCTTTCTTCCAGTAATGTTGAGTTTCCTCATAAGATCCTCTGTGCAGAAGCTTGCCGAGCTACCAGGATCAAGAAAGGCATATGTGTGCAGAATCTTACTTCCTTTTGAGCTTTTAACCTGTACTGGTACAATCGACAACAAACACTCTGTGTAAAACTGCATGTTTCTGACTCCAGCATGCTTACCATCTTGAAGGGAGACCTGTGTGCTACTCACAGGTGTTTTCTTCAGTTGTTTTGATGATTCCAATGCTTTAATGTGTAACACACTTGGATGCTGTTTGTTGCATATGGAGCAGTTCAGATGCTGTGTGCAGTCTTTACTTATATGTCCTCCTTTGGTTAAACACCCAAAACAGATTCCATTCTGTCTTATAAAGTTTATCTTTTCTCTGTGCGGCTGCTTTTCAAACTGCAAGCATGACATCAAATCATTTCCATTGTTACAGTAGAGACATGAAATTGGCTGTGAATCCTTAGATGTGGTCTGTGGTGAGTTCACATGCACATTGGTAGCAAAACTGCCTTTGGATTTGGGCTTCACTAGCACTTTGGGCTTTCCTTTACTTGGGCTTGAGTCTTGGATATCACCAAATATTGGGTCTGAGACAATGTTAGCTTGTTTTTCAATGAAGCTGACGAGATCTACCATCTTTACCTTGTTCCTCTGTTCTTGCAACTCAAATGCCTTTGTGCGCCACCTCTCTCTGAGCTTATATGGGAGCTTGAAAGCAATACACCTCATATTGGAGACTGTGTCCAGTTCTTCCATGAACTTCAAGTCTTCCATACTATTGCAGCAGCTTCTAAGACACAATGCGAAGGCCTGTAAAGCCTTTGGATCTTCTGGCTTGATTGAAGGCCAAGAAAGAGCTTTCTCAATATAAGCACATGAAATCCTATATGCATTACCAAAGTGTTCTTTTAATAGCTGCTTTGCCTTTTGGTAACCTTGGTTCGGTGACATGCGTTGGCAACTTCTTACCAGCTCCTGTGGTAGTCCCCTTGTGTACTGAATGAGAAAATGCAGCCTGTCTGCATTATCATCTGTTTTAGTTTCAATGATGTGCTCAAAAGAATGAAGGAATGACCTGTACTGCAGAATATCTCCACTAAACATTGGAATTTCCCCTCTTGGTAAGGTGGAAAGAAGTTGTTGTTTCACAAGCATGTCTGTCAAGTTGTTTTGTTTTTGAAGAATTTTAGCAAGATCAGGCCCTTGAATGACATTAGATGAAGATGATTCTCTACTTTCTAGAGGTCTTGCTTGAGCTGTATGAGAGATTTGTGCAGGGAGTTTGGAGTCAGTCTTCATGGTGGTGGGTTGTTGAATTGCATTGCTGTTCTGAGGAAAAGAATGTCTTGTAGTCTGAGTTGATGCTGTAGAGAGTTCATGAAGTGTCTCTTTTGGGCGCACATCTTGTTGCACTGGAGTTTTATCCAACATCTCCTTACAATACACATTCATGGCATCATCTTCAACAGCATTTGCATTGGTTATTGAGGTCTCAGCATACTTGAGATACTCGATTTTTGCGGTGTTGGCTGCAATTTCAGCTTGAACTTCCCACACCTCCTTCATCTTTCTAAGTTCTTCTTCTTTCTTCTCTATAGCATGTTTTTGTTGCAGTGTATTGGCTTTGGCAAGTAAAGCTGCCCTCTCTGCCTCTGCACAGATACGAGCTGAGGCTGATGTTAACACACTTGATCTGCTTAAATTTGATCTGCTAGATCTGCCAGATCTACTGCTACGCACAGACAAGACAACTGAAGTGTTATCATCATCATCATTTAGCTGGTCAGTCACTTTTAGAGCAGAAGAAACTGGAGTACTAGTTTGAAAGTCTGATTCTTCTTGAATATTAGACATCCACTTCTCAACAGTAGAAACAAACATATCAACTTGTTTCATTCTTGGTTCATACCAGGTTTTCAGGTTTTCAACTTTATCCTCTTCACTTAACATTTGTACATATGATTCTTGAAGAGACTTGAATTCAACAAACATTTCATTGAACTTCATCATGTTTCCCTTTACTTCTTCAAGATATTCAGCATCAGTCATCAAAGAGTTAACAATATTAATTCGTCTTGTAAGGTGTGCCATCTTGCCTGCTCTAGAGGCTTTCAAACGAGCAGCAACCTCATTCAAATCTCTTTGAGCTGAGTTTGGGGATTGTTCTAGATAAGACTTGTCCTCCATTTTGTCTCAATCAAGCAAATATCTTCTTTCCAAAGACACAAACTTTTCAAATTTCCTTTGATTCCTCTTTAAAATGGCATGCATCAAGACCTTTGAACTCTTCATCAAATTAATCCTTTCATCCACAGTTTCCAGCATCAAACTTGAGTTTTTCCAGTAACATTCAAATTTAACTCAGCACTTTGGTTCCGCAAGCACATACCTCTTTGAGAAGTTTCTTTTGTTCTCTGCTTCCAATGCCATGCGGTCTTCAAACAGTCCATCCACTTCGTTCAGGTTTATGGATAATCCTCCTTTTCTCAAACATATTCCATTTTCAAAGCCAGTCTTTTGACAATTTGTAGTGGTGAAAACAAGTTTCTTGTCCACTGTGGGAGATGCTGATGCTATGGTTCTGACGCTTGCAAAGTACCATGAATAGATCCAGAGAGGCGTGTTGATGTTCCAAACAAATAACTGAAGTTTATTAAATCAAAAATAAAGATGCTTTTAGGCCGCTTGCAGGTTTGTTGCACCATGCCACCCTAGCTCCATGTGCACGGTCAAAAGACTGTGTGCTCTTGCAACCAGCGCCCCCTTCCTGTCAGGGGTGGCCTATCCTTTATACAACTTTTCCCCTCTCACCTATAGAGGGCACACACTCAGAGAAATAAACACAATTAACAATACAACAACATTCTGATATTTAAATTAACAAATTTATCAAAATTAAATAAGGTGGTAAGTATGGCTCCTACATTAACAGTGTTTGTTTATTACTGGATTATATATCCACGCAATCTTTGCATTCCGTGAGCCGCCTACAAACGCGGATATAAAAGCGGAAGTAAAACATTGCATAGACGCTTTTCGCTCAGGAGCCGAACAGAGTCCAGCCCTCCGCGAAAGTACAGCAACATTGCGAAGGGACGACACGTCTCCGTTCCCTGTACTCAGGGAACGAGGGTTACATACGTAACCGAGACGTTCCCTTTCGTCCTGGGAACTCCAACGTGTCGTCAGGGAGTTCTCTGACAAATTGGGATCCCTAACAAAACGCCAGCACGGCCCCTTCCAGCGCCCAGCTAAGCTACCCAAGCAGTTTCACAAATTGTGGGAGCTAGCTAGGAAGTCACACTGCTGTTCCGCAAGACTCAGTGGACATTGGATAACACTGGGAAAGCGTGCCCAACCCGTAAAAAGGGGAAGGGAACGCTGCGGAAGCCAGATGCCTGAAGAAGGCCTGGAATACACATATGTACTTGCCCAGGGGGATAGTGAAACATATGGCAGTCCCTGAGGTAGTCCCATCCAAGGGGAGTGGGAGCGTACTCAACAGGGACGACAGAACGAGTCTGTCAAGGGGAAGACACGGCTGGACTGCACGTGGCATAATGGGTCACCGAAGAGACCACTGGACATAACACCCAGTCTACACAACAACTCCCCTAGGTAGTAGACCTGTTGCCGGCGATCCGCCACGCCTGGCACCGGAGGGGTGATGGAGGAACTCACGAGGCTAACCAATGTAGGGCGCCAACGGAGCGAAAAACGCACGTATCCGGCTGAGGCACGGAGTGGCGTAGCAAGCCGACACAACCTATTCCCTCGCACCACTGGCCGTAGCGAGTACTCGGGAGGAAACAGGTTCCACACGTAGGCTATAGAATCTAGCGAACGTGTTCGGTGTCGCCCAGCCCGCAGCTCTACAAATGTCTGTCAGCGAGGCGCCTTGAGCCAACGCCCAGGAGGCGGCAACACCTCTCGTAGAGTGAGCACGCAACCTGGGAGGACAAGGCTCACCTGTAGCTTCATACGCTAGGGTGATAGCATCCACTAACCAGTGAGCTAACCTCTGCTTGGAGACGGCCTTCCCCTTCTGCTGGCCTCCGTAACAGATAAAGAGCTGATCTGAGGTCCTGAAGCTTTGCGTTCTGTCAAAGTAAACCCGCAGGGCGCGGACTGGACAGAGAAAAGCAAGGGCTGGGTCTGCCTCCTCCTGGGGCAGCGCTTGCAGGTTCACTACCTGATCCATGAAGGGAGTGGTAGGAACCTTGGACACATTTCCGAGCCGGGGTCTCAATATCACCCGAGAAAAGCCCGGCCCGAACTCTAGGCACGATTCGTCGACCGAAAAAGCCTGCAGATCCCCAACCCTCTTAAAAGAGGCCAATGCCAACAGGAGCGCTGTCTTAATGGACAGGATATTCAGCTCCACTGTGAGCAAGGGCTCAAAGGGGACTTTGAAGAGCTCTCAGTACCAGAGCTAGGTCCCAAGAGGGTACAGAGTGCAAAACACAAGGTGGATTTAACCTCCTAGCAACCTTGAGGAATCTGATGATCAGGTCGTGCTTCCCCACGGACTTACCTTCTACTACATCGTGATGTGCGGCTATTGCGGCAACATACACTTTGAGGGTGGAGGGAGACAGCCTTTGCTCCAACCCATCTTGTAGGAAGGAAAGCACAACTCTGATCGGGCAAGTTCAGGGGTCCTCCTGGTAGGAGGAACACCACTCGACGAATAGGTTCCACTTCAACGCATAGAGGCGCCTCGTAGAGGGGGCTCTAGCAGAAGTGATGGTGTTTACCACTGCCTGTGGTAGATCACCTAGAACCTCCACGTCCCGTCCAGGGACCAGACATGGAGTTTCCAGAGGTCTGGACGCGGGTGCCATAGAGTGCCCCGTCTCTGAGAAAGGAGGTCCTTCCTCAGAGGAATCGGCCAAGGAGGGGCTGTTGCGAGGAGCATGAGTTCCGTGAACCAAGTCCTGGTGGGCCAATACGGCGCCACTAACAGGACCTGCTCCTCGTCCTCCCTGACCTCAGCTGTGAGCCAGGGCGTCCGTACCGAGGGTCCCCTCGGACAGGGAGTAAAACCACTGGCAATGGGTCGTGTCCGGAGAGGCAAACAGGTCTACCTGTGCGACTCCGAAAACACTCCAGATCAGCTGAGCCGCCTGGGGATGGAGTCGTCATTCTCCTGGCACGGTAGGCAACCGTGAAAGCTCGTCTGCCACACGGTTGAGCTCCCCTGGAACATGAGTGGCGCGAAGCGACCTCAGATGCTTCTGACTCCATAGGAGTAGGTGGGAGGCAAGTCGCGACATGCGGCGGGAGCATAGACCACCTTGTCGGTTGATGTACGCAACGGTCGCAGTGCTGTCCGTACGGACCAGTACATGCTTGTCTTTGAGAAGCCCCTTGAGGCGGCACAAAGCCAAGCATACTGCTTGCAACTCTAGGCAGTTGATATGCCAATGCAGCTGGGGCCCCGTCCACAGACCCGAGACTGCATGCCCTTTGTACGTGGCCCCCCACCCCATGGCAGAGGCATCTGTGAAAACCACAGCATGCCTGGAAACCTGGACTAGGGGCACTCCGGCCCGTAGAAACGCAGGATCCGACCACGGGGAGAAGGTTTGGCGACAGTGCGGGGTTACTTTGACCCGGAACGTGCCGCTCTGCCACGCCCACCTCGGGACTCGATCGTGAAGCCAGTGCTGGAGCAGTCTCATATATAACAGGCCGAGCGGCGTTACTGCGGCTGCCATATGCCCCAGGAGCCTCTGAAGTTGTTTCAGTGGAACCGCTGTCCTGCCTTGAAAAGACCTGAGGCAGTTGAGCACTGACTGGACGTCTGGGCGACCGAGTCCAACTCCATACCGAGATAAGAGATCATCTGCACGGGGCAGAGTTTGCTCTTGTCCCAGTTGACCTGAAGCCCCAATCGGCTGAGGCGCCGTAGCACCATGTCCCTGTGATCGCACAACACATCTCGCGAGTGAGCAAGAATGAGCCAGTCGTCGAGATAGTTGAGAATGCGAACGCCTTGTTCTCTCATGGGAACAATGGCCGCCTCCGCGACTCTCGTGAAGACACGGGGCGACAGGGCCAGCCCGAAGGGTAGGACCTTGTACTGATACGCTCGACCCTCGAAAGCAAACTGTAGAAACGGTCTGTGACGAGGAAGAATCGAGACGTGAAAGTACGCGTCCTTCAGGTCGATCGCTGCAAACCTATCCTGGGGACGGATGCACTCAAAAATGCGCTTCTGCGTGAACATTTTGAACGGGAGTTTGTGCAGGGCCCGATTCAAAACTCGCAGATCCAGGATTGGCCGTAACCCACCGCCTTTCTTGGGTACAATGAAGTAGGGGCTGTAAAACCCAGACCTCATCTCGGCAGGAGGGACCTTCGTCCTTCGCCAGCAGGACATATCTCTTTCCGCAGGACAGGGGCATCCACTGACCGCACACGGGTAAAGTGGACGCCCCTGAACCTGGGAGGCCGGCGTGCAAAGCTAATTGCATAGCCGAACCGAATGGTGCGGATGAGCCATAGGGACGGAGCCGGAAGCGCTAGCCAGGCTTCCAGGTACCGACCCAATAAGCCCACCCGAACCACCGGCGTACCCGCGGAGGGGCAGCGAGGTGGAAGGCCGGGACCCGGCTCCAGTGGCAATGTAGCCACTGGAAGCGGGGTCTGGGAGGTCCACCGTGGGGCAGACGGCAGAGAGAGCTCGTAGGCTTTCTGCTACGGGCTGCCCCATGGCGAGGGGAGGGGAAGAGACGAGGTACGAGGCCCTGCCTCCTCATGAGCTGGTCTCTGCCCCTCTGGGCCCAGCCGCCGACCGGAGCGACGCAACCGGGGTAGCGTCGCTGCTATCCGCAGACTGGGAAGAGGGGAACGAGAGCGACGCTGCTCGGAGACAGCATCCACTGTTGTTCGGACCCTCTTGGGTGGAGGAGACTGAGTGCTCGTCAGTCTTGACTGAGGATGACGTGGAGGAGGAAGAGGAAACTGCTCTTTTTCTTTGGGTACCGCTGACCCGGTCAGCGGTGGAACAGAACGAAACAAAATATTCTCCCCCGGGGGAAGGAGGTGTGCATGGGCACCCTCCTGAGCAGCTCCGGAATCCTCTACCATGTCGCCCGTCTCAGGAACGCTTCCCTCCCTTCCTTTACGGGAAGGGGCCGGGGACGTGTGAGCGGGCTGGGCCGCCCTCTTGCGACCAGACTTCCTCACTCCAGGGGTGGTAGGCTGCGCTGGAGGAGGAGCTGGCGCTTGAGGGCGACGTCGGCGAAGGGAAGCAGCCGGAGCTTGTACAGCCTCAGGAGATGGACTCGCAGCAGGCCGCCTCCTATGCAGGACATGCCGCACAGCCTCCGACTGCTTCTGGGCGGTGGAGAACTCCTGGCCCAAGTTTTCCACTGTGTCGCCGAAGAGGCCATCCTGGGATACGAGGAAGTTGAGAAGTTCTTCTCCGCTTCCCTCATATCTGCCAGAGTCAGCCAAAGGTGGTGATGGCGCAGTGGATAAGACACATGCCTTTGGTGTGAGAGACCACTGTGAGACACCAATGTGTCCTTGAGCAAGACACTTAACCCCTAGTTGCTCCAGAGGCGTGCGACCTCTGACATACATAGCAATTGTAAGTCGCTTTGGATAAAAGCGTCAGCTAAATGAGTAAATGTAAATGTAAAATGTAAATGTAAGGTGGCGCTCCTGGATCACCAAAGTGGACATCGCCCGACCCAGCGAACATGCGGCGACTTTCGTCGCCCGGAGGGCGAAGTCCGTCGCGGCACGCAGCTCCTGCAGCAAAGCTGGGTTGGGACCACCCGCCTGCAAGTCATGATGCGCTCCAGCCTGATGGACCTGGAGCAACGCCATGGCATGCAGGGCGGAAGCGGCGTCTCCACACGCCATGTAGGCATCCCCGGTCAGACCAGAGGAAAACCCACAGGCGCGGGAGGGGAGTGAAGGGGCACCCCGCCAGGAGGAAGCGGTCTTCGGACACAGCTGCATCACGATAGAGCGCTCCACTGGGGGGATTCCCTTGTACCCGTGCGCCACTCCGCTGTCCAGAGTGGTAAGGAAGGTCTCCGTCTGTACACCAGAGGCGCCGAACAAGACTTCCTCAACTCCTCATGCACTTCCGAGAAGAAAGGGACCGGAGCGGGTCGTGGGGCAACAGAATGTTCGGGACCCGGCGGAGGGTTATACGCGAGCCCGCATCCAGAAACGCACGAGTGTGACGACATCCTGAAAAGGACGCGAACACACCGTGGAGCTCTTTTAGAAGAAAAATAAATAAATAAAAATAAAATAAGAAGCACTCTGAAGCACCGAGGGATCAGCGCGGCAGACGCTTCCGGGTGAAACTGCAAGCCCTCGTGCTGCACTCAGTCGCGTTGATCACACAAGCGCAAAGCGTCTATGCAATGTTTTACTTCCGCTTTTATATCCGCGTTTGTAGGCGGCTCGCGGAATGCAAAGATTGCATGCCAATTTTCATTGGCTCGTTTTTAATTCTATCAGAGGTAATTAGGCTCCCTAGCGTGATCCCAATTCGTCAGGACACTCCCCGACGACACGTTGGAGTTCCCAGGACGAAAGGGAACTACAAATTTGACTTGCTTTACGGCAAGCGTTACAACGGCCGATAGGTGGAACGTACTCGACAGTAGACTACAACTACATGTAAGATACCTAGCAGCCGGGCAGCTTTTGAATTGTCATTATTATTCCAAAGCCAGTGCTGGATAAGCAGAGAGCGTGCGCGTGCGACAGTAGGATGCGGTAGGCTAAATTATTTACGCCAGCACTTCCAACCTGTAGGGCGACCGCAGAGGAAAAGTTACTTGGTGTTGCTTTAACATCTCCATGCACTAATTTTAGTGTTGTTCATTGTATTAGGGTTGTACGGTATAGCAGTGACAGAAAAATGTGTAACCTCTTTACTGGCACTTGCTTTTGGTAGGAATATCAAGGATGACATTCCTCGGCTCCAAAGGTGCTGGTGGTGTTTGCTCTTGCAAAACATGTCAACTGGATGGTACACACACCTGGTTACTAAAAGTAAATTCTTGTAGATTCTTGTACTTCTTCTACTCAGACACATTGTACATTTTTCCTCCTGGAATGTCAAACTATACTTCCACCGGGGAGGCCACAGAATGTTGAATGTTTTGAATAACTTGAATGCTTTGAGTGGTTGAAAAGACTAGAAAGATGCTGTACAAATAGTCCATTTACCTAATCCTTAAGCCTATCTTCAGGGTGTCAGAGTCCACCACCATTAACAGTCGCCCAGTAGGGAAACGGTGGTGGTTGAAGAGGACAATGATGAGGTAAATACTTTTTAGTGGACACGCATATCTCTTCCCACAACATTACTACAAGAATCTTTTTAACAGGTGTGTGAAGAGGACATTAAGTGGATGTTCGTAAGGGACATTGGTCCAGCGTGGTGCTGGGTACAGAGTTACCATGAGTTATTCCGTGGGGAGGTGACAAAGCCTGCCTTTCTCCAGATGGACAGTGCCAATCAGCAGAATGCCACCAAAGACTACCTGGGAGGAGACTCGAATGAAGCAAGGGATGTCTTTTTATTTGTCTTTGAGTGTCTGGAGGACCTGGACACATTCATATCAAATTGTCTTGAAGACCAAGGCCATGTTCCGTGAATAGCCAGAGCAAGGAATCTCTCTATGTAGTCTGTGTGTTTGTGTACTGTGAATAAAGAGCTGTTCATCCGATAATTCAACTGTTCAGACTGATAGTTGCAACATGTTTTGTAACATATTTGTTTACAAAATAAATACAAAAATACACAATGAAGCAAGGGATGTCTTTTATTCATCAATTCCATGTTACTTAACTAATATATGATATATCAATGCAAGCAATCTATGTATATGTAGCCAAGTATCATCCAAATGTTCACACTTTATGATAAGTGGAACATATCATTAGAAAATTAAATGACAATTATAAATTAATGAACATTTTTAGCGTGACTTTTACAATACCAATCTAATTGTACACTTAAATTTAATGCATTTAAAACGTGTCTTGGGTTGGTCAAACTCGATCATAATAAATGTGAGTTTATCTCATTACATAAATGAATAAGGTAAGGTATAAAGGTTTTTATTAACAATTAGCCTATCTTTAACCCTCTGGGCTTCTTTGTCCGAAAACAGACGAAAACTTTTAAGTTTTGAATTGTTTCATTTATTTGCTTCATCGGATGGGGGTGAAACTTGGTGACTTTTGTTGTATTACCTATATGAACACACAAAAAAATCAAGGAGATGATTCTGATATGTTAAAGGGTCGTAAAAAAAATAGTCACACTTAGCTTCCTCCCTGTCAAAAATGGACCGGATCCCACCAACATCCCAACATAGGAAATGAATGGGAAATACGAAAAAATAGGAAAACTCAGAGAAACTTTTGGTGGTACAAGCTACAGATGAGCCACTGTGCAGAAAAAAAGTGTACAGCAATGAAGGGGTGACACTCTAAAACATGAAGACACACACACACAAACATACACAGATAAACTGGCAAGACTGCAACAGAAAATTTGTCGAATATGCAAAATAAAATCAATAAATGAAAATTTGCCCTCAAATGCACGCGCACACACAGACACACACACAGAGAGACAGACAGAGAGAGAGATGTTTAAGACTTTATTTTCCTATCATTTTATACAATAATCATCACATTTCCATAATTAATAACAATACTTAATAACAATGAGTAATAAATAACATTTTAAATGCAACATTAATTCCTTCAAATTTCAGCAATACCACTGAAACACTAATTTGTCATCATCATTCACAAAAATAAAATTAGCATTTATACACCACTTTTTTAAAAAAAATAGCAAAAAAAAGTAACTTCGCTTGACCAATTAAAAAATTGGAAAAGGTGCAGGACTCACTTTGAGACTTAATATATTTAAACCCAAAAATAAATACTGTTTTTGAAAAATTCCAACCAGAACCTTCAAATATATGTTCTAAGAGATTCAAAAGAGGTAAAATTCTGTAACAATCGAAAAAGATGTGAAACACAGTATCCGATACATTGCAAAATTTACAAACTGAAGATGTACTAAAGTTACACTTAAACAAAAATGTTTTTGTTGCTAATGCACAGTGCAGGATACGCCACTGTAAATCTCCTGATCGTTTGGGCAATGGGCTTTTATAAAACAAACGCCATGAAGGTGATTGAACATCAGGAACAGATCAATAACTCCTCCATTTTGTATCAGTCTTATTTTTAAGTTGTTCATAAAATCTTGACTTCACACAAGCTGTATACAAAAGTCGCTTACTGCTTTCTGAAAATGAAACATGTTGAAGTTCTTTTAAGGAAAGAAGTTGTCTCATTTCTCCATTATCCTGCCAATTATATGGTGCTACAAATAATTGAGGAAAAGAACTTTGATTTAAACCATTAACAAAATAATCCTCAAGAAACTTGTTAAATGACATAGGAAATGATGATTTTAACTTGCTTAAAACATTCTTCACTATCCTTTCTCACATTCTGCCCATTTGTTTAGTTAGTTCTTGTGCACAAAACCATGTACTATGTTCTGTGTCAACTAAATCTGCTACTTTTAAAACACCGGATGAAATAAAAGTGTTAATTTCAGTACTTGGCAAGTTAGACGGATGACATGAAAAAGTCGTTCTTCAAGACCAAAATGATCCTCTCTTTCCATCTTAAACATACTCCATGCTCTTAGTACAGACTGGTAAAATCCATATATACCCAAACCTTTGATTGCATTGTTAGAAATAAGGAATAATTGTCTATCAAGTCCCATTTTACTAACTGCTCGTAATACTGCTAAACCATACATAATCCACGGCTGTGGATCAGTGTTATACAGCAGTTTTTGAGCTGATTGTAATCTCATAGCTTTCCATTTAGCGGTTAGATCAATGAGACCCTGACCACCCTCAAACACAGGTAGATTCAGTATGCCTGGATGAACCCAGTGATGTCCTCCCCAGAAAAAGTTCACAAAATGTTTCTGGAGTAGCTGTGAAAGTCCAGCAGGAGGGTCTAAAACAGTCAGTCGATGCCACAACATTGAAGCAGCTAAATTGTTAATCACTAAACTCTGCCTCTACTTGATAACCGTGGTTGAATCCAATTCCACCTCTTTAATCGTCCCAATATCTTTTCAACCACTCCATCCCAATTCCTTGTCATATACTGCTGAGTGCCAAAATAGATGCCAAGGATCTTCAATCCCTCGGTGTTCCAGCGGCACTGTTGTGGAAGATGAGGTGGAGCTTCTTCCTGCCACTGACCACACAGTAATGCTTCCGTTTTATCCCAGTTTACCTTCGCTGAAGATGCTTTTTGAAACCAGTCCAGACACTTGCTCAATTGGAAAATGTCTTCTTGAGATCTTATTATGACTGTAACGTCATCAGCATAGGCAATGAGCCTTACAACAGTAGTTTCCGATATATTGGGGTTGAGGACTGAAATACCTTGTAGCTTTTCTCTTAGAACTCTTAATAAAGGTTCGATAGATATTGCATATAAGAGTCCCGAGAGGCTGCATCCTTGTCTTACACCTCTGCGCACAGGAAAAGTTCTTGTTAATGTTCCGTTTATCTTCAACATACTGAAAACATCTGTGTAAAGTATCTTGATCCATGAGATGAACTGTTCTCCAAATCCGAAAGCTGATAAGGCATTAAAACGGTATTCGTGGTCGACTCTGTCGAACGCCTTTTCCTGGTCAAGTGATAAAAGGCCCACATCAAGTCCATAAATCTCAGTAAAATGCAACAAATCTCGCACAAGAAAAAGGTTATCAAAAATAGAACGTCCTTGGAATACAATAAGACTGGTCTTTATAAATTATTGAAGCCACAACATTTTTCAAGCGGTTTGTTAATGCCTTTGAAAGTATTTTATAATCTATCCCTAAAAGGGAGATAGGGCGCCAGTTCTTCAAAAGTCCTAAATCTCCTTTCTTTGGCAATAACGTAATTATTGCTCTTCTGCAGGCTGCTACCGGACAATCCAGGTGCGTGTTTCAGGTATGTACTCCTCTTCCTCATGGTGATGTAACAGTTCCACTATTACAGGGTGTAATTTTCTCCCAGCCACTAGGGGTCACCGGGGAGAATGTTGTCGCTAGGACGTGGTTTCTTTAAAAGAGGGAGAGTAGAAGTAGGGAGAACAGGTGCTATGGGGAGATGTTGATTTAACTGTTTAAGGGCCTCCACTACTGACGAGACACAATGTTAAGTGAATGTATTTTATGCTCGACATGTGACGTTTTGACATATTGCTAAACATTGAAAGAGTATTTATATACTCTTTGTTTGGAGTCTGTAGAAAACACCTGCAGGAATGAGAAAGGTGGCTACATGCAAAAAATGACTGAAGGGACTGGATGAAAGTGGATACTGATTTTTTCCATGCACCATTTTTGGATTGGATTTATTCTACTGCTATTGCTTGGACTCAGACTTTTCGGACCAATTTCAGCAGAGACTTGGCCTAGGTCTTTCATGCACCTATGGACTCTAACAGATAAGTCATGCTTTATGTGATCGCCTAAGTAATGTTGTCTATGGAATTGAGGAGTATTTAAAGGAATGGGTAATATTGGAATGTTACTATTGTGTCCATCTGAGAGTGAAACAAGCTGCTTATGATTGTCAATGTATATTTTTTGTGTTTTCTTTTGGTTTCTTTTCAATGTTTTGTTAATTCATATGGCTATTTTTGATGGGGTTTTTTCGTTTCACTGTGTAGTTAAGCAGCATTAAATAAGTCAGATGGTTCTCTCATGACCTGAAGATTCTGGTGTGATTTGTAACAGACAATTTTCAATAGGTAGAACCCCTTTCTTTTGTGTAGCCTTTACCTAGGTATAGTAGGGAGTTGGTTACAGTGAGAAGCAGACAGAAGACATACGGCTGGGGAGTTTGGCTGCAGCGCAGTCAGGTAAGTGTACAGGCACGTAATCCTCCCCTTCCACAGGTGACGGACAGAGCACTCACGGCTGGAAGGCCTCACTGCATAGCAGACAGAGGAATATACAGGCACGTAATCCTCTTCTTCACAGGTGACAGACAGAGAACTTACGGCTGGAGAGCTTCACTGCAAAGCAGACAGGTGAAGATACAGGCATATATATATACACTCACCGGCCACTTTATTAGGTACACCTGTCCAACTGCTCGTTAACACTTAATTTCTAAGCAGCCAATCACATGGCGGCAACTCAGTGCATTTAGGCATGTAGACATGGTCAAGACAATCTCCTGCAGTTCAAACCGAGCATCAGTATGGGGAAGAAAGGTGATTTGAGTGACTTTGAACGTGGCATGATTGTTGGTGCCAGAAGGGCTGGTCTGAGTATTTCAGAAACTGCTAATCTACTGGGATTTTCACACACAACCATCTCTAGGGTTTACAGAGAATGGTCCGAAAAAGAAAAAACATCCAGTGAGCGGCAGTTCTGTGGGCGGAAATGCCTTGTTGATGCCAGAGGTCAGAGGAGAATGGCCAGACTGGTTCGAGCTGATAGAAGGGCAACAGTGACTCAAATAACCACTCGTTACAACCGAGGTATGTAGCAAAGCATTTGTGAAGCCACAACACGCACAACCTTGAGGCGGATGGGCTACAACAGCAGAAGACTCCACCGGGTACCACTCATCTCCACTACAAATAGGAAAAAGAGGCTACAATTTGCAAGAGCTCACCAAAATTGAACAGTTGAAGACTGGAAAAATGTTGCCTGGTCTGATGAGTCTCGATTTCTGTTGAGACATTCAGATGTTAGAGTCAGAATTTGGCGTAAACAGAATGAGAACATGGAACCATCATGCCTTGTTACCACTGTGCAGGCTGGTGGTGGTGGTGTAATGGTGTGGGGGATGTTTTCCTGGCACACTTTAGGCCCCTTAGTGCCAATTGGGCATCGTTTAAATGCCACGGCCTACCTGAGCATTGTTTCTGACCATGTCCATCCCTTTATGGCCACCATGTACCCATCCTCTGATGGCTACTTCCACCATGTCACAAAGCTCTAATCATTTCAAATTGGTTTCTTGAACATGACAATGAGTTCACTGTACTAAAATGGCCTCCACAGTCACCAGATCTCAACCCAATAGAGCATCTTTGGGATGTGGTGGAACGGGAGATTCGCATCATGGATGTGCAGCCGACAAATCTGCGGCAACTGTGTGATGCCATCATGTCAATATGGACTAAACTCCCTGAGGAATGCTTCCAGCACCTTGTTGAATCTATGCCACGAAGAATTGAGGCAGTTCTGAAGGCAAAAGGGGGTCCAACCCGTTACTAGCATGGGGTACCTAATAAAGTGGCCGGTGAGTGTATATATAATATATATCTCTCAGGACAGGAGTACTCAATAGGTTCATATTGCTGTGTTATTGATAGTGAACTACGAGCTGCTCTCAGGGCAGGAGTACTCAATAGGTTCATATCACTGTTGTAAGACTGGGAAACTGGTTGAAGCTGGAAATTAACATTTGGCCTTGTAAGAACTGGTTGGAGACACTGTCTTGACCACATGGTCTATTGAAACAAAGGAACTTGCTGAAATAGCATTCGACCTCCCCCTCACGCAGTCTCACCTGATTTACATTTCACCCAGTAACAGCTAAAACTCACATAAGAATATATATATGGTTTAATGTGAATGATTATCATTGAGTATTGTGTTTAGTATCATTTGAACTGTCGCAGGGTAAGTGATACATATGTCTCATTTCCAAATAAGTAAAACAAAAGGAAATAAGGTTTTTAAGAGTTTAGAGAAACTGGCACACAAAGAAAGGTGGACAAATGGCCTTTCTCCCCTACCCCCAAAATAAGGTGTAACCTGAATGCAAATTACCATTGAAAAGAAGTTCTGGCTATTTAATGGAATGCAGAAAGGAGTCGTGGCTTTTTCTGTATTTCAGATAGCCCGTGAGGTTTAGCTCATGTAGTTCGTAAATGTTGGGTTTGCATCTATTTCTCTAATCCTAGAACATTTGATGATTTGCATTGATTATCTTTCAATTGATTATGGAATTGTTATAATACATTTACCTGATATAATAAATTGTTATATTTGATTATTCTAACAGACTTTGACTTTATTTTCATTGGAGTTAAAAGGAATAGTCAAATATTAACGTATATTCAATGATGCACAGATATCATTGAAAAACACTTTCATTTTATGGAGTCAGATGAAACGAGTTAATACATAAGATAGAATGTATTGCATTTAATTATAAATCCCTTTGCCATTGGAAGAGACGGAACACGCATGTGACCTTCACCGCTAATTTGAATGCCGCCCTTGGATCGAATTAGTCGGACTTACAAATTGGTGAGCCCCGGACGTGATCGCAACAGATGAATTCGATGCATTGTTTATAAAAAGCTAAATTTGGGAAAACAGGATGATATGATTTACAGGCTAAAAGTGGATCTCATGGCTAAGCTAAATGCTATTTTCCATGCTGCCTCCAAAAGGAGACTAAGCTAAATGCTAGTACGGTATTGCCCATGCTACTTAAACAAAGCTAATGCTAAATGCTAAATGCCATGCTGCATTCAGAAATGCTTAACCCTTTGCGTGACCGTCCCACCGGTGGGCACAAAAGCCACATTGAATAATACTCTAAACTAATCTTGACAAACTCTATATTGCATTTGAAAGCTTCCACTTTAACACAGATGGGATTAAAAAGCAATAATGCAATAATTTGTATTTTCAAATTTGGAGTTGTGCTTTAAACATTGTAATGCACTCATAGAACACACTTTATAGTTATTTGTGCCACTATATGTGCACATAGGCTAATTGTAAGTTTATTCTTTAAACACAGGATTGCTTTACTGTTTGTGTATTTGGAACACTTAGGTAAAGGCTGTTGATGTTGTATTCTAGGCTATGTATCCTGTGTGAACTGAATTAAAACGCGTGTGTCTCTATGCTGAATGTGGTTATAATGTGATTCACAATGAATTTGAAAGTCAGAAACCACCATAGACCGTATAAGAGGAAACCACGAACGCGCATCTCATTGATTCTTGAAAGTTCTGAGACAGAAATACTATTCATATTCGGAAAACTAAATATTGTCACTTTTGAACTCATTCTGAATTGCTCTACAATTATTTTCCCAAGTAGATTATTGGATTCGTATATTTCCACATCTTTTGCGTCAGTTTAGCGATGGCTAACATCCGGTATCATTTTACGTGTACTTGAACGAGGAGGCGTTTAAGGGGACTTACATATAAGTCTTTGATTGTGGACGTGTGGATACGGCAAATCCTAGATATTTAGTCAAATTACCTCTGATTTGATGACCGGACCTGGCGAGAGTGTGTCGTGCGGACTTTAGAGAAGGACTGCAGAGCGATATAGTTTCCTAATCTAAAAACGGGAAAAATATAAGTAAAGAATGAAAAGAATTATCAAACGTTAAAATAACTTTGCCTTCATATAGTCTGAATCTTTGTATCCTTGGTGGAAGCCTCCCATAGCTGCGGCAAAACCACGCGAAAGAACATAGATGAGAATAAGATACTGTGAACGCGCATCTCACTAATCCTGAAAGAAAGAAAAAACCTTTTCATATTCAAAGCTTTAGGGAACAAAATTTCCCCAAATATAAATTGGAACATGTATAATGATCCTGTCTTGTTTACATTATGGGCCGAAAAGGTCGACCCTACACTGTACAAACTCAGTAAAAAAGGTCTTAACGTGGACGCTATTGACAATGAAATTGTCACTTGGTGGAAAACAGTGGGTAGCAAGCAGAAGAAATCAAAACATGGTGAAATAATTGAGGCTTTAAACTTCATAAGTTATAAACGGCTAGATAAGTCAACAACATTTCTATCTTGGCTTATGGATGTTAAATGTGAAGAAGTGCATTCTTAAAATGCAGAGGCAAAAATGTCTGAGGCAAAGATTCAAGATCTCCAAACACAGCTAGATAAATTACTAGCTGAGCAGTTAGCCCTGACTGAAAAGTGTAAAAATCACAAATACACCATTGCAGATCTTAAGGCTCAACTAAATGCTAAAAAGTCCATGTCTCCCAAAAAGCTCAACAGCGATGGGACTAAAAATGTGCACTTCTGAAATGAGCCCGCCTGCCCTAACAATCCTGTATCTTTTCAGACAGGTGAAGCATGTGACAGAGTTTTGAACAGAGTGCCTGTTTCAGCCTTTAAGGTGATACGGCACCCAAACGGCACAGAGTCAACCATTCGGCGTCCTCTAACGGTAACTGAATGTAGCTTGTTTAAAGCAGAGATCGGACCATTGCCCTTGAAAGAGCCATTCGAACCATGGTGGAGACGCATTTGTAGACTTGGAATTAAAGCCTCTTTTGTTTCCCCGTTATTATTTGATTTACGGGACCGGACACCAGTTATCTTGCCAAGAAAGATTTTATTCTTATATGTCAGGAGAGAAACTTCAAGATGTTGTATTCATGCCAGGTCAATGCGTTTCCGTGTTTCTCTGAGGTAGTACAGTAAGATTGAGTTTTTATACATCACAGAGAGTCTTACAGCTTCCTTGTAAGGTAACAAAACATGTTGCTCTGAGCTTCTTAAAATTAGAACGTATGTCATACGTATACGTTATGTTTAACATGTCACAATTCACTTCCATATTAAGAACTATCCTTGTTGTTTACATCTGTGATACACTCACATCAGTAGAACATGTTACATTGTACACACCCTCTAAGCAAAATATAGCTTCCCCCTGTCTGACATATGATCATCCCATGGACCCATGCTATCTATAGCCCCTCATGCATTCAAACTCATGCTTTTGAAACTTCATAAGATGATACAACTGATTATGAATATTAATAAAGAATAATAATACAGATACATAATATTTAATAATGAAATAATATTAAAAGATGAAATTTTGAATCTTCACATTGTTAGTCTAAAACATGCATTTCAGCTTGAACCAAAAGATATTTGGCAAATTGTTATCAGCTCAATTCCAGATGTTCTGAACTATAAGATACCACAGGCTTTGATGACAGGCAACATTGTGCAGTCAGTATATCAAGATGAGCCTGAGGGTGAAATCTTTAATAGACTAAAACGATGTCTTCGCGATCTACGTGGTTGTAGTCCTGTTGGATGGGAATTGATTTTCAATCGGAAACAGAGTACTGAAGAATCGTTCGAGACATATGCAGAAAAAATGTTTGAACTGTTTGAGGAGTATTCTGGAATTGAAGGTGTTAACCACAACAATGTAACTCTCCTTGACTTACTACTTACAAATGCAGGACCGCGTGTACAGCAATCGCTCATGTATGGTGCTTCACCAGCAAAAAATACATTCGAAGGTATTGTTAGCTGGGCAACCAGAATTGAGTCACGAAAACAGATGCATGGTGAGGTAGCTGTGTTAGAATGTCATGAAAATCCTCCATTTGCAGGAGAATTCAGAAAGCCACACGTTGAAAAACTGAGCAGACTCTGTAATTCCTGTCACAAAACAGGCCATACAGAGGAGAAGTGCTGGTCATTGGGCAGAGGCAGACCTCCACCCTATTTCAAAAAACGCAGACAGCCACACTCTGATGACACAAACCAGCGTCTGCAAGTGACCAAAGCTCAAATGCACCTAAAACCCTCACTAAGCTAACAACTTTGGTCACTCAAGGCCTTCAGCTATTAGCATCATTTGCTAGTCGGGTAGCAGCCCAATAGCAAATGGCTCAATAGTTATAACTTCTAAATTCATTGAATCTGTCACATTTTTCCCTCAAAGGTACTGACACGAGAACGAGCAGAGACTCGTCAGAGACCAGAAACAATAGAATTTCATTTATATTCTTAAATTCTAATATACATTATATTGTAATCGCCAAGCAGGCATTAATTGGAGAAGTGTGACATTAATCCTTACAGTTCGATTTCGTTGAGCTGCTATCCAGTGCCAAAAGGGCGGAGGTGTGTTTTAATTTTTTGCCTTTAAAAAACACTCCCAGAAGTGTGGCACAGGTAATAGCCAACTGATCAAGGAAGCAAATTTAGAAGGAGGGTGTGAACTAAACATCAGACAGACCACAGCCTTTTGCAGGTAACTAGAGACCTGCACTAACCAAATGTGTGAACGACACCATGAAATAATTCATGCCCACAGATCTGGCTGTAATGAAAGCTCTAATGCTGTGACACAGCAGACTGTGAAGGCTCGACTGCAAGAGCAGCTTTTAGGTGTCGCACACTGCACTGAAGCAACAGCAATAATTCAGACCTGGTCAATGAAAACTCGGTTTCATGTGACAGCTGGAATTAAAATTGCAATGGACATGATAATGGAGCAAGCAAAAGAATTCCACATGTCTAAATTTGAAACTGTTGAAAAAATCAGAATTAACTGTTTCTCTCTGCAATTGTTTCTGTCAGGTTCACTTCTGCAATTCCTCAGGGGACGGATGCCAGGATGGCCGGACCTCACGATTGTTAGAATATAACCTGAGATTCGGAGATGGGTGAAAAGACACTTCAAAGGCCATTTACATCTCACAAACCACTACATTAGCATGGCCTCCCAGTTTAGAACTGGAACTAAAATTTGCAACACAATTGTTATAGAGTAGATTCCACCCATCTCCTATGAACACTGAACACACACCTCCATCACTACACCCTCACAGCATCATCACCTGGAATAGATCAAGTCTATTCAGACTGAACACTACACATCATGAGAAGATAAAGATGACATAGAGTCCAAAAGTGTCACTTCACTATTGATAGTGAACTACGAGCTGCTCTCAGGGCAGGAGTATTCAATAGGTTCATATCACTGTGTTATTGATAGTGAACTACGAGCTGCTCTCAGGACAGGAGTACTCAATAGGTTCATATCACTGTGTTATTGATAGTGAACTACGAGCTGCTCACAGGTCAGGAGTACTCAATAGGTTCATATCACTGTGTTATTGATAGTGAACTACGAGCTGCTCTCAGGACAGGAGTACTCAATAGGTTCATATCACTGTGTTATTGATAGTGAACTACGAGCTGCTCTCAGGACAGGAGTACTCAATAGGTTCATATCACTGTGTTATTGATAGTGAACTACAAGCTGCTCACAGGTCAGGAGTACTCAATAGGTTCATATCACTGTGTTATTGATAGTGAACTACGAGCTGCTCTCAGGTCAGGAGTACTCAATAGGTTCATATCACTGTGTTATTGATAGTGAACTACGAGCTGCTCTCAGGACAGGAGTACTCAATAGGTTCATATCACTGTGTTATTGATAGTGAACTACGAGCTGCTCACAGGTCAGGAGTACTCAATAGGTTCATATCACTGTGTTATTGATAGTGAACTACGAGCTGCTCTCAGGACAGGAGTACTCAATAGGTTCATATCACTGTGTTATTGATAGTGAACTACGAGCTGCTCTCAGGACAGGAGTACTCAATAGGTTCATATCACTGTGTTATTGATAGTGAACTACAAGCTGCTCACAGGTCAGGAGTACTCAATAGGTTCATATCACTGTGTTATTGATAGTGAACTACGAGCTGCTCTCAGGACAGGAGTACTCAATAGGTTCATATCACTGTGTTATTGATAGTGAACTACGAGCTGCTCTCAGGACAGGAGTACTCAATAGGTTCATATCACTGTGTTATTGATAGTGAACTACAAGCTGCTCACAGGTCAGGAGTACTCAATAGGTTCATATCACTGTGTTATTGATAGTGAACTACGAGCTGCTCTCAGGACAGGAGTACTCAATAGGTTCATATCACTGTGTTATTGATAGTGAACTACGAGCTGCTCTCAGGACAGGAGTACTCAATAGGTTCATATCACTGTGTTATTGATAGTGAACTACGAGCTGCTCTCAGGTCAGGAGTACTGAATAGGTTCATATCACTGTGTTATTGATAGTGAACTACGAGCTGCTCTCAGGTCAGGAATACTCAATAGGTTCATATCACTGTGTTATTGATAGTGAACTACAAGCTGCTCTCAGGTCAGGAGTACTCAATAGGTTCATATCACTGTGTTATTGATAGTGAACTACGAGCTGCTCTCAGGTCAGGAGTACTCAATAGGTTCATATCACTGTGTTATTGATAGTGAACTACGAGCTGCTCTCAGGACAGGAGTACTCAATAGGTTCATATCACTGTGTTATTGATAGTGAACTACGAGCTGCTCTCAGGTCAGGAATACTCAATAGGTTCATATCACTGTGTTATTGATAGTGAACTACGAGCTGCTCTCAGGACAGGAGTACTCAATAGGTTCATATCACTGTGTTATTGATAGTGAACTACGAGCTGCTCTCAGGTCAGGAATACTCAATAGGTTCATATCACTGTGTTATTGATAGTGAACTACGAGCTGCTCTCAGGTCAGGAATACTCAATAGGTTCATATCACTGTGTTATTGATAGTGAACTACGAGCTGCTCTCAGGGCAGGAGTACTCAATAGGTTCATATCACTGTGTTATTGATAGTGAACTACGAGCTGCTCTCAGGACAGGAGTACTCAATAGGTTCATATCACTGTGTTATTGATAGTGAACTACGAGCTGCTCTCAGGACAGGAGTACTCAATAGGTTCATATCACTGTGTTATTGATAGTGAACTACAAGCTGCTCTCAGGACAGGAGTACTCAATAGGTTCATATCACTGTGTTATTGATAGTGAACTACGAGCTGCTCTCAGGACAGGAGTACTCAATAGGTTCATATCACTGTGTTATTGATAGTGAACTACAAGCTGCTCTCAGGACAGGAGTACTCAATAGGTTCATATCACTGTGTTATTGATAGTGAACTACGAGCTGCTCTCAGGACAGGAGTACTCAATAGGTTCATATCACTGTGTTATTGATAGTGAACTACGAGCTGCTCTCAGGTCAGGAGTACTCAATAGGTTCATATCACTGTGTTATTGATAGTGAACTACGAGCTGCTCTCAGGTCAGGAGTACTCAATAGGTTCATATCACTGTGTTATTGATAGTGAACTATGAGCTGCTCTCAGGGCAGGAGTACTCAATAGGTTCATATCACTGTGTTATTGATAGTGAACTACGAGCTGCTCTCAGGACAGGAGTACTCAATAGGTTCATATCACTGTGTTATTGATAGTGAACTACGAGCTGCTCTCAGGTCAGGAGTACTCAATAGGTTCATATCACTGTGTTATTGATAGTGAACTACGAGCTGCTCTCAGGTCAGGAATACTCAATAGGTTCATATCACTGTGTTATTGATAGTGAACTACAAGCTGCTCTCAGGTCAGGAGTACTCAATAGGTTCATATCACTGTGTTATTGATAGTGAACTACGAGCTGCTCTCGGGTCAGGAATACTCAATAGGTTCATATCACTGTGTTATTGATAGTGAACTACGAGCTGCTCTCAGGACAGGAATACTCAATAGGTTCATATCACTGTGTTATTGATAGTGAACTACAAGCTGCTCTCAGGTCAGGAGTACTCAATAGGTTCATATCACTGTGTTATTGATAGTGAACTACGAGCTGCTCTCAGGTCAGGAGTACTCAATAGGTTCATATCACTGTGTTATTGATAGTGAACTACGAGCTGCTCTCAGGACAGGAGTACTCAATAGGTTCATATCACTGTGTTATTGATAGTGAACTACGAGCTGCTCTCAGGTCAGGAGTACTCAATAGGTTCATATCACTGTGTTATTGATAGTGAACTACAAGCTGCTCACAGGTCAGGAGTACTCAATAGGTTCATATCACTGTGTTATTGATAGTGAACTACGAGCTGCTCTCAGGACAGGAGTACTCAATAGGTTCATATCACTGTGTTATTGATAGTGAACTACGAGCTGCTCTCAGGTCAGGAGTACTCAATAGGTTCATATCACTGTGTTATTGATAGTGAACTACGAGCTGCTCTCAGGTCAGGAATACTCAATAGGTTCATATCACTGTGTTATTGATAGTGAACTACAAGCTGCTCTCAGGTCAGGAGTACTCAATAGGTTCATATCACTGTGTTATTGATAGTGAACTACGAGCTGCTCTCGGGTCAGGAATACTCAATAGGTTCATATCACTGTGTTATTGATAGTGAACTACGAGCTGCTCTCGGGTCAGGAATACTCAATAGGTTCATATCACTGTGTTATTGATAGTGAACTACAAGCTGCTCTCAGGTCAGGAGTACTCAATAGGTTCATATCACTGTGTTATTGATAGTGAACTACGAGCTGCTCTCAGGTCAGGAGTACTCAATAGGTTCATATCACTGTGTTATTGATAGTGAACTACGAGCTGCTCTCAGGTCAGGAGTACTCAATAGGTTCATATCACTGTGTTATTGATAGTGAACTACGAGCTGCTCTCAGGTCAGGAATACTCAATAGGTTCATATCACTGTGTTATTGATAGTGAACTACGAGCTGCTCTCAGGTCAGGAGTACTCAATAGGTTCATATCACTGTGTTATTGATAGTGAACTACGAGCTGCTCTCAGGTCAGGAGTACTCAATAGGTTCATATCACTGTGTTATTGATAGTGAACTACGAGCTGCTCTCAGGTCAGGAATACTCAATAGGTTCATATCACTGTGTTATTGATAGTGAACTACGAGCTGCTCTCAGGTCAGGAATACTCAATAGGTTCATATCACTGTGTTATTGATAGTGAACTACGAGCTGCTCTCAGGACAGGAGTACTCAATAGGTTCATATCACTGTGTTATTGATAGTGAACTACGAGCTGCTCTCAGGGCAGGAGTACTCAATAGGTTCATATCACTGTGTTATTGATAGTGAACTACGAGCTGCTCTCAGGTCAGGAGTACTCAATAGGTTCATATCACTGTGTTATTGATAGTGAACTACGAGCTTTTTATCTAGTATTTCTTAATACTTTTTATTAAAAGTATTCTCTTTCATATACACCATTCAGATTCAGAGTGCCCATCCTTACACTCATTAAAAAGTATATTATCAAAATGATGATACAAACAGTAACTTAAAAAACTGAGGATGGTTTTGAAACTACATAAGCTTTTTTGCTCTTTTGTTTTAGTTTCATTTTGGAAAGACATTTCTTTAACCTGAACACTTCTGGACAGAAATGCTCCTCGCTGTCAGCCCTCATCATTGTTACTCAGTCGATGAACAGTTTGCGATCAGGGAAATGATCCTCAACCTGAACATTTTTCATATTCTTTGCTTTTTGTAAAATAATATCTTATTTTTTACAAATGTGTACAGCCCTTGGTGATCTCTTCAGGTTCCACTAACCGTTGCCTCAGCATCAGAGTCCTCAACTGTGCTGTCATCATTTGTATTAGCTGGGTCTACTGTCCCCTGACCAGTGCTCTTACGCTCAGGGCTTTTCTTTACCCCTTTACCCAGCAGAAATAGACTTTGGCCTTTTGTCACCTCATGTTAAAACATGTATTCGAAATCTAGGTGTAAATATTGACAGCTCTTTAAAACTAGACAAACAGATCAATTCTGTTGTAAAGTCAAGTTTCTTTCACTTACGCAATCTAGCAAAGATGAAATCATGCTTGACGTTTAAAGGCCTTGAAACCGCGATCCACGCTTTGATAACATCCAGACTTGATTATTGTAATGCGTTATATACGGGAATTAGTCAGTCATCTATTTCTCGTTTACAAAAAGTTCAAAATTCAGCTGCTAGACTTTTAATGGGGATTAAAAAACATAAACACATTACTCCTACCCTGATCTCCTTGCACTGGCTTTCCGGTCTACTATAGGATTGATTTTAAACTTTTGTTACTGGTGTACAAATCTCTGCATGGACTCGCACCGGCCTATCTGTCAGATCTTTGAACTGAATATCAGACTGGACGAAGTTTGAGATCAGCGACTCAGAAGCTACTCAAAATACCTAGGACACATCGAAATAAAAAAGGTGATTGTGCCTTTGCTGTAGCAGCGCCTAAACTTTGGAATAGTTTGCCTAAACATATTAGAGATGCCGCTACTGTGCAGGATTTTAAAAGACAACTTAAAACACATCTGTTTTCAATAGCTTTTAATCAGTGATCATTTTTTATTAAACGTGTTGCTGCTGTGATGTGATGCTTATTTTTAAGATTAGATTTTTTCACCTTCTGTGTTATGTGTTACAATGTAAAGCACTTTGGTCAACTTGTGTTGTTTTTAAATGTGCTATATAAATAAAGTTGCTATTGCTATTTTATTTTAGTAGAGGGAGTTTTAAAGCGGTCATCAGATGCAAAACCCACTTTTATAAGGTGTTTGCATATAAATGTGTCTTTGCAGTGTGTGTGCAGTTGCTCATTATCATTTAAAGAGACATGCACTGAAACGTGTCGCTTGAACAGAGCTGTTTTTGAGGAGGTAAAGGGTGTTGTTTTACACAACCATTGAGGAATTTTAACCAAAGTATGTGACAAACTTTACATAAAGACCCTAAAGAATCATCCCAACTTGTGGAAAATGGGCATCCGACGACCACTTTAAAAAGTGCTTCATCCCTCATCCTCTCAGTGTCCAAACGCTCTTCAGCCTGATAGATTCATAGCAGATACATCATCATCATCATCATCATGATCCATCAGCTTCATTTTCTACATGGTCTGCACAATCATTGTGTGAGTGACGTGTTCCTCCACAGTCTCCACAGCTTCCTCGTCCTCAGCAGTCTCACTTCTCCCACTTCCACATGCATATCTTCCCCAGCAGAAGCGGCACTGGTCCCAGCTCCAGCACTCCCACCCATCCGTTCATTATCTACAGTTTCAGCATCATTAGCTCTACATGCACTTCTGATGAGGCCCTACTTTCCACACCGGAAACATTTCATAATATCAGAGGAGGCAAAAACACACCAAACTCCGCCCACTCACCCCAGTATCTGCTCAGAGAGAGAGACAGAGAGAGAGAGAGACAGAGAGAGATTTTTTTTTTTTTTTTTTTTACAATCAATTTATTAAAATATTTGTTAACATTTTATACAGCTTTACACACACCTAAGAATAATGAAAAAAAATAAAAATAAATTACTTTAACCTGTTAACTGTCACCCCCCCCCCCCCCCCTTTTTTTTTAATAGACATGAAAATGCACATTTCGAACATAAATGGTTGTAATTCAAGAATGCTTTGGAATATAGACGTAAGATTGGTCTTGTTTTAAAGAAGACATTTGGCAGATTTATGTAGAAGTGAAATAAATTAAGAAAGTGAAACAGAAAAAAAAGTTATAGAAGTTTGAGTTTATGGAAATGTACAATGTAAAAAAATTAATTATTAATATTTTATATAAAATATATATTTTCAAAACCTGGGCTACTCTAAAACTGCAGAAAAATCAAAGCCAAAAATCTGAACAAGTTGTGTTTCAAATTTTAGGTTGATATCTCAAAAAATGTGCTTTCAGTAAGATTTTGTTTGGGCGCAGTACCCAACTTTTTCACTAGGTCACAACCAGACTCCATTACTGCCCATATAAGGGCGCCTCCATTTCCAAATGTGTTTTGAGTGATATGAACAATTATTTCCACAATTTTCATACAATTTATGAAGTAGAGATCCTATTCAGAAGTAGTATGGGAAGTTTGGCAGATTTTGATATGAATTCAACCTCTAATAAACACATACAAAGAACACGCATGTGCGTCATAGCTCGCTGCCACCTCACAAATGGTGAATTTATTATTTTTTTCTTTATATTTAAAACATTTTCAGACCTTTTTTTCTAAAATAATTGAATGGATGCTATCTTTTGAACTCTTGGCATGAAAACAAACTAGGTTTCTACAATTCTTTTCATGATTTTTCATGTTCATTGCTATTTCAAAATAAAGGTCTGAACACGCCTGGAGTATGAAAATATTCTTGTCGCAAATTGATAAATTACGGCTCCTCTGTAATTTATTTTGAAAATCAATCACCAAATATGGAAACTAGAGATTGTAAGCTTTCAAATGATATATAGTTTGTCAATATTACTTAAGGTTTTTACTAAGATATTATTGTTTTAAAAATATAATGGCAAACGTCCCACCTGTGGGCCGGTGTTAACTCTCTTACAAAAACAATTTTTTCAGCATCAACTGAACACAGAGCATAGTTACAACACCACTGCATTTCAAAATCTTTTATCGTGTTCATCAATTTATGAAAGTTAAAATCAATAAGAATTCTTGATTTTACCAAATTTTAAAAAACTAAAACAACATCTTGTCCTGGCTTTTCTTCGATCTTATTTCTCCTAGTGATATAGACAGCATATTTTGCTTGTCCCACAATAAAATTAATGACATGACATTTGAACTTTTGTTTTGAACTGTAAAAGAAACCCAAAATATATTCTTGCTTTGAAAAACAAATATTAAAAGCATCTAAAAAAACACTTAATAAGTCAAAAAGAGGGTTGAGTCGATTACAGTACATAAAACAATGAAAAATGCTCTCTCGTTCGAGACAAAAAGGACATTTGTCACTTACAGTGGGGTTTAAAATAGATACAAAGGCATTTACAGCAATAGGTCCATGTAAAATCCTCCATTGCAAATCACAAAGTTTCTTTTTTAACATTGTTCAAATCAACTCCACTAATATCAACAAGTTGACTTTATAATGTTTTGGGCCATCAACATGTAACTTATTCACAAGACACATCAAAACGAGCTCCGCCTATTAAAGGCTCTTCTAATAACCAAAAGAGTGAGTCATTTGATTTCAACCATTGCTTTGTAAAAAAAACCTCCAGACTTTAAAAAGTCCTTTATAAAAACGAGGTAGTCAATTTACTGGCACTTTGTTGCAGTCCATTAAAAACAACGTAGAATCCAGTGCTAATCCTCCAGCCTGCTTTAGGAGTGTGCTGGTTACCTCTCTCCAGACAAGGTTTTTGGGTCCAGTTAAATATCTTTGGATATATTGAAGACGAAACGTTGCTCCTCTACTTGCCAGATGAACTAGTCCTTGTCCTCCTTCTTCCGTTTGGAGGAACAGCACACTTTGTGGAACCAAGTGCAGTTTGTCCCAAAAGAAGTTCACCAGAATTGACTGCAATTTTCCAAAAAACCAGCGGGGGGATCAACAGAAGCCAGACGATGCCACAAAGCAGAAGCTACTAGGTTGTTCATTATTAAAGTTCTTCCTCTGTAAGACAATTTTGGAAGGAGCCATTTCCATTTTTCAAGTCGACCTTGCACTTTCTCCAAAAAACCTTCCCAGTTTTCCGGCAACATTTTATTGTTACCTAAATAAACTCCAAGGTATTTCAAACCTTTTTTATTTCAGGATTACCCTGCTTTAGGTAATGTGGGTAGACCTTTTTCCCATTCTCCAAACGCAGTTGCGTCACTTTTTGTCCAATTAATTTAGCAGATGATATCAAACTAAAGTCTTTAATAATTGACTGTAAAACTTCTAAATCTTTTTGACCCTTTATTAATCACAAGAGATCAATCCAGTATCTATGATTTGCTTAGATCCAGTGAAGTCGTCGTCATCACAGGCGTAATTTGCGGGTGGCACATGTCCTCACCAGTTTTTCTCAGGATCGATTTCTTCCCCCACCACTTTTTGAAACATTGAGGCACGGATAGGCTACGTAATACAAATAAATAAAACATCTCCAGTTAACTAGCAGAGTATTCATTTTGCTATTAAATAAGAGATGTAGTGCTAAAATGTGTTGTTTTTAACTCAAGCTGAGCGCTCGTGTCCGCTGCTATCAGTGTCATGGATACAGTGTTCTCTTGTGGCGCGCGCAGTCTTCACTCGGACACACTCTTCAATCTAACGCTGTTGCGGACTCTCTATTCGTTCCGGTGAAATCACAAAATAAACTGCACACAAACGTGTCCCTGCTTGATATAGACTGTAACCAATGATGAACATGTTCGGTTTTGATGAGAGGAAAAAGAACTATACGAGTGCGGATTAGATCCCGTAACCTCTGACACGCTTGGCAGAAGATCTAGCACTAGACCATTGAAGAACTCGAACAAAACCTGTGGATCGATGCATTTATGTACGGGTTTAGCAGAGAGGCTGCACAGTTTGACCAGCGGGCCGCGGCCGCACACCAGGCCGCCGGATGCTGTTGCTAAGAACTTGCACTGTATAACTATCAGACCGGCCCTCGCGGCCTCGAAACACTACCGGCCCACCGGGAAAAGCCCCGACTCTCCCGACTGCCACTCCGTTACTGACTCATGTTATATTAGAGGTGGTTTGTGGCATTATTCATAATGAATTAATGCTGATGGGAAATGAGGAAATGTGCAATAATACTGTATCTCTTAGTAACAAGCTTTCAGGAATAAAGCTTTTGAACATTGAGGGAAAAATCTCCCACATCCACTCAATAGGGAAGGGTTTTCTAATGGCAGAAACCAAATCAATTATGATACTCAGTAGAAGAGCTTCAGGTTAAATCCTTCATGACGGACACTTTAAAGAATGCCTACAAACTGTATTGTTTATCATTTAAGCTATTATAATCTTCTAAATCATCATGGGCCCTATCTTGCACCCGGCGCAAATGACTTTGTACACTGACGCATGTATCATTCCTATTTTGCACCCACGCAAAGTGGGCTTTTCCCTCCACAGACGCACGTCGCTAAACTAGGGAATGAACTTGCGCTCCCTGGGCGGGTCGGCGCAAAGAGGAGGCGTGTTTCGGCGCAAACATTCCCTAGTGCTATTTTACAGTTCCAGAAAACCATTCCGCCACTGACCAGAACAAACCTAGTCTAAAGTCAGTGGCGCGGTGCGCGTTGTTCATAATGCTATTTTAAGCGCGCATGCTTGGCCATAATGTAGCGGGTGCACAACGTGCATACACTTTGATTCTCTCATCAACACAGATGCAGCAGTTCCCTTTCGTAGTCACTCCGAGTTACGTCGGATGACGGAGAATGGGGGTTTCGCCAGAAAGCCTATCATCTTCGAGTATTAAAAAACAAGCCTATGGCAATGAAATGCCATGGGTCTGCGGAATTTGCATAATGTATCTCCGCCCCACCGCGTGGGTATTTAAGGAGAGACACCTGCAACAGCAGATCATGTTTTCGCTTCGGAGCCAAGAGAATCTCTTCACTCCACAAGCCAAATCCTGAGTTTTCTCAGTGACTACATCTCTTCGAGACGAGCGAACTCTCCGGTGTTGGTGTGACGGCGGTATCCAGCGAGTTTCACATTGCCTGCGAGCTGAGCAGTGGTCTGCCAGTCTGTGTGTTCTCCCTGGTCGCTTCAACATCCGCAGAGTTTTTCCTCTCACTAAAGAGCTGCACGCGGCACGTCTTTCTAAAGACGATCTGCCCGTGTTTTTCTGAGTGTGGTATTCTGATAGATTCAGCTGATGGGCGCGAGCGCTGTTTTGAGTGTTTGGGCTTTGATCGCGCTCAGACAGCGCTCGTGGGTGTGTCACGTTCTCTCACTGGGAACGTGACCATCGCAATGTAACGGTCGAGACTCGATGAGCTCAATGAGTGAGAGTCCCCTCATCCACACCCCGATCTATTTTTCTCCACGTGAGATAATACTTCGGCTGGTGGCCAGGGTGACCTAAGACGGCAGGTTTGGAACTAAACCGACGAAAAATTCCTCGGTCCACACCCCGTCTTTCATATTGCAACCTGCGTGGTCCCAGGTGAGTTCGCCGGCCCGCCCGCGGGCCCGCGGTCTCATTCGGTCCCCCGGCTGATGAAATCATGTATCACCGCATCACAAAGTGAGCTGGAGTCCTCTAGAGATGATGGCTCGTCTGTGCTGCCGTCCTCGGATGTGCTAGCATAACAAGTTTGATCCAGAGTGCACAGCTATGCTTTCCGGGTGATTGGTTTTTGGGGGTGGCGAACCCAAATCCTTTCTACCCGGACGTGCATGAAGAGATCATGAGATCGTGGAAGTCTCCTTGACTTTTCGCGACTGCTCAGTGGCCTCTTCCGCCTTCTCTGCCCTTGTAGAGGCCGCGGCCCAGGGTGCACTGGGGTTCCCCCTGTGGAGTGTTCTGTGGCAACACTTATGTGTCCCCACAGCGCCTCCACCTGGCGTGGCGACTCTTAAGCACCCCTCCAATACCTGTAGGTTCTTGTCTACTCCGATGGCGGGGACCTATAGAGCTGCGGGGCAGGCTGCCACCTCACTGCGTGTTATTGCCATCCTCCTGGGTGTTTAATGACATGCACGAGGGTAGGGCTGATTCAGGGCTCATCCTTGAGCTGCCTGCCGTCACCGACCTTGCTCTCCGAGCGACGTAGGTGAGCGCACGCTCCCTGAGTCAGGTGATGTCCACATAGGTGGTCAGACACCTCTGGCTAACCTGGTTGATGTGCGCACTCCTTCCCCCGGTGGAGGGCTGGGGGAGAATCTTTCTAAACCAAAGAGCTGCATCCCATCTCTGAGCCCTCAGAGGGCTGGACGACAGTGCGCGACGCTCCCGGGCCTTGCCGCTCTCGTCCCCCTCTGTCTCTGAAGGCGCGGATGACAGTGTGTCCCGTCTCCGGACCACACCACTCTCGTCCCCCTCTGTCGCCAGACCCCTGGCAGAGCAGACCCCCGAGCATGACCGTGCCCCCGCACCGGGCCGCTATGCCACCCACGCCTGGGCCGGTCACTCCGCTTCGCTGCCCCTCCGGGGGGACGTCTGTCGTTCGGATGTTTCCGCTGGTTCAGTTCTTGGGAGCTTGGTTAGAGCTTCCCTACCTGTCCCGCTGGGTCGCCTGAACTATCAGGCTCGGCTATGCGATCCATTTCGCACGGTCTCCTCCCCGCTTCAGGGGAGTCCGTTTACTTTGGTCGGTGGCAATGCCCCGATCATGAGAGTGGAGTTTGCTACCCTGCTGGCGAAGGGTGCAATCGAGACTGTCCCTCCAGCCGAAATGAGGTCAGGGTTTTACAGCCCGTACTTCATTGTCCCCAAGAAGACCGGTGGGTTACGGCCAATCCTGGATCTGCGCGTCTTGAGCCGCTCCTTTCAGGCTGCCGTTCAGGATGCTCACGACCAAACGCATTTTCGAATGCGTGCGGCCACAGGACTGGTTTGCAGCGATAGACCTGAAGGACGCCTACTTTCATGTCTCCATTTTACCTCGACACAGACCGTTTCTTCGGTTTGCTTTTGAGGGGCAGGCATACCAGTACGCAGTTCTTCCATTCGGGTTGGCTCTGTCTCCTCGCGTTTTTACGAAGGTCGTCGAGGCAGCCCTTGTTCCCCTGCGCGAACACGGGGTTCGCATCCTGAATTACCTCGACAACTGGCTAATATTAGCAAACTCTCGAGTCCAGGTTTGCGAACACAGAGACCAAGTGCTCCGGCACCTAGCCCGTCTGGGCCTTCGGGTCAACTGGGAGAAGAGCAAACTTTGCCCCATGCAGAGGATCTCTTTTCTTGGTATGGAGATAGACTCGGTCGCCATGTCCGCGCAGCTTACGAGCGAGCGCGCACACTCACTGCTGACTTGTCTTCGACAGTTCGAGGGCAAGAGTGCGGTCCCACTGAAACTTTTTCAGAGGCTCCTGGGGCATATGGCATCCACAGCCGCGGCAACGCCACTCGGATTGCTTCATATAAGACCGCTTCAGCTGTGGCTTCGCGATCGGGTCCCGAGGTGGGCATGGCATCGCGGTACGCTCAGAGTTCCAATAACTCCGACCTGCCGTCAGACCTTCACCCCGTGGCGGAACCTCAGCTTTCTACGGGCCGGAGTTCCCCTAGAACGAGTTTCCAGGCATGTTGTTGTCTCCACAGATGCCTCTGCCACGGGCTGGGGCGCCATGTGCAATGGACATGCAGCCTCGGGCTCCTGGACAGGACCCCAGCGCCTCATGCATGTCAATTGCCTCGAGTTGCTGGCAGTACGCCTTGCCCTGCACCGCTTCTACGCGCTGCTCCAGGGTCAACACGTACTTGTCCGTTCGGACAATACCGCGACAGTAGCGTACATCAACTATCAGGGTGGTCTACGCTCTCGCCGTATGTCGCAACTCGCACGCCACCTCCACTTATGGAGTCAGAAGCACCTGAGGTCCCTTCGTGCTATTTACATTCCAGGAGAGCGGAACCTTGCAGCCGACGAGCTGTCACGGCTCCGGCCAACCTCTGGCGAATGGCGACTCCATCCCCAGTCGGTCCAGCTGATATGGGACCAGTTTGGGGACGCACAGATATATCTGTTTGCCTCCCACGACTCATCCCATTGCGCCCTGTATTACTCCCTGTCCGAGGGCACGCTCGGCATGGATGCACTGGCGCACAGCTGGCCGCAGGGCCTACGCAAATATGCGTTTCCCCCAGTGAGCCTTCTCGCACGGACTCTGTGCAAGATCAAGGAGGACGAGGAGCAGGTCATATTGGTCGCCCCATACTGGCCCACCAAGACCTGGTTCTCCGAACTGATACTCCTCGCGACAGCACCTCTTTGGCCAATTCCTCTGAGGAAGGACCTCCTTTCTCAGAGACGGGGCACCCTATGGCACCCTCGTCCCGATCTTTGGAGACTCCACGTGTGGCTCCTGGATGGGACGAGGCAGGTTTGAGTACCCTGCCACCTGCGGTGGCTGCTACCATCACTTCCGCTAGAGCGTTGTCCACGAGACACGTCTACGCGTTGAAGTGGAACCTCTTCGTCAACTGGTGCTCTTCTCGGCGAGAAGACCCCAGGAGATGCTCGATCGGTGTCGCGCTTTCCTTTCTGCAAGACGGGCTGGAGCGAAGGCTGTCTTCCTCCACCCTGAAGGTGTATGTGGCCGCTATCGCCGCTTATCACGATGCAGTTGAAGGTAAGTCTCTGGGAAAGCATGACCTGATCATCAGGTTCCTGAGAGGAGGCGAGCGAGGAGACTGAATCCTCCTCGCCCTCCTCTCGTACCCTCTTGGGACCTCTCAGTGGTCTTATATGCCCTGCAGAGGGCTCCCTTTGAGCCTCTGCAATCAGTGGAGATTAAGGTCCTGTCAATGAAGACAGCGCTCCTGGTTGCACTGGCCTCCATCAAGAGGGTGGGGGATCTGCACGCACTCTCCGTTGACGAAGCGTGCCTGGAATTTGGGCCGGCCTGCTCTCACGTGATCCTGAGACCCCGGCCTGGATATGTGCCCAAGGTTCCCACCACTCCCTTCCGGGACCAGGTGGTGAACCTGCAAGCGCTGCCCCTGGAGGAGGCAGACCCAGCCTTGGCACTGCTCTGTCCAGTACGCGCCCTCCGTGCTTACGTAGACAGGACGCAGTGTTTCAGGACCTCAGACCAGCTCTTTGTCTGTTATGGTGGGAAGCTGAAGGGAAAGGCTCTCTCCAAGCAAAGGTTATCCCACTGGATAGTGGACGCCATTGCTTTGGCATACCAGCAGCAAGGTCGACCATGTTCCCTTGGTGTGACCCCGGAGTGTGGCGTCCTCTTGGGCTTTAGCGCGTGGCGGCTCGCTAACAGACATCTGCAGAGCTGCGGGCTGGGCGACACCTAACACATTCGCCAGATTTTACAATCTCCGAGTGGAGCCAGTCTCCGCCCATGTACTGTCTTTTTCAAGCTAACATGGGAGCCGTTTAGGTGTCTCGCTTGCTCGCCATTCCAATCCACGGACTGGATACGTGCGATATTTCCTCAGGTAGCCTTCCTCTGTGAAGCCCTGAGTTCCTCCAGCACTGTTGACGCTGGCGCCAGTGTCTATTGCCTGTGCGTCGGCTAGGTGCCTCCGTGTGCATGGTTCCTCCTCCGAGCAACCCCCACATGTGTATTTCCACTGTAAGCCTCTTTGGGCATGTGTCTTTCCCTCGGCAAGCCACCTTGCCACTCCTGGAGTTGAAAGTAGATGCCCCCCCACGGGCTGGTCACTCCAGTGTTCCTCCATATGTAGCCCCCTCGGGCCATATGTGTATTCTTAAGTCCTCCCTACGGGTAGGCATGCTGCGGCATATCTCCCCTGATATATGCTTCCCAGTGTACCTTGGTATTCCTGTGTTAAGTAGGACTCCTTCGTCCGTGCCTATATCACGACAGGGAGGTCAGACTTCGCAGGGCACTGGAAGACAGCTGTGAAGGTGGCGTGATTACACGGGGACCCCCATTCTCCGTCATCCGACGTAACTCGGAGTGACTACGAAAGGGAACGTCTCGGTTACGGATGTAACCCTCGTTCCCTGAGTAGGAAACGGAGACGTTACGTCTCCCTGCCACTTCCGCTGTACCGCTGGGTAGACGCCTGAGTTCAGTCTCGGCTCCTCAGCGAAGACATGATCTGCTGTTGCAGGTGTCTCTCCTTAAATACCCACGCGGTGGGGCGGAGATATATTATGCAAATTCCGCAGACCCATGGCATTTCATTGCCATAGGCTCGTTTTTTAATACTCGAAGTTGATAGGCTTTCTGGCGAAACCCCCATTCTCCGTCATCCGACGTAACGTCTCCGTTCCCTACTCAGGGAACGAGGGTTACATCCGTAACCGAGACGTTTTTATTTTTGCAAATCATATATTATAACAAGGAAAAATATTAACACATGAGGGAAATCATTGTGGTGTCCATGAATATGTAAAAATATGTAGGCCTAAATCTAGCTTACACATTTACCCCAATTTTTCAGGCTAATTGCAGTAATGACGGATCAGACCTGTTTGCCCAATAGTGGCAAGACACATGTATATAAGGACATCTGACAAAGAAGTGGGTTTCTCCATCCCCATACAACGTCACTTCTCTGTCTTTCACTGCCCTGACAAGAACGCCGGTCTCCTCGGCTGTGAACCGCGCCTGGTAAATCCGCCATAATAATAACAATCCGCCATGCAACATGCGCACCTGCTCTTAAAGGGTATGTTGGATGACGCTCTGATTGGTTTATTTCACGTTACGCCCAAAACACACCTATGAATAATGAAGCTATTTCAGACCAACCCCTTTTAAACTTGCGTCGGGCGCAAGAGGCATTTATCCCGCCGGTAAAATAGCAACAGCGCCCAAGACCCGCCCACAAAGTCACTTGCGCTTCGCGCTTGATACTTGCGTTTCAGATCGTTAACATAGGGCCCTATATGTGAAATATATGCATCACATCACTTTTGTGTTCACTATCAACATGTGGATGAAAGTGTTCATTACTGTCATTATTACCATTAAGCTAAGATGCTGTTTGATTATTCTTCTAGTGTACCGTACTGTGAAAAAGTCTAATGTTCACAATATCTGAACATGAATTAGCTAACCCGAATATTAATGGTGCCATAGAATGGACAACTGTATATGCCTTATACGCCATTTACGCCAGTGTTAACGTGGACCTGCACAGCCGGATCAGCTAACCTTAGCTAACTAGCGAGCTCCAAGTAACGAGCATATGTGACTGTGGCCCAGTGTGGCCCAGGTAAATTGAGCAAGATAGGTCTAAAACGATCAAATTTAGGATTAATGCCTGACTACGCCACCTTGGGAATTTCACCCAAAGAACACGAAAGAGACCATAAACACAGCCACTCTCCTTTACAGACCAACAGTCGCGTTCAACCGTGACAGCGGAAACCACACAACATCCGGGAAATGATGATCTGCCTATGCATTCGACAAAGGCTTTTGTAGCCCGCACAATTGATGACATTAAAATGCCCACCCCAACCATTTAACTCGGGAAGTCATGCCACACATAGATAACTAAATAGTATGACGACCTATTTACACGGAGGTTAATATTATTTCCGGCCCATGTTGTCATATAAATCTACAAAATACAACTGTAGATACATCTATGTCAATCCCTTGTATCGGGTAGTGTTATAATGGCTATATATCATCAACAACACATGACTCAGGCGCTAACTAGGCTAGTTTGGTTGCTTACAGAAGCTCACTCGCTCTTTCTTGTTAACGTCACCTTCTCCACTGCAGTTGAAACCATTGTCATTCGACAATGCATCTAGGCAATTTGTTAAAATATTTTGTGATAATAAACCAGTCACATTTCAAAGCCGTTCGCGAAATGTAGGGCTGGGTATTGTTCAAAATCTTTCGATCCGGTGCCAATTTCGATACCTCAGTTTCGATACCGGTTCCTAACGATACTTTTTATACTTTTTTCGATACCAATTTTAGGAAATCTGTTTTAACAATATTACATTTATGTCTATATAAGCAGAGTCCAGATAGGGTGTTCTTTGATTTTTCATCTCTTCAGCGAAGTGTTCACTTCACATCGCTGGTCTCTGGAGAAGCCTGCGCCCTGTCGAAAAAGCCCTATCAGCGGGACGAGCTATCTGCCTCGCAGACCGAAGCCGACCATCTTCTCACCGCTTCATTGCCATTCCTGCTGCGCTATCCGGCGCCCATATCCTTTTCAAATCTTTCTCCTAAAAGAGCCGAGGCGTTATAATGCCTCGTTTTTCCAAATGCGGCTCTTGACGAGCCCCTCTCAAGCGACGGGGACCATCACATCTTGTGCGTTTCCTGCCTGGGACTTAACCATGCGGACCTCGCGCTTTCCAGGGGCGGCTGCCCGGAATGCAACATGATGGCTGTCTCGACCCTGCGGGCTCGATTAGCCTCTTTCAACGCGGACCCCTCTCCTCCACTCCTCTCGTCAGGACCGCGCCGTAAGAAGCGCTGTTCGCAGAGATCCCCGGAGGACATCCCAGCGAGCGACCGCATCCAGAGAAGACGAAGATGGTTGAGTCCCGCCGCGGCCGGACCGCCATCAAAGACAATGCGCATCGCTCTCTCAGCTTCCTCAACAGAGGCGGCTGGAGAAGTGTATTTTACAGCAAACGAGCCCGTCATGCGACCCACTCGCCTGTACCCAAAAGCTGTTTTCACGGCTACCCAGATAAATCTCAAAAAAGAGCATTATGTTTGTCCGGCTCACGCCGAAGGTGTTATGAATGTAGGAACTGTATTTGTTTGTTTGTTGTTGATACTTTATTGATCCTTTGCAGGAAATGATATTGTCACGGCAGCAATAATAATATACATAAAATGTATTTAAGGGGGGCCGGAAGGCCAATTTAGCTCAAAAGGAATGATTCATCGATTTGCAATGAATCTTGACCGAATCACTATGGAACCGAGCAAATGACTCGTTTAGAGTTCATTTGAACGGGCCGTAATTATAACCTTGGCAACAGATATGAATATCCAATCTATAGTGAAACACTATGTATTAGCAAGGTAACTTTAGATCGACAGTACAAGACATTAAATGTGCAAGCACAACACAAGGCAAATATCTTTTCAAATATATTGACGACTTTATTAACTATTCTAAACACATAAAACTAAGGTCTAAACACAATCACACACACACATTCATACAGGGCGCAGAGGAGGAGAGAGAAAGAGTGAGTTTTCAGAGTGAGATGCACTTTGTAAGACATGACCTGAACGAACCACCAAGCATTAATTTAAACCTTCGTTTCTTAGACAGGTTATTCAATTTACATTTAAAGCACCAGTTCAGTTAAGAGTCTGGAGTAGCTGCTACTTGCTTGTCTTTGCGTTGCTTAGGGAGTTCCCTTTTTGCGGTGCTTCGTCAAAGGGGTTTTCCCGACCGGGTCCGTGTGGCTGGTTGTCTTTGAAGTGCCTGGATGGAAGTTTCTGAACAGCCGGTCACGTGTAATTGGCAGGCGAAAAGAGTCTTTACAGTTCGAAGCGCGTTGAAGGAGAGACGTTTAAACGAACTTCACAGCAACTTTGAACCGAGACTTTTACGAAAAAAGAAAATAAAGGAAGAAATGAAAGTAAGACGAGTTAGATGGCTTGAATGAGCTGTTTCAACCCCGATCTTGATGGGTTATTTGTCTGCTGGTCTAATTTGGTCTGGTCGATGTAGAAGCGTGCGAACACGCTCTTTGGTGTTTTCAGAGAGAAGCACGAACAGGAACACTCTCTTGCTGTTGCTAGAGAGAGGCGCAAAATTTAATTCAACACCGAACCGAACTCAAAACCGAACGGCAACCCCGAACTGCTCTCTGAACCGAATTTCTTTTTCAACTACTCTAACTCCTTTGTTCGGGTCTTTAACTTAAAGTTAGTCCAACCTCTTTTGGAGAATTCTGACCAATGAGACAATGGCATCATTTTAGGAGGTGGAGCTAGTTCCTACTTCTGGGATCTGCTTGGGTTCCAGCACTTAGCAGAGAACAAGAGACCCCAGTTTAAACATTATAGATTATTATAATCATACAAAACATTTTACACAGATTTCAAACAAGCCACCTTTTGAATTAAGGGCATACGATTCTTTTGATTGGAAGCACGATACCCTTTCATCCATACACACAGTTATATCACAATTACATGATTTATATGTGATCTACGCATAATACAAACATGAATTGTAGGAACAACAAGAATTATGATGTTTGATTAAGTCCACGGAGCATTGTTCTGCGTGAGTTTTAATGGGTTTGATATGTAAAGTCTGTGTAAGTCTCTCACGTTCCATGAAAGCCTGGTCTGTTTTACATCGCTGTCCTGCTCAGCAATGGTGATGCTGAGGGAGGTCAAAGGTTGTCAGGCCCCTTGGTGGTCAGGCCTCGTTTCACCATTTTTGAGTAGCTTTGTCTGGCTTAAGGATGAAAACAGTGACACGTTCTTCCTGTTTAGGCTTATCTCTGGAGCCATAAAAGTCTTCTCTGGGGGGTTTTCTAGACAATTTGGAGCCAGTCTTGTTACTTTGGAATGTGGTATTCAGATCCGAAATGCTGAATCACATTTGAATGAATCCCATGAGAGATTAGAAAGATTAATTGGTGTTTGGTTCATCCTTAAAGTCTCTACATATTCCCCCCTTCGATCGATGATGGGTTGAGAAGAAGACATCATTGAACGCTGGAGAAACAGAAGAAGCAAACACACACAGCAAACAACACGGCAACCACCTCCAAGACTGGTCACTTTACGGCTGCAGGGCATTAGATTATCTAGGCCTAAAACAGGTTCACTCTCTCAATGTAGTCAATCATGTGGAAAAAGTTTAGTTAAATTTTAGGACCGTTATTCTAGTTTGTTTTAAAACGGTGATTGATCAACTTTGTGACTAAATTTGATTTGTTTGTTTTATTCTCTTTTAAATTGTTCTAGGTTTAGACCAATTTACCTTTCACATTTTGATTCGAATGATGCAGGGAGTTCTCTAGGCTAACATTCGTCAGGCGTGGTGTGTCAATCCTTATATGGTAACCTTGACCCTTATGGGGTAACAGGGATTTTACCTAATAAAGGAAGAAGAAAAGGAAGAGGTAAAACAAAACCAAGCAGTTGAGTGACTCCTGTATGGCTACTGTTGTGCAGTGTCAGGTGTCACAATGTAATGAGAGGGTTATACTTGTTGGGTGTATTGCTACATGTTTCCTATGGAAAGGATAGCTAAGTCAGTGTTGCGATTTCCGTGTCTACCTGTGGGAAGAACATGTTTGTTGAATGTTTTTCACGGTAGCTGTGTTTAACTTGTGTATGTTAGTGGTACAGTGTAGTGTAGTGCATGTACTGCATGTATGTCAGATCTGTCTCAGTCTGTTTTGCTCCCCCCTTTTGCTTGATGGCTTAGCTTTGATGGGCTTGTTGCATCTTTGCCTTGGAAAGGGATCTTCTGTGATCTGCTGGGGGTCAGTCCAGTAAGGCAGGAAGTTCTCTGGCAGACATTGGGAGGTGGTTTGGCATGGATGCGTGAAGCTGTAGTGCAAAACGTGGTCTCCTTTGTTGCCTTCCTCTTGTAATGCCTTCTGGTTGTGACAGACTTTCTGACCTTCTGTGCTTACTGTCGTTGCTGTAGCACACACATGGTTCTTGAGTTTGGAGCTTGTGGTGTGATCGGTAACCAGGATGGTGTTTTCTGGTACCTCTGGGTGTTTGTCAGTGGTTGACTGTGAGAGACCACTTTGTTCTGGGTTGTTGTAGAACAGGTGGTCGTCTCAGGAAGGTGTTCAAGGTGATCACTGGTCTTCTGTGTTCAGCTTGTCTTTGATTAACACTTGCAGTTGCCTCAGTAGTTGCTCCATGTCTTCTGAGGGGAGACTGTCGTGTTCTTGGGCACACTCAGTGTGGTGTTTGGCTGAGTGGTGCGGAGGTGGGTTTCGTTGTCGCTTACCCTCATAGAATGCTTTTGGATGCACTCGTTGATTCCAGTTGTTTCCTTCTGGTGGGTCCCATGACTTTTCCATGTGGTTGGAGTGGTAGCTGTCATCGACATGGGAGTAACGTCCTCTGTGCTCCTTATGAAGGACTGTGTAGTTGTCATGCCACTGGGTGTCTTCCAGTGCAAGGCTTGTGTCTTGGCTGATGGAGTTTAACACTGTGGATGTTTTCAAACTTTTCTTTGAGGCCATCTTTTGTTTGATGTAGGCCTTGTGTGTCAGGTCACGTAGCTGCTGAATTGTCATTGTGCCTGGGCAGGCCATGATGGCAAGATGATGACTCAATCCAGGGTGCAGGTTTCTCAGGAAGAGGGTTTTGAAGTTCACATCCTCTTCAAGTTCAGGTTTGCTATGTGCACCTAAGTAAGCTTGTCGAAAGCGGTGGTAGTAGGCTTGGGGAGTCTCTTGTCGACATTGTTTGGTTTCCAAGGCGATTAACACACCGTGTTCTGACTCTGGACCTGTAAATTCTTTAATCAGTGTCTCACGTAGTAGCTGGTAGTTTGACATGACATTAGCAGGTTGTCGGTCAAGGAAGCTTCGTACCTCTGGACTGGATGTGGATCTGAGGAGGTATTACCTGTCTCTGTCAGCCATATGGGGTCTCACCTCTAGGTGGAAGTCGATATCTCGGAGGTAGGCCTGGATGTCGGGACCCTCTGTGGAGTTCGGGTTGAACTGAGTGATATTCTTAACCAGCTGGTTGAGATCTTTAAAGGTCATCCCATGTGCAGCTTTGGAGTCTGCCTGGATGGGCTCTCTTCGTTTGTTAGCAGGGAAGAGTTCTGTGGTGAAAGCCGGTGACGTTTTGGGTTGTGGCCATTCACTGTATGCCAGTTCTTGGATGGAGGACTCTGTTCTGCTCAGCAGGGGTGATGCTGAGGGAGGTCTCTCCCTTCTTGGCTCTGGTTTCTGTTGGAAAATGTGCTGGAGTTCATCTCTGACCGCGTAGAGCTCGTAGTTGGCGTCATCTCGCTGTTGGGTCAGATGGTCCATTTCAGCGCTGCACCTTTCCAGGTGGTCTTTCAGAGCATTAATTTCAGAGTTCTTATCTTTAATGTCAGCTTTGGATTTCTCTAACTGATGTTCAGCAGACTGGAGTTGGTTTACCAGGTGTTTCTGAACAGTCTTTAACTCTTGTTCGTCACGTTCAGTGACTGCAAGGGCTTCTTGGAGCTTGTCAACTTGTGTCTTTGTTTCTTGCTCCGCTTCGTCGGACACTTTGAGTTTGTCTTGAGCTTCACCCTTGAGCTGGTCTTTGCAGTGTTGAGTGTGCATCAGCTCTCTCAGGAACTCGGTGGTCTTGGAGTCATCCTGGACTTTCACTTCAAGCTTGTCTATGCGGCTTTGGGCACGTGTCAGCTCCTCCTGAAGGTAGGTGACATGCTGGTGGCTTAGGTTTAGCTGGGCTGTGAAGGCATTGCTTAGGGAACAGGTTATTTTGGTTAGTTCCACATGGTTTTGGTTTTGGCTTGAATCGTGTGTCAGGAATCTTCTCAGAATTATGATTATTATTAAAAATAATAACAGTTCAATTGTCTTTGGTGTGAGCAGGGGCGTAATTTGTGGGGGGGATGGGGGGGATATAACCCCCCCAATATTTAAATCTATGCATTACAACCCCCCCCATTATTTATACCATGATCACAATATCAGGAGGCATACCCAAACTTCAACCCCCCCAATGTTCAAACCAAATCTACGCCCTTGGGTGTGAGGCAGTCTGTAATGCCTCTGAGCCAGGCGTCCACGTCTTCCCGTTGGGCAGTGGGGTTTGTCGTCCACGACATGTTGGCACGCTTGGTGAAGAGACTGACACAGATCTGTGCTTATAAGCCTATATGTGGTTGAACGGCTAAGTGTCGTTTCAGTAATTGTACATCAATAGTGAAGTGTCGTGATGACTAAGTGTTGGTCTAAGTGTACACAGTGAGGCTAGTGATGCGAAGATCTCGTCACTCAACTGGGTAAAGTAAAGAAAAATAAAAAGGTTAAAACAAATCTCAAATGGAAAAAGCTTTTTTTTTTTTTATAGGGGGAAAATATTATTTTTGTAAATATTTCCTATCACTGAAAAGCTGGTTTCAACTCGTGATGTGAGGACTTCGTCGCTCAACTGAGTAAGGGAAAAAGAGAGAAAAGTTAACCAATTTCAATGAGGGAAAAACAAAAAGAAAATTATTAACTAGGGGAAGTATTAATTTCTCATAAATGTTTCTTATCAATGGGGGGGAAAAAAATCTGTTTCCAGAAAGGTAAACAATATTATTGCTTATGTTTGAAATGAAAAATACAACAATAATAATGCGGATACCTCTTTTCTGAGTTTGACCGGATTGACACACACATCTTCAGTTGGACCGCTTACAGCAGAGTTTACAGCAGGGATGCTTTGAAGGCGGAGTTTGCTCAGCACTTGTCTCTGTTACTTGATCTTGGATAAGATATCAAAGTTTAAATTGCGTTTACAAATGCAGGGAGAGTATGAAGACACAAAAGGGTTTGATTAAAAATCAAATACCTAATAATCTGTTTGTTGGGAAAGATTATCTTTGTCTCTTTTCAGAGTCGATTGATGGTTCTTCCAGGTTTGTTCCCTACAAATGTGAAGAATAAGATGGAATAAAGCAGGACAGAACAGGAAAGACGTGATGAGGAAGAAATGAAGCAAGGAGGTTGGATCCCGCTACCTTTAGGTCTACCACGAGTATAGAATTGATAGTTGAGGAACAACTAAACACACAAATAAACTTTTGTAAAAGATGATTGTCTCTGGTTTATTTGAAACCCGTATGGAGATGGTAATGTCCCCTATTGAAGCGTCCCGAAAATGAATTAATCAAATATAGTGGTTAAGTTTATAACCAACAGGACGAAAGGATAAAACTTAATGACAATAATGAGCAAGTCTGAGTCTAACACTATTTTTGTAATAGTAATAACAACTTTCAAACTTGAACTTTCAGAATTCTTGAGTTTCAAAGACTTATTCACCTAAAGTGACTAGATTTACATTTACATTTACATTTAGTCATTTAGCAGACGCTTTTATCCAAAGCGACTTACAACTGAGGACTAAACCAAGCGAGTCATCGTGAAGAGGCAAAAGCAACGCAAGAAGTGCTCAAAATACAAAGTTCAGACATAGCTCGGAGTAGCATAAGCCAGGCAAGCGAGGATTTAGAGGAAAGGATTTTTTTTTTTTTTTAAGTTAAGTGCTCCCGGAAGAGATGAGTTTTCAGTTGTCTTTTGAATGTTGTCAGGGATTCTGCATTCCGGATGAGGGTGGGGAGATCATTCCACCAGCATGGAACCGTGAATGAGAATGTTCTGGAGAGTGATTTTGTGCCCCGCTGTGATGGTACCACGAGCCGTCGCTCATTGACCGATCGTAGGCTTCTGGTAGGGATGTAGACTTGTAGTAGTGAGTGGAAGTAGGAGGGAGCTGAACCTGTGGTCAATCTGTAAGCAAGCGTCAAAGCCTTGAACTTGATGCGAGCAGCGAGTGGTAGCCAGTGCAGAGAGATGACCAGAGGAGTGACGTGGGCCCTTTTGGGCTCGTTGAAGACCAGACGAGCTGCAGCATTCTGGATCATTTGTAGAGGTTTAGTTGCACATGATGGAAGTCCAGCCAGAAGAGCATTGCAGTAATCAAGCCTAGAAATGACCAGGGCCTGGACGAGAAGTTGTGTTGCGTGCTCAGTTAGGAAAGGCCTGATCTTCCTGATGTTGTGCATAGCAAACCTGCATGATCGAGCTGTCTTTGTAATGTGGTCTGTGAAGGTCAGCTGATCATCAAAGATTACTCCAAGATTTCTGACCGACCTTGATGGGGTGATTGAGGATGAATCTACCTGGATAGTGAGGTCGTGCTGTAGAGACGGATTGGCAGGGAGGACGAGAAGCTCAGTCTTTGCCAGGTTGAGCTGCAGGAGATGTTCCTTCATCCATGCCGAGATGTCCGCCAGACAGCTTGAGATCCGTACAGCTACTGTGGGATCATCTGGTTGAAATGAGAGGTAGAGCTGGGTGTCATTAGCATAGCAATGGTAAGAGAAACCATGTGCCTGTATGATAGGTCCCAGTGATGTGGTGTAAATGGAGAAGAGGAGCGGTCCGAGAACTGAACCCTGAGGAACGCCTGTGGTCAGTTGATGTGCTTTGGATACCTCACCTCTCCATGTGACCTTGAAAGACCTACCTGTGAGATAGGACTCAAACCAGTTGAGGGAGGTTCCAGTGATGCCCAGTGATGAGAGGGCGGACAAGAGGATCTGATGATTCACAGTGTCGAAGGCAGCAGACAGGTCCAGTAGAATGAGAACTGATGATTTGGAAGCAGCTTTTGCGATCCGCAGGGCTTCCGTGACTGACAGCAATGCAGTCTCAGTTGAATGTCCTTTCTTGAAGCCAGATTGGTTGACATCCAGCTAGAATTAGATCTCAACGAGAAATGTAAAAATTATGAAAATTATGTCATTAGAATTATTACAAAAATAAATCTAGAAATCATTAGAAATGATCTGTCTAGAAAAGGTAGAATTTCAATTTTGTTTAATATTTCCTTGTTCTTTAAAACAAATTCGAAATTTGACAATTAATAATCATAAACCAGTATTTTCCTTTTACTTAAAGTGTGAGAAAGGACCAACAGGTGTGAACGTCGAGGTGTCTAAATGGTTAAATCACTTTAACGTTTTTCAAACAGACACTGTAGTTAACCGCTGGGGTTAGTATTGATAACAGTAACTGATGCTAAAGGCTTTAGCAAAGGCCTCAATGCAAGCAACGGCCTCTCTTAGCTTAGCGTAGCGTTTGTTTACAACGAGGGTTGGGTCAGAGTTCACCCGGAAGCGTTGGCTAAGACTTCCGTGTCACGATCGTAACTATAGCGACCAAACGAACGCTAGTGGGCGAACCGGGAATTGCAGACAGTTGGAAAACAGTTTGTTAGAGTTCCATGCAATATGGGAGCATTTCAACAATGTCCACAGAACATGCATGTACAGTAACAATCGATCATTTTACGGGAAATGTCGGCGCATTTCACACTGTTCAAATAAGATACACCACTCGTAGCTGGGTTTACGACGTGGGGCTTCACTCAATTTGTTTGGAGTGATATTAACTTTAAGCAAGCGACAGCTTTGCGTTATAATAGATGGAACGATGGGAAAATAGCGATCTCGGGCGGATCGTCTCTGTGCAAGTTTATCTGGGCACACAAACAACAGGGTTCTTAACTGTTGGCTCAGTTTCAATGTCAAGATTCACTTGAACAAACTTGAAATAACTCCTATTCAATTACACTCGGACACGCGCAGTGTTTGCACGATAAATAATTGAACAGACAACAGGATATTAATCCCATACCATACAAGCAAACATAGACAAACAGCTGTTTATTACTGGGATTGCAATGGAACACGCATTGACAATCAGATAAATATAACTGCTTCTATGTTTATCACGGATCGCAGTGGAACACGCACTGTGATTCGGATAAAAATATATAACGTTAGATTAGGAACACGCTCATCGCTCTGTGAGGAGAATATTCGTTCTTATATGGTTATTTTAATTACTGCAGTATAATTTCGTTAAGCTTTCTGGCTGATACACACACCTGTATAGCTTTGACAGACGCTGGAACACGCAGACGTCAGTAAGCTATAATCAAGGTATTGCAGAAATTGAGGAACACGCCCAATTCTCACCTTATTGTTGTGTGATATTTTATATCTTGGGTTATTTTACTGCAGTTGAAAAATAACATATATGGAGGCAGACAGACTAGATTAGCAGCTTTCTCAGGGGTGCGTCTCTCAAGCAGCAGATTCATTCAAACAGGGCGCGCGCTGCGCGCTCTCCATACGTCACACACAGACTTTCAGAGGTTCGGATCTCGCATCCGAAACAAAATGAAAAGATAAATCTTGATATATGCTTACAATTTAGGTTGAACTGCCCGAATTTTTCTCCACCAATTATGTAACGAATCACACAATAATAATATACATAAAATGTATTTAAGGGGGGCCGGAAGGCCAATTTAGCTCAAAAGGAATGATTCATCGATTTGCAATGAATCTTGACCGAATTACTATGGAACCGAGCAAATGACTCGTTTAGAGTTCATTTGAACGGGCCGTAATTATAACCTTGGCAACAGATATGAATATCCAATCTATAGTGAAACACTATGTATTAGCAAGGTAACTTTAGATCGACAGTACCAGACATTAAATGTGCAAGCACAACACAAGGCAAATATCTTTTCAAATATATTGACGACTTTATTAACTATTCTAAACACATAAAACTAAGGTCTAAACACAATCACACACACACATTCATACAAGGCGCAGAGGAGGAGAGAGAAAGAGTGAGTTTTCAGAGTGAGATGCACTTTGTAAGACATGACCTGAACGAACCACCAAGCATTAATTTAAACCTTCGTTTCTTAGACAGGTTATTCAATTTACATTTAAAGCACCAGTTCAGTTAAGAGTCTGGAGTAGCTGCTACTTGCTTGTCTTTGCGTTGCTTAGGGAGTTCCCTTTTTGCGGTGCTTCGTCAAAGGGGTTTTCCCGACCGGGTCCGTGTGGCTGGTTGTCTTTGAAGTGCCTGGATGGAAGTTTCTGAACAGCCGATCACGTGTAATTGGCAGGCGAAAAGAGTCTTTACAGTTCGAAGCGCGTTGAAGGAGAGACGTTTAAACGAACTTCGCAGCAACTTTGAACCGAGACTTTTACGAAAAAAGAAAGTAAAGGAAGAAATGAAAGTAAGACGAGTTAGATGGCTTGAATGAGCTGTTTCAACCCCGATCTTGATGGTTTTTTTGTCTGCTGGTCTAATTTGGTCTGGTCGATGTAGGAGCGTGTGAACACGCTCTTTGGTGTTTTCAGAGAGAAGCACGAACAGGAACACTCTCTTGCTGTTGCTAGAGAGAGGCGCAAAACTTAATTCAACACCGAACCGAACTCAAAACCGAACGGCAACCCCGAACTGCTCTCTGAACTGAATTTCTTTTTCAACTACTCTAACTCCTTTGTTCGGGTCTTTAACTTAAAGTTAGTCCAACCTCTTTTGGAGAATTCTGACCAATGAGACAATGGCATCATTTTAGGAGGTGGAGCTAGTTCCTACTTCTGGGATATGCTTGGGTTCCAGCACTTAGCAGAGAACAAGAGACCCCAGTTTAAACATTATAGATTATTATAATCATACAAAACATTTTACACAGATTTCAAACAAGCCACCTTTTGAATTAAGGGCATACGATTCTTTTGATTGGAAGCACGATACCCTTTCATCCATACACACAGTTATATCACAATTACATGATTTATATGTGATCTACGCATAATACAAACATGAATTGTAGGAACAACAAGAATTATGATATTTGATTAAGTCCACGGAGCATTGTTCTGCGTGAGTTTTAATGGGTTTGATATGTAAAGTCTGTGTAAGTCTCTCACGTTCCATGAAAGCGTGGTCTGTTTTACATCGCTGTCCTGCTCAGCAATGGTGATGCTGAGGGAGGTCAAAGGTTGTCAGGCCCCTTGGTGGTCAGGCCTCGTTTCACCATTTTTGAGCAGCTTTGTCTGGCTTAAGGATGAAAACAGTGACACGTTCTTCCTGTTTAGGCTTATCTCTGGAGCCATAAAAGTCTTCTCTGGGGGGTTTTCTAGACAATTTGGAGCCAGTCTTGTGACTTTGGAATGTGGTATTCAGATCCGAAATGCTGAATCACATTTGAATGAATCCCATGAGAGATTAGAAAGATTAATTTGTGTTTGGTTCATCCTTAAAGTCTCTACAGCTTTAACACTCAATAACAATACATAATAAAAATAAATAAAATAAAAACATAATACCTATATAGAATATTCAGTAACAGATGCATATTCAGGACAGGATATTCAATAACAGAATTAATATAGTATATTCAGTTAAATGTGAATATTCATAACACATTAAACATTCTGATGGCCGCTGGTACAAAGGACTTCCTGGTACGTTCAGACTTGCTCTTTGGTGCGATCAATCTATGGCTGAAGGTCCTCTTGTTTATCACCCCAAGAGCATAGATTGGATGTAAGGAATTGTCCATGATTGATTTTAGCTTAGAGAGTATTCTTTTCTCAGCCACGTGCTGGATCATATCAAATTCAGTCCCCACAACCGAGCCTGCTTTCTTTATTAATTTGTTGACTCGATTTAGATCTCCCATGCGAACACCCTGTCCCCAGCACACCACAGCAAAGAACAGAGCACTTGCCACCACTGTCTGATAGACGTTACACAGTAGAGGACGGCAGATGTTAAATGACCTAAGCCTTCTTAGAAAATAAAGTCGGCTTTGACCCTTCTTATACACTGTCTCCATGTGGCTCTTCCAGTCCAGCTTATCATCAAGCTGCACACCGAGATATCTGTGACTGGAGACCATCTAGACCATCTGGAGACACTATTCTGCAGACACACGTACTGTGGTCTACTGGATAATTAGTTCATACACCACTGGACCAATGTTGAATACAGCTGCATCCTCCTCATCTTCTCACACAACAGTCGGGGCTGGATCGAATTGAAGGCGCTTGCTGTACCCACTTCCCAGTGCCCACCCCTACACATAAGCAAGGCCCGCTCAGGGACACACACTCATTCACGGCCCATATAAATAAAACCGGCCTACGCCGCGTGTGTTTTGAATGTAGGAAATGCGCCCACTGCACAGTGCTCACCCCTACTTTTAAACACGGTTTGCCCTGCCACACACGCTCACTCAGTCTTTGCTAATAAACACGAAGTGTGTTCTGTGTGCTGTCAGACGCTGCACGCTGTGTATCACACACACACAGCGGCCAGAGCCCGAATGCCATTCTCCCTCTAGCTTTGTGTTTGAAAGCGTGGGAAATGATCCCGGGCGTGTCACAATGGGTACTGAGCACTATAATGAAAGGCTATTAGCTGCAGATCATTCGCAGACCCCCACGCTTTCGAGCCAGGGTCGAAACTACGGTGAAACACGAAGCAGCACATCTGCTTCGTCCCGAAATAGCGAAACTGCTAAGCAAAGGGGCTATAGAAACCGTCCCTCTGATACAGAGACAATCAGGTTTCTACAGCAGGTATTTCCTGGTCCCCAAAAAGGATAGCGGTCTCAGACCCATCCTAGATCTCAGGCGCTTGAACAAAGCCCTTTTGAAAAGATCGTTCAAAATGCTCACAACCAGACAAATCCTCGCGCAAATTCGCCCGAGGGACTGGTTTATTTCACTGGATCTGAAGGATGCATACTTTCAGATTCAAATAATACACATCACAGGCCTTTCTTGCGATTCGCCTTCGAGGGTCAAAGCTATCACTACACCGTCCTGCCGTTCGGTCTATCTTTAGCACCCCGTACTTTCACGAGATGTGTGGACGCGGCGCTTGCCCCTGTGAGACTTCGGGGGATGCGCATACTGAACTATCTGGACGACTGGCTTATTCTAGCCCAGTCAGAGTCAGAACTGATAGCGCACAAGGCTTTATTGCTAAACCATTTGCAAAACTTGGGTCTCCAAGTCAACTGGACCAAGAGCTCGGTGTCTTCCAGCCAGAAAATGTCTTTTCTGGGAACAGACTTAGACTCTGTGTCAGTGACAGCGCGGCTGACGTCACAGCGCGCGCTGCGGATACAACGCTCAGCGCATCATCAGGGCCGGCAGTATTCTCCCTCTTAAAAACTTTCAGAGGATACTAGGCCTTAGTTACCGCTTCGAGCATGGACTTCGGGTCATTTTCGCCTTCGGGTCATTAACCCAGAACTGTGTTACAGCTCTGGAAGGTGTCAGACTGGTACCAGTCAGGCGTGGATCTGGGAACGATCTCGAAACGGAAAGTAATCTCGACAGACGCCTCCAACTCAGGTTGGGGCGCCCTCCACGAGGGCAGGCCGGTCTTTGGCCTGCGGACAGCCCAGGAAGGGTGCTTACACATAAACTGTCTAGAGATGAAAGCGGTCGAGAACGCCTTGGGGCATTTTCTCCCTTTCTTAAAGGGCCACAATGTCCTAGTCCGCACGGACAACATGGCGGTAGTGTCCTATATAAACCGCCAGGGCGGTCTCAGATCCCGGAGCCTTCATGCACTGGCAGAATGCCTCCTCGTGTGGTGTCAGCACAACCTGCACTCGCTAACAGCGGCGCACGTCCCGGGCTACCGGAATGTGGGTCCAGACATGCTGTCCAGAGACAACGTTCCCCCAGGGGAATGGTCACTGCACCCTCAGGTAGTCCAACTACTGTGGGACAGCTTTGGCAGAGCGGAAATCGATCTCTTTGCGTCATCAGAGAACGCGCACTGCCCAATATTTTTCCCAAAAGACAAGGACGCGCTGGCCCACAGCTGGCCCAGCCGCCCGCTCAATGCGCTTCCCCCGATCGCACTGTTGCCACAGGTGATCAAGTGAATCAGGGAGGACAAATGCTCTGTGCTCCTCGTAGCGCCGCTTTGGAGGAACCAGGTTTGGTTCCCGGAGCTGATGCAGTTAGTGAGCACGGCCCCGTGGCCTATTCCAGTGAGGACGGATCTCCTCTCTCAGGCCAGGGGGGTGATTTGGCACCCGCGGCCCGACTTATGGGCCCTGCACGCATGGGCTATCGACGGGTACCCGCTGGTCTCCCAGCAGGAGTGTTAAGTACAATTACTAGACGCCCTCTACTAGACGGCTCTATGCTTCAAAGTGGTCAGTGTTTTCCAGGTGGTGCTCGGCTAATAAACTAGACCCACAGTGCTGTGGCATTACGGAGATTCTCTCCTTCCTACAGGAGCTTCTGGACGAGGGCAGGTCCCCCTCCACGCTCAAAGTGTATGTTGCAGCCATAGCAGCGTTTACAAAACCCTTGCATGGCAAGTCATTGGGGAGGAACGATCTCATCGTCCGCTTCCTTAGAGGGGCTAGGAGGCTAAACCCTCCTCGACCCCCTATGGTTCCGGTCTGGGACCTTTCCACGGTCCTAGACGCTATGAAAAGTGATCCCTTCGAACCATTGCAGTCTGTGGATCTACTGTGTCAAAACCGCTTTTCTCATGGTTCTCGCTTCAGTCAAGCGAGTGGGTGACCTGCTCGCGCTCTCGGTGAGCGCTACGTGCATTGAGTTTGGGCCTAACGACTCTAAAGTGATTCTCAAACCAAGACACGGCAATGTCCCCAAAGTGCTCTCCACTCCGTTCAGAGCGCAAGTCATTTCACTGTCAGCTCTCCCAGGATCTGATGGTGAGAACAGCGTAAATCTCCTTTGCCCGGTCAGTGTGCTAAGAATATACGTCGAGCGTTCGGCTGCTTTCAGGCAGTCAGAACAGCTTTTCGTTTCGTTTGGCGTCCGCTCTAAACGGCTAGCCGCCTCGAAACAGAGCCTTTCCAGATGGATAGTTGACGCTATCGCTCTGGCTTATAAGTCTAAGGGCCTTCGATGCCCTTTAGGCGTTAGGGCCTATTCCACTAGAGGCAAGGCCTCTTCATGGGCCTGGTCCAGTGGGGTTTCACTCCAGGATATTTGTATGGCGGCAGGCTGGGCCTCTCCGTCTACATTTATACGATTTTGACTGACTGACAGACTGTACCATTATTTCGTCATGCAGCTCAGGCTGACTTCGTCCATCTTGACTGTTATACTGTGCTAAGCACCCAGTCCATTAAAACATACTGTGACGATGTCATCAGGAAATAAATAAATAAATTGTAATTTAATTGTTCTACATTTATTTCCTCATTATTCATCTGTTCATAACATTGAGCTCATTATTTACAAAAATCAAAACATCTCCATCATTTATGAAACTACAGTCATCGTACCTTTATGTAACTACAGTCATTGTAACCTGTGTGCCCGAGTCAAGATGGCGCTGTCTTTAGTCCAGCCCCTAGTTATCTGGATGACGTGCATCGCTTATAAAAACATGGCGCCGGCTATCGAGATTCAGTGAGTACCTCGCGGAGCTCCTCAGAAGACTCCCGCGGCTGTTATTTGTTTTATCCGCGGTAAGAGTGTGTATCGTCGGCGTGCGTGCTCAGCAGATCGCGTTATGGATTACTAACAGGAAATTATCCTCATCGTTGTCGTGTGACCTGCTGATGGTCGTTGAGATACTGCAGAGGAAACCGAACGAGTGAGTAGCCTAATTCCAAAACATGAACTGGATTAACGGATGAGGAGCCTAGAGCCTATATCTTCACGTCTGAGAAGCCAGGGAAAATGTGGACCAGACTCTCAAGGGGAAAAGGAGTCGTGAGTACAATTTAGCCAGTGCTGACATGACATGTCCTGACTTAACTTTGACTGTTTTTGAGTGGGGAATTTTATTCTTTTTTCCTCCTACTGACTATGTGAACTATTTTTGCTGTGGATTACTGTGGGGATTACTGATGGACAATTTATGAACTGTTTTTTGTTTTTTTCACTTTCACTGCTGAATATACATTTTTGAATGCAATTCTATGTGTCCTGTCGTATTGAATGGTTGGTGGTCTATTTAAGAGTGATTATTATGGGTATTATTGTATTGAGTATGGGTGTATAATCTTTATCTCATTAAGTGACGGGTTTTGTGACAGAACAAGACAGATGCACAAGATCTTTGTACGTTTCCCTAAAGTGAACTTTAATTAATGACTGAAATCCTGTCTGGCACCCCAGCATATAAAAACCCCAAACAAAGAGTGTGGGAAAACGTTACAATACGTATGGCTATGTTATATTCTTCGACCCACGCCTCGTTGGCCTAGACATTACCCACTATCATGTGTAGCCTGGGAACATGCCCTTGGGGCCATGTGTGGACGACCTTAGCACGCACGGCGCTTTACATTGGGTTCCCGTAGTGTAAGCTAGCTTATGCAACACGAGAGTACTCTCGTAAGAGAACGTGTTGCGTAACCCTGCCGTGCTTGTGCTGCGTTCTGGTTTCGCTTCAGTATGAAAAACCAAAGAACACACTATCTGGACTCTGCTTATATAGACATAAGCCACGCCCCTTCTGGCGGGACGTGACGCGCGCGGCGCCTGCGCCCTCATTGGTGCTTGCGTCACGTACAGTCCCACGATAGGTTGCAGCAGTTGCTGCAGAGCAACCAATAGGCGTGCGAGCCGCCTCGCCTAGGTCTGCTCTGTGCAGCAATCCGTTTTAAATTAATGTGAAATTAAGGATAATTTTTTGGCTTCAGTATTTTCGAGAAAAGGGATTTTCCCATAGCGTAAGCTAGCTTACGCAACACTCGTTCCCTCATCTAGAGAGAACGTCTCGGGTTATGACTATAACCCTTGTTCCCTGAGAAGGGAACGAGACACTGCGTCGAGAATTGACTCTTTGGGGACGCTCCCTTAGCGTGCGCCTCTGAGGTATGAATGAAACTATTCCAATCCTGATTGGTGTTGCGTCATGACGTAACATGTGACGGCATAACCGGATGCATAAAAGCTACGCCGGAACAAACACAAACTAGCCTAGCGATGAAGCAAGCCGCTCTCAGGCCTTAAGGGGCGTGGCAGAACGACGCAGTGTCTCGTTCCCTTCTCAGGGAACAAGGGTTATAGTCATAACCCGAGACGTTCCGTTTCGAGGGAACTCTACACTGCGTCGAGAATCGACTCTTTGGGGAACGAGTGCCCACTAGGCCACGCACCGAACAGGCCTGTCCCGGAGTGAAACTGTTTAGGCACTCAGCAAGGACTGAGCACGTGTGCACCAGGCGTACTAGGAAAGTGGAGACTGTAGAACCTAATAAAAGTATGTGGAGTAGCCCAACCGGCTGCCTCACAGATCTCCTGCAGAGGTACTCCCGAAAGAAGGGCCCTAGAGGACGCCATGCCTCTAGTTGAATGAGCCCTCACGGCTAAAGGTGAAGGCAAATCGCGCACCTTGTAAGCCTCAGTAATAGCCTGAACAATCCAATTACTAATAGTCTGCTTGGATGCCGGGAACCCCTTCTTAGGTGACCCAAAACATACTAACAATTGGTCCGACCTTCTCCAAGAAGAGGACCTCTCAAGGTACACGCTCAGAGCTCTGACGGGGCAGAGCAAATGAAGCTTCTCTTCTTCTGCCGACACATGAGGTGGAGGATGGAATGCCTGAAGGACTGTAGACCGAGCCGTATTAGATGGAACTTTAGGCACATAGCCCGGACTCGGGTGCAAAAAAGCTTTTACTCTGCCAGGGGCAAACTCCAAGCAAGCTGGTGTCACTGCCAGGGCTTGGAGATCTCCCACCCTCTTAAGTGAGGTAATAGCCAAGAGAAATACCACTTTTAGCGTTAAGTCCTTAGGCGAAGCCGACTGAAAAGGTTCGAAGGGGGCCAGGGATAACCCTTCAAGAACTATTGCCAGGTCCCAGGTAGGAACCCTGGACCTGGTTGCCGGTCTCATCCTCCGAGTACCACGGAGAAACCGAATGACCAACTGGTGCCTCCCCAGAGGCCCATCACTTAATGGTGCATGGAAAGCTGCAATGGCAGCCACGTACACCTTAAGTGTGGAAGGGGAGAGACCCGCAGAGAAACGATTTTGAAGAAACTCCAGAACTGAAGCCACTGGGCAGTTAACTGGATCTAACTCCTGTTCTCTACACCAAGTGGAAAAAACATTCCACTTGAGGCCATATAATCTCCTAGTAGACGGAGCTCTAGACAGATATAAAGTCGAAGAGATCCAGGACAAGGCCAGGACAAACGGTCAGTCTGTGGAATCGACAAGAGCGCGCAAGTAGATTTTTTCTTAATATCCAGTTCTCCTGTTGTTTCAGCTTAGTTTCTATCAGAAGGTAGGGCTATTTTCGATTCTGTGTTTATTTTAATTTTTTTACCTTCTCACAAATCTGTATTTTAATTAGACGCGTTGCTACTTTATAACAGTAAATTGAATAGTTTGCGCGTCTGTATAGTATTGCAGTCTAAATTGCATAGCACTTAAGTGAGTCACTGGCCAAGGGCTAGTTTCGATTTATCCCATTTTCGGATTATTTGAGGGTGCTGTGTTAATTGCTGGGCAGAGACAGCTGTCCTCACTCAGTACTTTGAGTGCATTATATATGTGTAGTGTGCGCGCTGTCGCGGAAGCGTCAGCGGAAGCGTTTCAGCCTCCTCGTGTGAAGACCGACTCGGGTAAAGACCATCGACTCTACCTGTGCGACTCCACCGAGCAAAGACATCAGCTAAGCACTTAAGTATCTACATTTCCCTTCCCTTCCCTACTCCTATCCTTATCCTATTTCCCTTAAACGTCATGTGCTTTCAATACATTCCTGTTGTCTCTCGACAACGCTCACTCATCACGTACAGAAGGCAGCGCAATCCTGCTAATCTGCGTCCTATTCTCTTATCCTCACACTCACCTCTCACTCTTTCTATGGGTCTATGGAACTGCCAATCAGCAGTCAATAAAGCTGACTTCATTCCAGCTTTTGCTTCTCATTCTACTCTTAATATTTTAGGCTTAACTGAGACCTGGATCCGTCCAGAAGACTCAGCAACCCCTGCTGCTCTCTCTAATAACTTCTCTTTCTCTCACACACCTCGCCAGTCGGGGAGGGGTGGGGGTACTGGTCTTCTCATTTCTAACAATTGGAAATACTCAACTCTCTCCTCTCTATGCAATAACAATTCATTTGAATATCATGCTATTACACTTACAATTCCCATCAAGATCCAGATTGTAGTCATTTATCGCCCCCCAGGTCAACTGGGAAGCTTTGTAGAGGAGCTAGATGTGCTGCTGTCCTCTTTCCCTGAGGATGGCACTCCACTGGTAGTCTTTGGTGATTTCAACATTCATCTAGAGAAGCCGTATGCTACAGACTTCATCTCTCTCCTAGCCTCTTTCGATCTCAGACGGCTCATCACCACAGGTACTCACAAATCAGGCAACCAACTGGACCTGGTTTACACACGCAACTGCATCACAGACAACATTTTGGTGAAACCTCTTCACGTTTCAGATCATTTCCTCATTACTTTCAATCTACAACTCACTACCCACACTCCACCAACTCCCCTACCAGTTACTTTCAGACGAAACCTCCGCTCACTTTCTCCCTCCCATCTTTCCTCTGCTGTGTCATCCTCTCTTCCCTCACCCTCAAAATTCTCATCTCTGGATGTGCATACCGCAACGGATACTTTATGCTCCACTTTAACTTCTTCTTTAGACACTATCTGCCCTCTCTCCTCCAGGCCAGCGCGCGCCACTCCCTCTAACCCGTGGTTATCTGAGGTTCTTCGTGAACACCGGACCAAACTCAGAGCAGCGGAGAGAAAATGGCGCAAATCGAATGATACATCTGACCTGAGTATGTATCAATCTCTGCTCTCTGCTTTTTCTGTTGATGTTCACGCTGCAAAATCTTCATACCTCCACAACAAGATCAACACCGCCCCTAACACACGAACACTTTTCAAGACATTCAACTCTCTCCTCTGTCCACCACCACCACCACCCACCTCCTCACTAACTGCTGATGACTTTGCTAACTTCTTCACTAACAAAACAACAACTATCAGCAGTCAGTTCTCTAATCCACACACACAGGAACCTAGACCAACCACTCCCACAGCCAATAACCTTCTCTCCTCCTTCACTCCACTAACCGAGGAAGAAGTATCTAAACTTCTCCTCTCCTGTCATCCTACCACCTGCCCTCTGGACCCCATCCCCTCACACCTTCTACAAGCCATCTCTCCCACACTTTTACCAGCGCTAACACACATCATCAACTCATCCCTCCACACTGGCATTTTCCCTACAGCATTTAAGCAGGCTCGGGTAACTCCACTGCTTAAAAAAACAACATTAAACACATCACTCCTAGAGAATTACAGACCTATCTCTCTCCTACCATTCATTGCGAAAACACTTGAACGAGTTGCTTTCAACCAAGTATCATCCTTCCTGTCTCTGAACAACCAGCTGGATGTCAACCAATCTGGCTTCAAGAAAGGGCATTCAACCGAGACCGCATTACTATCAGTCACAGAAGCCCTGCGGATCGCTAAAGCTGCTTCCAAGTCATCAGTTCTCATCCTCCTGGACCTGTCTGCTGCCTTCGACACTGTGAATCATCAGATCCTTCTGTCCACCCTCTCATCACTGGGCATCACTGGAACTGCCCTCCACTGGTTTGAGTCCTATCTCACAGGTAGGTCCTTCAGGGTCGCATGGAGAGGCGAGGTATCCAAAGCACATCAACTGACCACAGGGGTTCCCCAGGGTTCAGTGCTTGGACCGCTCCTCTTCTCCATTTACACCACATCACTGGGACCCATCATACAGGCACATGGTTTCTCTTACCATTGCTATGCTGATGACACCCAGCTCTACCTCTCATTTCAACCAGATGATCCCACAGTAGCTGCTCGAATCTCAAGCTGTCTGGCGGACATCTCGGCATGGATGAAGGAACATCACCTGCAGCTCAACCTGACAAAAACTGAGCTTCTCATCCTCCCTGCTAATCTGTCTCCACAGCACGACTTCACTATCCAGCTAGATTCTTCCTCAATCACCCCATCAAAGTCGGTCAGAAATCTTGGTGTAATCTTTGATGACCAGCTGACCTTCACAGACCACATTACAAAGACAGCTCGATCATGCAGGTTTGCACTGCACAACATCAGGAAGATCAGGCCTTTCCTAACTGAGCATGCAACACAACTTCTTGTCCAGGCCCTGGTTATCTCCAGGCTTGATTACTGCAATGCTCTTCTGGCTGGACTTCCATCATGTGCAACTAAACCTCTACAAATGATCCAGAACGCTGCTGCTCGTCTGGTCTTCAACGAGCCCAAAAGGGCCCACGTCACTCCTCTGTTCATCTCCCTGCACTGGCTACCACTCGCTGCTCGCATCAAGTTCAAGGCATTGACACTTGCTTACAGATTGACCACAGGCTCAGCTCCCTCCTACTTTCACTCGCTCCTACGAGTCTACATCCCTACCAGAAGCCTACGATCAGTCAATGAGCGACGGCTCGTGGTACCTTCACAAAGAGCCACAAAATCACTCTCCAGAACATTCTCATTCACGGTTCCATGCTGGTGGAATGATCTCCCCACCCTCGTCCGTAATGCAGAATCCCTGACAGCATTTAAAAGACAACTGAAAACTCATCTCTTCCGTGAGCACTTAACTTAAAGTGAACTTAAAAAAAAAAAAAAAAAAAAAAAAACTTTAAATCCTCACTTGTCTGGTTTATACTACTCTGAGCAATGTTTGAACTTTGTATTTTGAGCACTTCTTGGGTTGCTATTGTCTCTTCACGATGACTCGTTTGGTTAGTCCTCAGATGTAAGTCGCTTTGGATAAAAGCGTCTGCTAAATGACTAAATGTAAATGTAAATGTAAATGTAGAGCTAAGTATGGTTTCAACCACTCCAGCTGATAGACCAGCATCTAGGTACTGAACCCCCTCAGAGGCCAGACCCACAGCTTCCACAGCTCTGGGTGAGGGTGGAAGACTGTGCCCTCCGCTTGAGACAACAGATCCCTCCTCAGAGGAATCTGCCATGGCGGAGCTATCAGGAGTGATATTATGTCTGAAAAACCATACTCGGGTCGGCCACCTCGGGGCAACCAGAAGTAAACTGATGCCCTCTTGACGGACCCTCTCCAGGACTCCCGGAAGCAGAGCGATCGGGGGAAATGCGTACAGGCGAAGCCTCGGCCAGGCCTGTACCATGGCATCCAACCCCAGTAGGGCTGGATGTGAGAGGGAGAACCAAAGTGGACAGTGGGACGTCTCTCGAGACGCAAACAGGTCCACTTCCATCGGTCCAAACCTCTCCCATATTAACTTCACCACCTCTGGGTGAAGTCTCCATTCCCCGGGCCTCAGCCCCTGCCTCGACAGGATGTCTGCTCCCTGATTCTGAACCGCCAGAATATACATTGCTCTGATAGACAGTATTTTCCCCTGGGACCAAAGAATAATCTGATGCGCCAGTCTGCACAGAGGGCGCGATCTGAGTCCCCCTTGTCGGTTCAGATAGGCTACCACTGACGTATTGTCTGATCGTACTAAGACATGGTGACCTTTGATGTCTGGGAGGAAGCTCCTCAGAGCCCTGAACACAGCCATCATCTCCAGGCAATTTATATGCCAAGAATGATCATGGTCCTGCCACAGACCCCTGGCAAAGCGGCCGTCCATGACCGCGCCCCAGCCAGTGAGGGAGGCGTCTGTCGAAACGGTTTTCCGGCGACAAGACACTCCCAACACTGGCCCTTGGGATAGAAACCAAGGTTTCTTCCATATTTGTAGAGAACGAAGGCATCTGGGCGTTACTCTGATCATACGAAACGGATTTCCCTTGGGAGAAAACCCCTTGGTTTTTAACCACCACTGAAGGGGCCTCATGTGTAGAAGGCCCAAAGGAATGATGTTGGATGCCGCTGCCATGAGCATTCTTTGAAATTGCTTTACAGTGATGGCTTGGCCTAGCTTTAACCTGGATACCATCGCCAAAATTGACTCGATACGTGCGGGAGACATTCGTGCCTGCATCGTAATCGAGTTCCACACGACTCCCAAAAACATCGTGCACTGGGATGGTTCTAGCACACTCTTCTTTATATTGAGTCTCAACCCTAATTTCTGAATGTGGCCAAGGACGACATCTCGATGCCGAACTGCCATCTCCCGAGACTGAGCCAGAATGAGCCAGTCGTCGAGATAATTCAATATACGAATGCCTTGAAGTCTCAGTGGAGCAAGGGCTACATCCATACATTTGGTGAATGTGCGGGGAGAGAGTGCTAGGTAGGGCTGGGGCGGTATGGATTTTTTCTAACCGCGGTTGAAAAGCAAGATATTCCCGCGGTATAGCGGTAAACCGCTTTAAACACCCAACCCCACCCCTCACCCCGACAGACTTCCGCGCACCGCGTACTCACCAGAAGGCGTTTTTGCTAGACAGACTTTGTTAAATATTTTCACCTACATCCGAAAAAAAACGAGCACAATTTGAAAGAGTCCAATTTTCATTAAGCTGTAATTTGGCATGAACCAATCACTGAATAGATTTCCTTATTTAAGAATATTCTCAGATACATTCGCATTGAATTCATCATTTTCAGGAGAATACATTATGATGTTGAACGAAATGAAAGATGAACACCTTTTCCAACATGTCTTAATTACAAAAATTATATTCCATATTTATGTTAACATAATATAATGTTATTTTTTATTTAATCTATGTCGATTATATGAAAAGTGAACACCATGAAGATAGGATCATAAGATGGGTCAGACATGATTTTGACCACTTTATTAAGTTTTGTTTTGTAGAAAGCCTTTCTTTAAATTAAATTTCGTTTTGTATAAATTGTATCTTAATTTTAATCACTGTTTCATTAACTAATTGCCTGGAATTATACAAATAGCAGACATATAATCAGGACGATGTGGAAGCGACGGTGCGATCTCTTGCACGTGAACTGGAGCTCGTCTCATAAATGAACCGAAACTCGTGCGCCCATCGGAGACGGAGTTCACTGCTGATATTCTGAGGATACAATATAGCCAATAGGCTATACTAGGGACTTTAGCCTTTAAATATCTTTGCTGCATGCGCAGTCTCCTTTCTAGAACAGCCAAGAGCTTTCTAGCCTCGCGGCAGCAGCGCCTTGCATCGCTCATAGACCTTAAAACTGATAAAAAAATTCAAAAAAACGAAAATTGATCAAAAAACGTTGGTGCGGATGGATGGCGGACAGATTGCGGATGAAATAATAATAGCCCATCCGCGCATCTCTAATACGAATGTAATGCTATGTGTCATGGAACATGCTATGTGTCAGGGATTTGCTCCATCTTTTGATAAGTTTTGTTTAGAAAACCTTGAATCCATGTAAGACACACTATCATTAGAAATTATCCATGTCACTAGAATCAATGAATCCATATCATTAGACACAACGTGCACACATGTGCAGGCCAATGTTTTTTTTGTTTTTTTTTGCGGTGATGACGGTGACAAGCTCAGACCCGCGGTTGGAGTCACGTGACCGCGGTATTGCGGTAATGCGGTAACCGTCCCAGTCCTAGTGCTAGGCCAAACGGAAGAACCCGATATTGGTTAGCTTCGCCCCCGAAAGTGAACCTCAGGTATCTCCTGTGACATGGAAAGATGGAGATGTGAAAATAAGCGTCTTTTAGACCTATCGTGACAAACCAGTCCTCGGATCTGATCTGACTCACGATTGCAGGAATGGTTAACATTTTGAACCTGAACCTCCTCAGAGACCGGTTCAAAACCCTGAGATCTAAAATTGGCCTTAACCCCCCATCCTTCTTTGGAACAATAAAGTACCGGCTATAAAACCCGGACTCCCTGTCCAAAGGAAGAACACGTTCTATGGCTTCCTTTACCAGCAGAGTCTGCACCTCTTGTTCCATCACCTGAGCCTGCTCTGGAACCACTGTAGTCTGCACTACCCCCGAAAACCTGGGGGGGCAGCGCGCGAACTGCAGTCTGTACCCTGATTTTATTATATGCAGGACCCATGCAGATATGTTGGGAAGATGATACCATGCCTCTACAAAATCTACTAGGGGTACCAGCCTCTCGAGACTGGCCTCTGGTGTTTTTCGAGCATCTTTCTCGACTCCCTGAAGCGGAATACCGGCAGGGTGTAGTCGATACAGCTTTTGTGACCATAATTGATGCTTTTTCTTTATTAGAATATTTTCGCTGGAAAGAGATGCGGCCCGAAGCGTCGTTGACGGCGGGCAACAAACATCGTTTCCTAGAGGGCTCCGCTGCGAGAACAACCTCGGTTGCCCTACAGCGGAGGGGACAGCCCTCAGAGGTCCTACCACTTCGGTTAGGACCTCTTCCCCGAAGCCCTCCTAGCCTGAATGACGTCCCTCAGGTCGCCTTTCTGGTTGGAGGACTTCGATTTTTGAGAGTGTTTCCTCTGTTGCCAAGCTCCAGGAGGAGGGGCTCTAGAGGAAACGCTCTCTCTCTGCTCTGCTCGGTGTGAGGAGCTGGCTGATGGCTGGGGCTGATCTTTTGGCCCCACCCTACTTGATTTAAATTTCGCCTTACGGGGGAGGTACTGCTGGAACGCCGCAGATTGTTTCTTTGCCTTCTGAAACCTGTTGACGACCGATGTAACGGCGTCGCCGAACAGGCCAGAAGGCGAGAGCGGCGCATCCAGCAGAAAGGATCTATCCTTCTCTTTCATACCGGATAGATTCAGCCACAGATGTCTCTCCGTGGCCACCATAGCTGCCATAGAGCGGCCAATGGCGCGGGCCGTCTCTTTTGTGGCCCGAAGAGACAGATCTGTGGCTCTCCTCAACTCCGCAATATCCTCAGGAGTTGGCCCCTCCCCCTCATCTAAATCTTTCAGGAGGTCGGCCTGGTATGCCTGCAAGAGTGCCATAGAGTGCAGACATGAACCAGCCCGACCTGCCGCCATGTAAGCCCTGCCTATTAATGCAGATGTATCTCTGCAGGGCTTACTAGGCAGCGCCGGGGCTTTTAGGGAAGATGCCGACTCAGGGGAAAGATAACCCACTAGAGCCTCTTCCACTTTAGGCATCTTCCCATAACCCATGTCCCGTGCCCCCATAACATTGCTGTAATCCACCATACTGGGATTGGAGACACGGGATGAGTGCGGTTTATCCCACGATCTCGAGATCTCTTTGTGGAGATCGGGGAAAAACGGCAAACCCCGGCGCTGAGGTTGTGACCTGTGCTGCAGGAAACGCTCATCAAGCTTGCTTCTCACTTGCGTTCCCTGCTCATCATGTGGCCAGCTGATGTTAAGTCTGGCCACAGCACGAGTCACAACCTCCACCAGCTCCTCATAACCTTGGCCGTGAACTGGCGCGCCTAGATCACGGTCATCCGCATCAACACTGAGCACATCTACTTCCTCGGAAGCAGAGAGCTCATGCATTGGGACCTGATCATGGGCAGGAGAAGCCGCGATGCGGGCTCCTGCACCACTCTCAGGGGCTACGAGATCCTCCGATGAAGAGTGAGAAGGTGCCTCAGCAGTCTCAATCTCATCAACAAGATCCCGCTGCGAACCCCACGATCTCAATCGCCGCGCCGCGTCAACGGACGCGGGACCAGAACCATGGGGAACGCGAGCCTGACCGTGCTCATCAAAGCACGCCAGCCGGGAGCGCAGCACTCTAATGGGAAGTGCTTCACAGTCTACACAAGCAGCTCCCTCGAGAGCTGCCCGTGCATGCTGCGCTCCCAAACAATTCACACATAAAGCATGTGTGTCCCCACCCGTGATGAAACGAGGGCAAGGGTGCACACAAGCTTTAAATTGTTCGCTGGCCATAATAACAGTACTTTCTGAGACAAACAACACCAAATAAGACAGACAGTTTTCAACACAGAGTGCTTGCTGAAGAGCGAAAGCTAGTTTGTGTTTGTTCCGGCGTAGCTTTTATGCATCCGGTTATGCCGTCACATGTTACGTCATGACGCAACACCAATCAGGATTGGAATAGTTCCCTTTCGAGGGAACTCGCGATGCGTCACTTGACGCTTTGGGAACGCCCCCAGCGTGCATGCGTCTGAGCATAGAATGTCAACTAGTCCAATGGAAAGAATGAGCGTCACGGGCGGGTGACGTCATGAGGCTCACCCGGTGAAACGCGGCATTAGCTTCTGTGTCTCAGCAAGCGATCTGTGTCATTTTGTCTCTGTCTATTTACTGTTGTCTGTTGCGGAAAAGGATGGAAACTAAACAAGTGTACAAACAGTGTGCTTCTCCCTGCCCACGTTATTTAACGGGTGGGGACACACACGAGCTTTGTGTCGTTTGTTTGGGAGTGGAGCATGCGGTCTCAGCCTTCGAGGGGGCTGAGTGCCAGCATTGTGAGATGTTACCGCTTCGCATGCTCCGCTCTCGCCTGTCACTCTTTGATAAAGAGAGTGGGCAGGCTCGCGATCCGCAGGGATCAGGACCCGCGTCTGCTGAGGCAGCGCGGAGAATGCATTCCTGGGGATCGCAAAAGGATCTTTCGGAGGGGTTGGAGACAGGTCCGAGGGCTCTTTCTCCTTCCTTACCCGAGAGATCCAGTGCTCTCCCCCCGGTGTCGGAAGCACGCTCTGCGGTTTCTTCCGCCCGGGGAGAGAGCCCTCCATTACTTTATTGCTCTTCCTCCGAGGAGGTTGATGCGATGAGTTTGGAGAGTGAAAGCACACACATGGGGGAAAGAGATTCACAATTTATTTCCCCAGCATATGATGAGCTGGTGGATGTTATGTCGCGGGCTGTAGAGAAATTAAATATTGAATGGCCATCTGAGAAGAAGGGCGCTCGTCCTAAAAGCAAATTAGATGAGCGCTTTTTATCTTCCACCACATTATCTCCACCACGAGGGCTTCCATTTTTTCCCGATTTGCACAATGAAATATCTAAATCGTGGAATAAACCTTACTCATCACGTCTTTTCAGCCCTCAAGTTAACACTTATTCGAGAATAAGAGGGCTGAAAGAGTATGGTTATGAGGCGATGCCCCAGGCGGAAGAGAATTTAGCCAGTTATCTTTCCCCTGGTCCCGCATCGTCTCTGTAAGCCTCGGCTTTGCCCACTAGACCGCTCAAAGCCACTTCGGTGTTAGTGGGCAAAGCTTATACGGCAGCAGGTCAAGCTGGAGCATGTCTGCATACTATGGCAGTGCTCCAGGCTTATCAAGCTGACCTGCTGGGGGATCTGGATAGTAGTGAGGGAGTCAGTCATGACGATATTCGTGAACTTCGTCGGGCTATCGATCTTTCTCTCAGGGCTACTAAGGAGACCGCCAGAGCAATTGGGCGGTCTATGGCAGCCTTGGTAGCTACTGAGAGACATTTATGGTTAAATCTGTCTGAAATTAAAGAAAAAGATCGAGCTTTTTTATTAGATGCTCCGCTTGAACCTTCTGGTCTCTTCGGCGACGCAGTCCACGCGGTCGTCGAGAGATTTCAGGAGTCAAAGAAACAAGCTGACGTTTTTAAAAAGTTTATCCCTCGCCGGGTCCAGCCCCCTGGGGCTGCTGGGCGTGAGCAGCCCCAGCCGTCGAGCTCATCATATCGTGTGCATCAGAAAGAGAGTGTTGCGTCTCGTGCACCTCCACGTAGAGACTGGAGACGGACGCAACCCTCTCAACCGAAGTCTTCTAAGTCGAAGCCGGATCTGAGGACCGTTCTTCAGGCGAAGAAGACTTCGGGTCAAAAAAAAAAAAAGGTCCTGATGTTCATGCATCAGGCCTATGAGGACAGCCCCGACCGAAGTGGAGCGGTGTACACCTCATTATACGGTGCCCGTTCCATTTCGGGGTCCTCACGAGACCGTTCTGCCAACCCTGCCACCCTCGGTGCTTCAGGGCGCAGCGGTCTCCAGCGAGTCGCTGATGCTATGCTGCGGCACAGCATCGGTTTCGCGCCCTCTGAGGGGGGCCTTAGAGCGGCCAGTTCAGGTAGTTCCTGCCATTATGTTTCAGGCTCCGGAATTAGCCGTCTCGATAACACCAGAGACCAGCCTCGAGAGGCTGGTTCCCTTAGTAAATTTTCTGGCAGCGTGGAAGCTTCTGCCGAATATTTCTCGTTGGGTCCTGCAGATTGTAGAGAAAGGTTACAGAATCCAGTTTGGTTCTCGTCGTCCTCGTTACAACGGGGTGCTGCCCACAGTGGTGCATCCCGAGCAGGCTCTGGTAATGGAGCAAGAGGTAAAGGCCCTGTTAGCAAAGGAAGCTATAGAACAGGTGTACTCACCCGACAGAGAGTCGGGTTTTTACAGCCGTTATTTCATTTTTCCAAAAAAGGATGGGGGGTTGCGTCCCATTTTAGATCTTCGTCTGTTGAATCGTTCAGTACAGAAACTCAAGTTCAAGATGCTGACACTCAAACAGATCATGACTCAAATCAGATCCGAGGACTGGTTTGTCACGATAGATCTGAAGGACGCCTACTTCCATATCTCCATCCTCCCTCAGCACAGGAAGTTCCTAAGGTTTTCTTTCGGGGGCAAAGAATACCAATATCGGGTTCTTCCTTTCGGTCTAGCTTTATCACCCCGCACGTTCACGAAATGCGTGGATGCAGCTCTAGCCCCTCTCAGGCTTCAGGGCATACGTATTCTGAACTACATCGACAACTGGCTGATTCTGGCGGAATCAGAGCAGTTGGCGGTTCGGCACCGAGGTGTCGTTCTCGCTCATATGCAGATGTTGGGGTTGAGGCTCAATGCCAAGAAGAGTGTTCTTTCTCCAGTACAGAGAACCACTTTCCTTGGTGTGGTATGGGATTCAGTGACGATGCGGGCCACTCTATCGCCCGTTCGTGTAGCTGCTATCCTGACAGCCACCAAAGAGCTAAAGCTAGGCCAGTCACGCACTGTGAAACAGTTCGAGAGACTGTTGGGTCTCTTGGCGGCAGCGTCCAACGTGATTCCTTTTGGCCTGCTGTACATGAGACCTTTACAGTGGTGGCTAAGGACCAGAGGGTTCTCCCCGAGGGGAAACCCACTTCGTATGATCAAGGTCACGCGGCGGTGCCTTCGTGCATTAATTATATGGAGGAAACATTGGTTCTTAACCCAGGGTCCGGTATTGGGAGCTCTTTGCCATCGTGTTACGATCTCGACAGATGCTTCCCTCACCGGCTGGGGAGCGGTAATGGAAGGCCGCTCGGTTCAGGGTCTGTGGAAAAGTCATCATCTTTCGTGGCACATCAATTGCCTGGAGATGATGGCTGTCTTCAATGCGTTGAGACAGTTTCTCCCAGACCTGAGGGGCCATCATGTGCTTGTACGAACAGACAACACATCAGTGGTCTCTTATCTGAACCGTCAGGGGGGTCTGCGGTCGCGTCCGCTCTGCAAACTGGCGCACCAGATCCTCCTGTGGACTCTGGGGAAGGTACTCTCCCTGAGGGCAGTGTATATTCCTGGGGACCAGAATGTGGGGGCAGACATTCTGTCGAGGCAGGAGCTGAGGCCAGGGGACTGGAGACTCCACCCCGAGGCGGTGGAGAAAATTTGGGAGTTTTACGGCCAAGCAGAGGTGGATCTGTTTGCGTCTCAGCACACGACGCACTGTCCACTTTGGTTCTCCCTTACTCACCCAGCCCCCCTGGGGCTGGATGCTATGGTGCAGACGTGGCCGAGGCTACGTCTGTACGCATTTCCCCTTGTTGCTCTGCTCCCAGGAGTTCTGGAACGAGTCCGCCAGTACGGAATAAGCCTACTGCTTGTAGCACCACGCTGGCCGAGTCGGATCTGGTTTGCGGACCTGATCCATCTCTTAGACGGTCCTCCCTTGGAGATCCCGATCAGGAGAGACCTTCTGTCTCAGGCCGGGGGCACAATATTTCACCCCCTGACCAGAGATTTGGAACCTGTGGGTTTGGCCTCTGAGGGGGCCCAACTCATAGAGAGTGGTCTCTCAGCTGAGGCTGCTGAGACCATCCTAAGCTCCAGAGCTCCAGCTACTAGGAAACTATATGCGCTGAAATGGAAAGTTTTTTCTGTATGGTGTCACCGACATCAGTGGGATCCGGTTAACTGTTCTGTGAACACAGTACTCGAGCTCTTGCAAGAGCGCTTTACGTCAGGTTTATGTCCTTCCACACTTAAGGTTTACGTGGCGGCCATTGCGGCTTACCACGGCCTGGTTGGGGGTACATCGTTGGGTCGAGACCCCCTGATTACACGTTTCCTTCGTGGCACATTGAGGCTGAGGCCTGCAACTCGCACTAGGGTGCCAGCTTGGGATTTGGCAATAGTACTAGAAGGCCTGTCTAGGGCTCCATTCGAGCCCTTAGATTCGGTTTCAGAGAAATTTCTTACCCTTAAGACTATCTTTCTGCTAGCTATTTCGTCCCTTAAGAGAGTTGGAGACCTTCAGGCCCTTTCGGTTTCCCCCACTTGCCTTGAGTTTGCACCGGGGATGGTCAAGGCATTCTTATATCCAAAACAGGGATACGTCCCTAAGGTGCCGACCTTGATTCCGAGGCCTATCGTGCTGCAGGCTTTCTGTCCTCCTCCTTTTACATCTGCGGACCAGGAAAGGCTGAACCTCTTGTGTCCAGTGCGAGCACTGGATACTTATGTTCATCGGACATCTTCTATGAGGAAGTCCGACCAGTTATTTATTTGCTTTGGATCACCTAAGAAGGGTCTTCCTGCTTCTAAACAGACGGTTAGCAAGTGGATAGTCGAGGCTATTTCACTTGCATACGAGTACTCTGACCATCCGTGTCCCTTGGTGGTCAGAGCTCACTCAACGAGGGGTATGGCGGCCTCTAAAGCCTTGTTATTTGGAGTTTCCCTCCAAGACGTTTGTGATGCGGCAGGCTGGTCCTCACCGCTCACATTCGTCAGGTTTTACAGTTTGGACCTGGATGCTGCCCCAGGTTCTCAGGTGCTTAGTGCTTAGTTCCAACAGACTGACACTCAGGCACTTGGAATTCTGGCGTTTTGGGTATTCTCGTTCCCAAAGCGCCAAGTGACGCATCGCGAGTTCCCTCGAAAGGGAACGTCTCAGGTTACTACTGTAACCATAGTTCCCTGAGAAAGGGAACGAGACGATGCGTCACCCTGCCATACTTCCTGCATCCCTGTGATCGGCTTGCTTCGACTTTTTGAAGCTAATGCCGCGTTTCACCGGGTGAGCCTTTATCCCTTCCTGGTCATGACGTCACCCGCCCGTGACGCTCATTCTTTCCATTGGACTAGTTGACATTGATGCTCAGACGCATGCACGCTGGGGGCGTTCCCAAAGTGTCAAGTGACGCATCGTCTCGTTCCCTTTCTCAGGGAACTATGGTTACAGTAGTAACCTGAGACGTTTCATTCATATTTCAGAGGCGCACGCTAAGGGAGCGTCCCCAAAGAGTCGATTCTCGACGTAGTGTAGAGTTCCCTCGAAAGGGAACCGATGTTACGTTAGTAACTGAGTACGTTTTCTATGTTTTCTAATCATTTAACAACATGTATTCTTTACTTCAATGAGCTCATTGTTTCTGCCTTAACTTAATGCATTGCATTAACAATGGAACTGAATGAAAAGTAATTTAAATGCATTACACACAGTCACCTCTGATAACAGATCACTCTTTTGTGTTTCACGTTTTGTGAAAAATGCTATAATAAAATGTGAATTGAAATTACATATAGGCTACTGAGGTGCGGGATACATGCCTCACACTCAGCACACATAAAGCTAACGATTATGGATGTGTCGGGAAAAATAGCAAGGAGATATTATTTTTTTTTTATTAATAAACAAGTGTTTACTAAGAGTGTGTTTGGCTGCAAAGATGAATATAGCGATGTTGACTCGTCATTTCTCCAGTAGTGAACACGCACGCGCGCCTATATGGATTACATAATCAAACTATTAATTTCTAATTGTTTCGTTTAAAAGTAATCATATTTTAACCGTCTATATGCCTATTTCTCATGTCTGTGAGTCAAGTATCCTATACGCTGAGTTTCTGTTCATTTGTGACGCGCTCCAGTTCTTGCAGTCGAAGACGGATAAACTTTCTAAGTTGCTCTCAAGTGTCTTCTGTGCGCTTTTAAGTGCCTTATCAGATTTATCGTGTTGCCGGTCTTGGCAGCAATTACCTTGTCGCAAATATTGCAGGGTTGTGACGCCCACAGCCTCATGTGCGACGAGCCACGTCTCTCTGGGCAACCGCGCAAACTAACGCTAGTGTTTTTCCGCCACAGCCAATCATGCTGCATGCTTATTGTTTCACTGACGTTGACGAGATTAACCCCTTAGGTACCGAAATTTGGTACGGAAAAACAAGACATGTTTTGATACTCGGTAGTATCGAGGCAATTCGGTCGGTACCTAAAAAGTATCGAACTCGATACTCAGCCCTAGCGAAATGATGAGAAAATGAATGAAAAGTTGCTTTAAGATGTTGTCTTTATATACCCATTAGGCCTACTGTATAATCATAATTTGATTTAAAAAAATCTTATTATTATATCACTGTATTAATGGCTATTCTCATTCTCCTCCCTATAACACTTGTGATTTTGTAAATGGTTGTATATTGTGTAGTGTGGTTTGCTGATTGCTGATGCGGTTGCGTGTGCATTAACTGTTAATGATGTTTAATGCATCTTTGTTTGGTGTTTCTGGAGTTAATTCAGGCTATAAAAGATAAAAGATTGCAGAGCAGCTCATAAACACCATCATCTCCTGATGAGCAGCGTCTTCAGTCTTCAGGCTGAGTCCCGGTAAGATCATGTCGTCTCATGTGGGAATTATTGTGTCCTTGTGTTTCAGCCTTTACTCAGACGTTAGCACATGTTGTTCAGCTTGCTGACTCGCTAGTGTGCTTGATTATGTGGAGAAGAAACTAAAGAAATTAAGGTGGAATTGTTTAAAGCAGGTTTGAAAGTTTTCTTTAAGGTTCTGCCAGATCCAGTTTCCATTTCAGGTTCTTAATATTCATTTGATGATGATCATAAACTTCATCATCTGTCTTCCCAGGTGAAGAGGAAATGCATTTAAATTGGGCTTTTTTTGGATATACTTAATATATTTAAATTATACTGTATTAAGTGCATATTAAATGTATTATTGTGAAACAACTTTTCAAGATATGCTTCAGATCAATGTTAAGGCGAGACACGGCAGGCAAAAACATCGTGTTTTTTTCACTGGTCAATTTAGAGATTTTGGGATATTTGTCTTCAGTAACATGTCTTCTTTCAGACTTGTGCTGAAAAAAAGTCCAAAATACACATTTAGGTCTTTATTTTACTACACTTTGTCAGTTTGCGTGTGCAGATTTCGCCTAATTCATCAAAAGTTGTCGTTGTAAATCCTCCGCTGCTCCGCGATCGCTGTCTGCACCGTCATCACACACACCGCTAGAAAGCTCTCTCTCCTGTGCAATGCTGTCGCATCCAAATATGGGCATTTCCTGTTTATCAGCAACCAATCATCAAGTACAATGGGCGATTTAACTCGAAATGCGCATTCTCATTGGCTGATTCCAATCTCTGACAACGTGATTCGCTCTGACATTATATACACACATCACATACTATACTTTACACACTATATATACCAAACAATGACATTACACAACACATTTCAGTCTTTGTATAATATAATTACTGTATAATCCTGCACACATGTGTAATAGTGGATCCTGAAGTGTGTGAGTCGCTCAGGTCATCTTCCCCTGTGATGGACTGGTGATGTGGTGATGTGTTGTTTAGGATGATCCGTGACGGATGAAGCAATGAGGAGTTTTGGATGTTAAACAGTGTGATGCATGGATTTTACTTGGACCTAAAGCATATTTTGTCTGTAATTCATGGCTTTCAATAGAAATTAGTGGAATTTTGCCATAAAAATCTTTAAAAGCCTTTTCCTCAAAATGAGTTTTTTCTCACACTCGAGTGAGGATTTTCCACTTCTGAAGCTCCTACACACACCAAACTGTACACTCGTGTTCATAACTATATTGTGAAGGTTTGTCCTGAGGGATTTGTTGATATGTCATTCTTGGCCTGATTTATATGACATTTTATGCCTAAAAATGGGGCGGAAATCAATTGTTTAAGGCTATTGGCAGTATTTTCTGATTTACAGGGCAACAAAAGGAGATATTCATAATCCCCTCTGGTAATGTCTTTTCATTGAATATAGCAACAACATGCTAAAATAATTTTGAACCTTGTTTTTCCAATGGTCAGATTCGTCACTTCAAAATATATGCAAATTAGCGCATATTTAATTAGATATAGCCTGATTAGCATATTTAAACATAAAATTACAGAAAACTATTTTTTTTCTCCTATTCGTGTCAGTAATCAACTGGTAAAGTTTCATTGCGATATCTGTGAGTTACAATCTTTACCCTATTCACCTGTAGTGTCTCGCCTTACACTATTTGCAATATATTTTAATATATTAAATAGTGCTAAAATGGAACAACTTCAAGTACATTTAGTGCATTTAAGTGTATTTCTTTACAGTTCATTTAAAATATACTTTCATATTTCTTAAACTACAGATAGAATATATTTGAAGCTTCAGTTTAATGTATTTGAAGAACATTTCAATAGCATTTCAGCTCATTATAAATGTATTAGCATTACAGTAATAGTTTATTATAAAGCTGTTTTATTCAGAATATTAAAAGAGCAAAAATAATGGACTATAAATGTTAAGACACACACTTTGAAATGAAGAACACTTTAATATAGTATCTTGTGGTGTACATTGCAAAATAAAGACCTAGAGTTCATTAAAAAGCACAGCAGCAAATATAATCTCTTGAACACAATACATAATAATACATGAAGGATCAGTGAAATGCTGTGGCAGTGACGGAGTCAGTTTACCGTTCAAAGCTTTGGCTATATCCTCATCAAGCTGGACACGAGTGTTATAGTTGTTTAAGACAGACGAATGTGTGCAAACAGCAACTAAACCTCAGCAGTGACTTCTGGGCCGAATCTGCATCTCTGCGTCTGCTCCACTTCCACTCGAGAAGCTCGGCTCTGATTGGTCAGACTGAGTGTAACTGAACTGAAAAACACCAGCTGTTACTCTTAAAAACTGGGGTTTGTTGTTGTTTAAAAGCAGAGTGTCAGTTCTATCTTTTGATATATTACATGTTCAGATATTCATACAACAGAATATCCTGTGATGAAACTTTTGTGAAATTGATTAAAACGCTGGCACAGACACAAGTAACGTTAATGTAATAGAAATCTTCCAAAACCCTCTAAACTCTGTCATCACTCGCCCTTCAGTTGCTCCTGCTCCACTTACACTTGAAACTTTTGTGAAAATGATCAAAAACGCTGGCTTTTATTTTTAATTTTGTAAAAACACTTGCGGGGAAAGAGTTATAAACTCTGAGTGAACTTTAAGAATGAAAGCATCAGATATAAAGTTGAGTTTATAAGTTTATTTGTTAGTGAATTGTGTGTTTAAGGTAATTACAGTTTCACACGTTGGATCAAATAGTGTGTGTGTAATCTCCGGCCTTTCCTCCATTAGATTAACAAGCTTTAAGATGTGTGTTTCTCCAGTGTGTGCAGTGAATGAAGAGCTCTTTAAACACGGCAGTGGAAACTTGTGAAACATCTGTCAGTCTGTGTGTTATTCCACACACTTCTGCTTTGACCTGCAGACCAAACACACAATCCTGTCAGTAACGTAAGTTCTTCAACATTTATTCCTACTTTAATAAACCATTGTACACTTGCAGCTGTGCTGGACTGAATATGCAGAACAACAGCATTCTTGCTTCTGTGATATTGTTCAAATGGAGGATTTACAGACTTTAATCTTACATTTCACGTATTTCAAGCTTTCTAACATTACACACACTCCTCTAAAGAACATGTGAAGCAAACTGAGCAAACTGCAGTTCAACAATCACACAGAAAACACGTCATATATTTATCTCTAATGTTTTTAATATATGATTACAATAGTAAATGAATGCATGTTCTTTAAACTAATGACTGGTTTGTTATTTAGTGCCTGTGAAGATTTCATGAAACAATGGCAGAACTAAACGCCAGCATCAGCGGATCAAGTGGAGGAGGTTATGAAGATGAATCGAGTCGTCAAATGAGGGAATTTCTCTGGAAAGTTGAGGATGCACACCCAATAATAATCAGGATCATTTCAGCCGTTGATATTCCAGTCATGATCGTAACTCTGTTTGCGTTGTGTGCTCTTATCAAATCTCAGCGCTCCACTCCAGTGTTTGTTATTCATTTGATTCTGTCAGATCTCATTCAGATCATTAGTAAATTAACATGGACAATCACATGGTCATGGGAGGTGTATGAGGCATATAATTATAGTTTGATTGCGGGTCTGTATTTTATGGCATGTGTTGCTCTTGAACGATATCTTCTGGTTTCTCATCCTATCTGGTACAGAACTCATCATTCACTGAAAGTCTGCTGTGTTATTTCTGTGATCGTCTGGTTTGTTCCTCTGATCTTTGCAGACTTTAGCTCCTCCTTCTATGGGCTGTTTAACTATCTGTCTCGAGCGATCGCCTGTTTAATCCCCTACCCGATAATCATTCTGTGTTTTATTGGCACTTGTCGCGGTCTTTCACGCGCAATATCTCTTACTTCTGTAAAGCGCAAAAAGATTTTGGGCAGTTTGTTCCTTGTGCTTCTGACTTACACTTTTCTCATTCTCCCCGACACAATCCTGACCTTTATTAGACATTATAGTGGTTACAGTTACATTTACAGTAACTACACCAGGGCATTGCTCTATATATTATGGTATTTGTCTGAATATCTCCTGTTCCTGAACCCGCTGGCTGACTGTGTCCTGTACATGTTCATCAGGCCTGATGTCGGAGGGTTAATGAAGTCTGTTCACTGCTGTTGTAGAACTGACACACATCAGGATTCGACACACAGCCGGGACGAACACTCTCGAGACAGTAGTGCAGCGTTTGCCTGCTGTGTTTCAGTGCTAAAGCCTGCGTCTCATTCACGGACCCCCTGCACTTCAGTGTAAACATCTGCACTCCATACATGAAGTCAATGCCATTCTGTTCACTCACACACCCTTCCTTTCTGTGGCGTTTAGCTTTATTAGAGACAACTCTTGCTTCATCAAACTCTAAACTCAATTGCTCTGTTTGCGGCCCATAAACACATGCGGTGAACAGAGTTTTATTAAAGATGTGTTGATGTAGTGTTGATGCTTCTGCTGGCGTTCTGGATCAGCAGGACTTTATCATACGATGGAGAGGAGGGGTGTATAAAGCACGGTTTATTCTCACTTCATTCCCCCGATAGACTGACAGATCAACAACATCAAGTAGTTTCAGCTCGTAGTCTTGCTTGTGTTCCTAATGCATGGACATTATACTCTTTTTACCTAATAACTACTATTCACACTGTTACAAAGATAGTCCACTCAATGCTATTATATTCATAGCTTTTCTTCACCTTTATCACCATTGGCTTTTGGCTTGCTTAGTTTGGGATATTTAATTTTATATTTAACACTATTATTGCAACACTATTTTCCTGTTATCTCTGTAAAGCTGCTTGTCAACAATCTGTATTGTAAAACCGCTATATAAATAAAGGTGACTTAGTGACTATTATTCACAGCACTGGAATAGTGTTAGTTTAACTTCTATGTAGCATGCCCCCCGAACAAGGATGAGACTTTTACTGGTGGTTTTATGATGTTTAATCCTTTATAATCCTTAGTCCATTCACCATATTACCAACGTAAGAGCTGAAATGTATGCAAAACATGTACAGTGGGTACTCAACCAGAATAATACTTTTACCGCCACCGCTCCCGCGGCGGTAAAATTCTGGTGTGTATTTGTTGCCTTTTACCGCTAAGAGGCGCTACAATTACAGACTTTGAAAAGTGTCAGTTTATTCTCTCTATTGCGTAATCTGCCGCAGTGCCGCTGCTCATTGAGAGCGATTGAAAGCTGGTAACAGATGATTTCAAGTGAAACTTGTAGTTAAACGAATTCATAATCACAATAGGCCTACTGAAATTAAATTGAATAAAGTGAAAACATTTCAACATAAAACATTGCAACCGAAACATATTAGGCTATCAATGAGGGTTTGGAAGAGCATAAGACAATATTTAACAGCGTTCAGACGATAGCTCAGCGGTTAACGCAACAGCATGAGCCGCACTACGCTTCAAACGATCTGAGATCGAATCTCAATGGAGCCAATTTGCTGTTGGCCGAATTCGTTTATGTTTTACCGTTCTTGATGCTTCAATAGGTAACTGTTTATTAGCGAGTTCATTAACTGTTTACTTATGTAAAGTCAAGAGTTTTGTTTAAATTATCAATGGCACATTACAACATAAATTTGCTGCATTCCAGTAGAGCCGCTGCACGACAAAACTGATGAGGGAAGATTAGCTGATCGCGTCAGAAAATGAAAATAATGAAGCTTGTCTTTAATCTGCTAAATTATTGTTTTGTGAATCATTCACGAAATTTAGGTGATAGACAGTGATACCCGGCCATAGCAACGGAAGAAATTTGTCAAAACAGATCCATAAATTGAACAAATCAGAAAAGACTGATTTTGTTGACTTGGCTACACAAAATAACAGACTAACTAAATAGTATTGCTTTCAATATAAAAACAAATGAAAATGTAAAAGAACACTAAAATTAATTAAGTTTGAAACCCCATCGCACATTTTTAAGGTTTAAATAAAGTGGGACAGTTTATTTGTTTAACTGGTTGCATTGAGTTAAGAGTTTATTTCCTTTGCGATGCAAAATAAGAAACACAGAATCTTATTCTTGTAACATTTTAAATTTGTATTGCCAAATAAATTGCAGCTTAATTAAACAATTAAAACAGTACAAAACGACATAAATTAAGAACATGCGTTTTTCTTTCCCTCTCTCTTGCGCTGGATCTCTTTTTAGCAAAGTTTATTTTGTCTACCTCCAAAAAAAAAAAAAAACCTGTCACAAATTATTTTGCCTTTGTTGCTTCAAAGACACAGCATGCCTTGTTGAATTCACTTACAATAAAACGAGGTTGAATTAAAGAGCTCTTTATCTGCTTCGTTTCGTCAACAGTTAATGTTTAGATAATGCCAGATTGTTGACAATCATACACACTGCTTCAAACATTCTAAAACTCTATAAAAACAGTTGAAACAACTGGATTGAACACTTTAATTTAAATTTTGTGTGAAAAACTTTAAATACAAAAAATACACTATATTTATAATTAAATAAGATATAGGGCCTACATTTGGACACATCGAGAGATTTATCCTTATAAGAATTTAGCCTTTGCCTGCTCATTAGGCTGGCTATCCGACATCTCCATATGAAAGAGGAACATTAACACCTATTGTGCCGATAAAGCCACTGTCCCTCCAAACCCCCACAGGCTCTCTGAGACTGACTTAACACAAGAAGTCGCAATTCACACTTAAACCGCTATTAGACATTAGCATTAGGCTATTAAAGTGTTGATAATGAAGGAATTAAATAATGTGAGCTACATGTAGTGATATTTCTGTCATGAAACTTTATTACTAAATATTTAATTTCAATAATTCATTCAATTTCAATAAGTTTTTCTTTTTTATTCAAATAAATCTCGAACCACAGTGCTTCGTTGTGCTGCTGTTAAACTAAATAACATTTATAGAATAATTATGAACTTAAATGAAACAATAGCGCAACATTTCGACAAATAAATTATTTGATTTGTTTTTACATTTTAATTCAGGGCGATTTAGCCTATTTAATTAGAGCGAGATTTTCCGCTTGCCTTGTCCTTTCCTCATTTTTAAGCGCTCACATAGTTAAACATGTTTAAGTAGATCCTCTGTACCTCTCAGTTTCAGATGGATTACATAATCAGATAACATTTATTAAATATTTAGACATTTAAAGGCTTTAGACATGAGCTGAGGCAAGTGGCTTTCGGTTCAGTTTTGTGACGAGCAGTTCCCGGAGACAGAGACGACAGCTAAAATGTTGTTAGCCTAATATGAATACAAGTTTACTAGTAGCCTATTAAGTTATTTTAGCTGTTATGAGAAAAATAAATCCAAGTGAACGCGCCGCCGCGTTTGTCGAACACTAATTCAACATGCCAGAATAAAACCCGACTTTAGAACAATAGCGACACTCGACGTGATGTACCAAAACTATAAACTTCAATATTTCATTCAAAATAATCTCAAAACGCTTTGTGACATTTTGAAAAGCCGTGGGCCTACATTAAGGCCACTGGAACCACGAACTCAGGCTACTGTAACTGAAACGCTGGTTTTGATTTTATTGTTTGTCGTTTAAACGTGCCTGTTGCATATCTTTATTTTATATATTTTATATGGTCTATTGGTGAAGTAGCCTAAGCCTATTAGCGCTGATTACTGCGGAGGAAGGGGGTGTGGGGGTTAAAATAATTCAGCAGAAGCAGGGATGTTTAGACCAGAAGGAAATCCCCGTCCCCCCTGGCAAATCACACCGTGCTTAAAACCATGTTCTTAAAAACTCAATGTAGGGAATCCAAAAAATAGGCTATATAGGCCTAGGCTATATATATATATATATATATATATATATATATATATTTTTTACAGAACTGCTTTTGAAATTACGATTGGTATTAGATGTTAAGTCATTCTGTTGGATGCTATTTGTTCCAGTGAAAAATGTAAATGCATGGCAATTTTCTTTTATAATATAAGCAAAAACTAGGCCTATATGGTGCATAACAGAGTTTTAGAACTAGAAAAATCTCTCTGCATTAATAATAGGATATAAAATGCATTAATAGGGTAATATAAAATTGACAAAAGTCCTTGTTTGTGCGGGATTTGAACCCGTGTCATCTAAATGATTGAATCGTAAGTTCTTCCACTCGGCCATGAATTTACTCACTGTGAAATGCCCAAACGTTTGTTTCTCCAGTGTGTTCGCTCACATGAGCGAGAAAACGTTTTATCGTTAGCATAAAACACCTTTTACTGTTTTAAAAGATGATATCTTATCTGTATGACCAAAAATTACGGAGTAGGATAGCTTCTATCCTAGAAAGTTCTTTTAGCTGTTATGAGAAAAAATAAATTCAAGTGAAAGCGCCGCCGTGTTTGTTGAACTCTATTTCAACATGCCAGACTTTAGAATAATGCGTAGCGACACTCGGCGTGATGTGCCAAAACACTTAATTATAAACTTCAGTATTCCATTCAAAAACATCTCAAAACGCTTTGTGACATTTTGAAAAGCCATGAATGTATTAAGGCCACTGGAACCAGGATCGTAACTGAAACGCGCTGCATGTTATCTCTCAATACAGGAGCAGAAGCGCCGGTTCAGATTTTATTGTTTGTTGTTTAAACGTGCGTGTTGCATATTTTATATATATATATATATATATATATATATATATATATTTGATGGTCTATTGGTGGATTAGGCAAAGCATTGATTACGGGGGGAAATCCCCCACCAGCATATCGCACCTTGTTACACAATGTTTTTAAAAACGTAGCCTATGGAACCCCATGAAGTTGTTTTTTTCTCTGTTTTTTTTTTAACAGAACTGCTTTTGAAATTACGATTGGAATTATTATACAGATTGATATAAATTCAGTCAATCTTGTGGATAATATTTGTTCCTTTGTGTAAAATGGAAAAATGCATGGAATTGTATTTTATAAGTAGGCTACCGTGTTTGGACAGGATTTGAACCCGTGTCATCTAAATTATTGAAACCTAAGTTCTACCACTCGACCACAACTTTTCTCACTGAGGATTCCCAGAAGTTCGGTAGTTCAGCAGTCAGTGCGCGCACACGAGAGAAGCGCTCTTCTTCAATCCTCTCATTCCTCAATAGTTTAGCGTCATTGCACCTAATTGCGAGAGAGGCCTATTTTAACTTTTTATTCATAAAATGTTCTGCTCTAAAAGTTTGTTATATTCTGTTTAAATGTAGCCTACTTTTACTTTACGTTTTGCTTTCGTTTAATTTAACTGAATCTGTTAGCCTATAGGTTAAACTATTTATATTTTTATTATTATTATTTTTTTGTTCTAAAGGTTTGTTCTATTCTCTTTCGTTTGTTTATTTTTTTATTATCTTTTACATATTCAATCAGTCTCAACTATTTCATCCTTACTGTTAATTGACATTAGCCCGTTTCAAAATGCAGCAATTGCGGCTGTTTTGCTAAATGCCCCTTTGCGCCACCTGGCGGTCATTTTGCGAAGGACTTTGAAATGCGACTAGTTTATTTTTGCCGCGGTGGATTTGCCGCGGCACGAGTCGCGGCGGTAATAGGCATTCTGGTTGAGTACCTACTGTAACTGATCAGCTAACATTGTTCACATTCACATGCTGTCTTACATTTGTGCAAGAATGAACATATTAACAGACAAAATGCTCATGTCTCAACTAAATACATACCTTTTGCCTCTTCAGAGGGGCTGCAAGTATAAATTTGACGTTTAAACACGGCTCCGCGTCGAAGTTATTGCCGCATTTGAGATGACAAGCTATGCTATACACTGTGCTAGCCAGGGCGCGTGCGCTTCCAAAAAGAAAACAAAAGCGCGCAGCTTAAGACCGGAAGTCAACCATCTCAGTACAAAAATTTCAAAATAAAAGGCAATAACCTTCTCTGTAACAAAATATACTTATGGTTATTTACACTCCCACCAAATTATGAGAGTTTGTTATATCAGGATAACAACAACGAATAATTTTCAACATGAAATAACCATTTCTCTTAATTAGCTTATGAACATTCTAATATCAGAATTAGCTTTTGCACAGGACGCTCTACACTAGAGAGCTTATTACTGCGTTGACCTTTGTTATTCAGTCTCTCATCTCCAAAGGAGATATTCACTCTTCTCACGAGTCCGTCCTTGCCGCTAACAGTCTCCAGGACTCTGGCAAGTCTCCATTCACCTCTGGGTGACAGTTCATCAACGTCCAACACAACATCACCTACTCTTAGATTTCTTTTTGGTGAGTGCCAGCGCTGCCTAGCAATAATGTTGTGCAGATACTCGCGCCTCCACCTGCACCAGAACTGCTCAGTCAAAAACTGCACACGACGCCATCTCTTTGCTCCATAGAGGTCCTCCTTTGGGAAGGCACCAGGTGGGGGCAGTGTTGTGCCGGATTTCATGTGGAGAAGGTGGTTAGGGGTAAGTGGTTCCAGGCTGTCAGGGTTGTTAAGGTTGTCTATAGTCAGTGGGCGACTATTGACTATGGCCATAGCTTCATAGAATAAAGTCCTTAATGAAGCATCATTAAGTCTACCATGCGCAAGTGACAGAGTAGTATTCAATACACTTCTGACAGTTCTTATCTGGCGTTCCCACACTCCACCTGCATGACTGGAGTGAGGTGCATTCATCACAAAGTCGCACTGTTTTTGGGACAGATAAGTACTCAGTCTTTGGGTGTCCAGTTCACTTAGGGCAGTTTTAAACTCATTCTTCGCGCCAACAAAGTTTGTTCCCTGATCACATTGGATTTGGCGAATTGTACCTCTGATAGAAATGAAACACCTTAATGCATTAATGAATGTGTCAGTGGATAAGTCCTCTAATAGCTCAATGTGAATGGCGCGGGAGCAAAAGCAAGTGAATAAAAGTCCATACCGTTTATGTTGTTTACGGCCTTCTGTAGTTACAAAAGGGCCAAAACAGTCCATACTGCAGTATGTGAAGGGTGGAGTGGGCTCTAAGCGTTCTGCAGGTAAGTCACTCATTCTCTGACCCTCAGGAGCTTTGCGGAGTCTGCGACAAATGACACACTGGCGGATGAAAGAAGCAACAGTTCTGCTCATCCCTGGGATCCAGTAGCCACTGGATCTGATTTCATTTATGGTGAAGCCTTTTCCTTGGTGTTTTGTCGTGACAGTGAGCTATTATGAGTTTGGTCACATGATGTTCCTTTGGAATCACAATAGGGTGTTTGAAAGAGTCTTTGATAGATGAAAGTCTCCCTCTGACCTTGATGAGACCGTCTGTGTCCCTGAAAATGTCTAAGTGGAACAGTTTGTTTTGATGTGGGAGCTGGTTGCCTTTGTTTAATAGTTTTATCTCTTTTCCATACGTTTGTTTTTGTACATCCTGAATGATGACATGTACTGCACTTTCTTGTTCACTCACTGTAGCCGGCGCATCTGATTTGACTTTCTTGGCCCTTCTTATGAGACGTGCTACAGCTTTGACTGCTTTGGACCATGACGAGAACTTGGACAAACGTTCTGCAAGGCTGAATGTCTCTGTAACTTTGGTTAACATTGTCTGTGTTTTTCTGACTTCTGGATCTCCAAGAGACGGTTCCAGCTCTACACTTTGTTTTGTGGGCAGGTCCCTCTCCCAGAGAAAGGAGGGTCCAGTGAACCAGTTGGATGAGAGAAGCTCAGTGACCGATTTAGCTGGGTCAGCTGGGTTCTCTTCTGATGGTACGTAAAACCATTGCTGAGGGTTTGTACTTTGGCGAATCTTTTGTACTCTATTCGCTACAAAAGTATGGAAACGACGTGCCTCATTGTTTACGTAGCCCAAAACTACCTTTGAATCAGTCCAGAAATACTCTTTGACTTGAGCATAACAGAGTTCATCTCTCAACATGTTACTAACCGAGACTGAAACTACAGCTGCAGTTAGCTCAATCTGGGGATTGTAGTCAGCTTGGTAGAAGAAACACGGGCTTTAGCTATTACCAATGAGCAGTGAATCTCCTCTTTAACGTTTTTGGCTCTTAAATAGGTGCATTGTCCATAACCACTCGTGCTCGCATCCGAAAAGTGGTGCAGCAACTCTATTTCTTTAAGCTCTCCAAAACTAGCAGGAAAGTAACAGCGAGTTATGTTTACCTTGTCTAAGTTGGTAAAGTCACGTTGCCAGCTCTCCCACCTTGGCCTCAGTGCATCTGGCAGGGAGTCGTCCCAGTTGATACCTTGATGACACATTTCCTGCAGGATCCTTTTTCCGTGAAGCACATATGGCGCCAGGAAGCCAAGGGGGTCGTAGATGGATGCAACAGTAGATAAGATGCCTCGACGTGTTCCTGGTTGGTCTTTTAAAGTGTTGTCAAATCTGAAACAGTCCCTTTCAAGGTTCCATTGGATGCCTAAGGCCCTTTCTTGTGGCATGTCTTTGAACGTTAAGTCCTTTGTTTTTGTCTCTACTGCACATTCAGACGGCGGGATGCTTTGAAGGACAGCAGGGTTATTTGAGATGAATTTGTGTAGACGGAGCCCTCCTTGCTTGCATATCTCTGTGGCCTCTTGTGCAAGCTGTATTGCCTTTTCAACTGTGTCTGTGCTTGTGACTCCGTCGTCCACATAAAAGTCCTTTTCCATGAACTCAGATCCTACAGGGTGTGTGTGATAATGTTCTTTAGCTAAATACTTTAGTCCGTAATTTGCACACCCTGGTGATGATGTTGCACCGAAAAGATGTACCTTCAATCTGTATACCCGTGGCTGTGTCTCTGTGTTGCCGTTTTTCCACCACAGAAAACTCAGGTAATCTCTGTCGCACCGCTGGACATGAAACTGGTGGAACATCTTCTCTATATCGCACATTAGAGCAATAGGATGTTGTCTGAACCGTAGGAGGATGCCTGTTAGATTGTTAATCAGGTCTGGCCCTGGGAGAAGATGATCGTTTAGACTTGTACCATTGTGCTTGGCTGAACAATCGAACACAACACGAAGTTTAGTGGGCTTTTTGGGGTGATAAATCCCGTGATGGGGAATGTACCACTGTTCACCTTGTTTTCCTTCATTGTGTACTTCTTCGACATCACCCCTTTCAATAATGTCTTTCATGTAAGTTATGTAGTCTCTTTTGTACTTTTCATCCTTTTTGAACTTTCGCTTTAAGTGTTCGAGTCTGATTTCAGCAAGCTTTCTGTTGTTGGGTAAGTGTGGCCTTTGTCTGAATGGCAGAGGCATCTCACAGTGTCCTTGTTCGTTTTTCCTTATTCCCTCCTTGAGCTTGTCCAAAAAGATGAGATCCTCTTGTGAGACTGTTTTGTCACTTGCCTTTGTGTCCTTAAAATCTGACTCTAGCACATTAATCACGTCCATGGGAGTTACAGGGGGTAATTCCTTTATTGTGATTCTATGACACAAACTTGGCTGAGTTTCATTGAGCGCTGGTGTGGAGCCTCCAACGATACTCCACCCTAGGTCTGTGCGGATAGCATATGGCTCCTCACCTTCTCCTAGTAGAACTTGTCTTGGCGCTAAAGTCCTGGGACAGTTAAATCCAATAAGGAGTCCAACATCACAACTCAAAAGAGGTGGTATCTTATCAGCAATTTCTGTTAGGTGGGGCCATTGTTTTGCTGTGTCACTAGTGGGTATGTTGTCATAGTAACTGGAATAAACTCTTTGGTATATGAGGGGGGTAGGTCAATGAGAATGTCTGAGTGATAACCTCTCACACGCAGTCCAGATACTCTGTGACTCTTAACAATAGAGTGAACACCCAGCATGGTAGTTAGCTTTAACTTTACAAGATGAGTGTCCGCTCGTAGCTGGTTGCTTACTTCTTCACAGACAAATGTGCTGTCACTTTGTGTGTCCAATAGTGCGTAAACTAATTCCTCTTTAGACGGGCTCTGAACCGTAGACACCCATACAGGAACGATCATGGATGTGCTAGTTGAGTGACCCACCTTAGTAACGTTGAGAGCTGTGACTGCCGTGGTATCATTTGGAGTACTTGGAGCGGTGTTGTCAGAGCTTCGAGACCTTTCATATGCCTTGTGATTGTCATCGTGTAGACAAGTGGGATGCCTTCCATAGCACAGTTTGTTGTCCTTAACATATGTGCGCTTCTCTTCTAAGGGCTGATCTGAAAAGTTAGGGCACTTCGACAACTGGTGTTTTTCATCTTTGCAAAACATGCAGGTTACCTTTAAATTTGTGTTGCTTTTCCTTGCCTTGTTGTTTTGTACCGTGGTTTGCGTTGTGAAGACTTGTGTGGATCTGTTTGGTTTAAGATCCTTTGTGGTCCTTTTCTCGTAGGATGAGCTACATGAGTGAAGAGCATATGAAGAAGTAACCGGGTTGCATGCGATCTCTGCCTCGACTGCCACAAGTTGTGCGAAGTCCTTAAAGGAGGGAAAATCCTTGCCGTCCATAAGTGTAACTGTGACCTGGCGATTCCAACGGGCTGCCAGCCAGTCAGGAACTTTCTGCAGCAGCTTTTGATTTTTTCTTTTTTCCTTTTGTTTAATTTCCTCCTGCACGATTTTATATTCTGCTTCCTTTGCAGCCAACTCCGCAGCTGCATCAACCCTTTTGGCTGCGATGCTTAAAGTGTCAGACTGCTTACCGACACTAGACTGAGAGGCGGTACCGTAGATGGAGCGGGCGTACTGGTGTGACAGTAGCTGGTGAAGGCGTTGTCTTTCTCTATCTGCTTCAAAATCACCGTCTATTGCTGTTATACGTTCATTAAGTATTTTCATAATGTCCTTAGTTACTGCTTCACAAGAATCCATTTTGCGTCTTGTGTCAGGGGATGGCACAGTACGCTCCCTTATTTCACTGTACACCTTCATCGTGCTATTCAAACCCTTTTCAATATCGTCGGCCATTGCACACAACTTGTGCTCTGATAAGTCAGTCTTTAGGCTTTCTCTGGATGTTCTGATTAGCCCTTTCCATTGTTCATAGAGACTTAACAGTTTTTTATCCTTTTTAATCAGTTCGTCTTTTTGGTAGGCTAGCATTTTCTCCGTTAGCACAATAGGCCGCTCTGAACGCCTCGGTAATGATAATTCGGTCGCAGCCTCCATTTTATGGAGTTCAGCTAATTGTTTTTCCTTGCGTTCAATATCGTCCTTTAACTCCTGCCTTGACATGCTCTCTGTATCTCCTTGATGTAATAAAGCTCTCGTTTCATTTATTTCGGTTTGTAGCTTACGTGTTTGCTCTTCGATGTCGTCCAATTTCCGTGTTGTTGTAGCTCGCTGCCTGTACTGTTGCCGTTGTCCTTGGCATTCGCGAGCCACCCGATGTAGCACACTGAGGTGAAGCTCTTACTGTAGCATGCCCCCCGAACAAGGATGAGACTTTTACTGGTGGTTTTATGATGTTTAATCCTTTATAAATCCTTAGTCCATTCACCATATTACCAACGTAAGAGCTGAAATGTATACAAAACATGTAACTGATCAGCTAACATTGTTCACATTCACATGCTGTCTTACATTTGTGCAAGAATGAACATATTAACAGACAAAATGCTCATGTCTCAACTAAATACATACCTTTTGCCTCTTCAGAGGGGCTGCAAGTATAAATTTGACGTTTAAACACGGCTCCGCGTCGAAGTTATTGCCACATTTGAGATGACAAGCTATGCTATACACTGTGCTAGCCAGGGCGCGCGCGCTTCCAAAAAGAAAACAAAAGCGCGCAGCTTAAGACCGGAAGTCAACCATCTCAGTACAAAAATTTCAAAATAAAAGACAATAACCTTCTCTGTAACAAAATATACTTATGGTTATTTACATTCTATGTTTCTCCTCGTTTGTAAATCTCTTTGGATTAAAGCATCTGCTAAATGATTAAATGTAAATGTATTGCATGCATTGAAAATGAAATGTGAAGATGTACATATGCTCTCATGTCGACCAAAAGCTGAATAACTTTCTTTCTTCTGTGGAACATAAAAGACAATATTGTGAGATTTATTGTCCATACATTAGAAGTCAGTGGACAGTTTCGGGTGAACTATCCCTAAACACACTTGATTTAAAGTGCAGAAAGTATATCAGAAGAGATCTAAGTTTATATTAAATATTAACCAGAGCTTGCATGGAAATCAGAAGAGAGTTATTAGTAATATTGTTGTGTGTTTATAGAAGTGTTTCATGTGTCACATATGGAGTCAGAGATGTCCTGTATTCTCTCTCTTCTATCATTAATATAATTAAAGAGCTCTCAGTTCTCATGTGTGTGTTTCTGTCTCTCTCTGTGTGTGTGTGTGTGTGTGTGTGTGTGTGTGTGTGTGTGTGTGTGTGTGTGTTTTTAACTGTGTAGTGTACTATAAAGGTGTGTGTGTCTGTGTGTGTGTGTTTCTGTCTCTGTGTGTGTGTGTGTGTGTGTGTGTATGTGTGTGTTTAACTGTGTAGTGTACTATAAAGGTGTGTGTGTGTGTGTGTGTTTCTGTGTGTGTGTGTGTGTGTGTGTGTGTGTGTGTGTGTGTGTGTGTATGTGTGTGTTTAA